>JBAWJQ010003751.1:0-14884 GCA_037783105.1 Bactrocera zonata | reverse complement strand
TGCTACCAATCCCATTGTGTCATACCATATGGTGTTGGAAAAGGGAGATCTTAAGCTTTATTTAACCAAAAACAAATTAAATTCGGAAGTTAAAAAAAGTTAAAGCTGTTGAAAAATGAGTGAAAATAATGAACAAATTCGCTACATTTTGGAATCTTTGTATAAAAAAATCCTTAAATGGAGTTTAGTAGGCGTGGCTGTGGTTCGATTATGCTCATCTATGAATTCGTCCTTATCGTTTTCCTAAAGGAAAATAATAAGTTTTATCAATATATATCAATATTTATTCAAGTTATTCATCCAGGTCATTTGTATATACTGGGTTTGTCCGGAAAGTAATAGAACTGATTTTCTTCCGCTGCGACTGTGCTTTGGAGCGTGCGCGCACCGACTGGATTCGGTCTTCCCTGACTTAAGAACGAGCGGATTGTCTCCGAGCTCCTGGAGAGTCAGGAGAAACATATTAGCGCGACGTGTTTCAGTGAGTCGTGCAAGCCAAAAAAGCAGCGTTCGTTAGAGCAGAGGTACGCGATTGAATTTTACTATATGTGAAACTCGGTAAATCTGTAACAGAGACAATATGATATGATCAAGCAGGCTTACCCAAATGCTGCTTTAGCAAGAAGTGGTGTTTTTCGGTTGCACCAGGCTTTTTTGGAGGGACGGGAAGAGGTCGCTGATGAAGACTGTATATTGACTTCAACGCGATAACTACGTTTTTTGTTTTACATATTCTATAATTTTTTTGACAAGAGAGCAAAAGCGAACAAAGAAACCACTAATCGTAGACAGCTTATTTTATATACCCAAAAAAACTATTTTATGCAAATCGCATTCATGAACTATTTGAAATTAATTACCCATTAGTAAGGTTATATTGGGTATATATTTTTCCTACAAACATTTCATACGATATTAAGTTTATGTCATGCCAAAATATATAAGCGACGGTTGACAGATAAAGAGATACGGAACAGAAAATGTAAATTGTGTAACTTTAGGTGCACATAGGATAATTTTTCTAATTATGGAATCTTCGCGTAAACAAGTACTGGTTTGAAAAATTATTGAAGAGAATTAAATAACAGAAATCCTCATGTTGACAATAAAAGTTAGGCAGCGACAGTAATTTGCCATACTCTCATATTTCTCATAATATTTGCTCCAAGAATTATGGAAGACATATTCGAACACGAAGCGCATACCACATGAACACAAGAACAAGAGGACTAAATATGTAATAATTAAGTAAAAAACTTTTTTTTCCATTCTTAAACACAAATCTATATTCAGTGTTGAGATTTTTAGATCTATATATTTATATCCCATGTTTTCTACTTTGCTTACTTCGCATTTATGTATTTCTCTTCCTTGTCTAGCCATGAACTTTTGAATTGCTTTTTAAAAGTTTGTAAGTGTTTGTACTATTCCGCATGCGGTACCAGTAAGGTGAAAAATGGCGATAGACAAACGGCGGGAAATTTTATGTGCTTGCACCAAACTAATTTAAAATTTTTCCAGGAAGATAAATCTATTAACTGAAATAGCTGCCACCACAAAGGGCAATCAAAAATTAAATCGGGAGAGATATGCGTAAGATAACAATGAATATGATGAAACGTTTTTTCTGCCCTGCCACATAAATGTGACGCGAGATTTTTGTAAACGGTGATTTTTTTTTTAAATATTTGGGTTTCAAGATGAAGTAAAAGGCATACAATTTAATGTCAAGAACTTAGCTTTATTATGCAATAAGCGTTTGACGTTATGTCTTAACAACATTTCGAGAAAAAACATTTCCGCGGCTTGCTCGAATGAATTCCAGCCGACAGGCCTAATTTACGTCTACTTTTTGCAGCAATTGTCAGTAAAAACCCACCAAATATCTCTTCCAAAATGTCAAATGTTTCGAGGTTTTCTGCACACACAAGACATTTCACGTAACCCCACAAAAAATTCGCGTGATCGTGGAGGCGAAGCCTGGGTCTATACACGGGTGATAATGCGCTCTCCAAAATTTGCTTCAATAAATTGATTCCTTCGTTGGCTGCAATGCATGTAGCGTAGTGTTATTGGAACCAAAGGACTTTTACATCAACATCTTCTAATTAAGACACGTAAAAACATTAATTACGAGTTCAGAGTGTTTCCTGTTGATTGCAACATTATCGCCTTCTTCATTTATGAAAAAATATGGATCAAAGATTCCCTCTGCCCATAGGTGGGTTATGAGTTCATTTGAGCTTGAAATGGTTTTTTAACAATGGCTAGTGAGCGAACAATGCGACAATTTTAATAAGCTCCCCTTTACTTATTTATCAGCTTCATCGTTGAACAAAATTTTGATTTCAAAATTGGGATCGGTGACCACCTTGTTTGGAGTTTATTCACTAAACGTTGTTCCGCGGTAAGTCTGTTAGTAAAAAAATAGAAAACCAAAGTGGATACAAAGCAAGTAAAAGCTGCCAAAAAGACCAACAACAAAAATATATATTTCTTTCTTTATTGATGTACACACCGCATACGCGGTTATAGCCGAGTTCAAAACAGCGCGACAGTCGCCTTCCGTTTTCTTCCTGTCAGCGTAGCCGCTGTCTCTTAAATACAGAAAAGACAACACATCTTCCACAGAACCTTTCTCTCGAAATATTTGTAACGCCAACTCATCATCAGTTGTCACCTTCCATGCTTCCACCATATCGCAGGATGGGAATAATGAGTGATTTGTAGAGCTTGGCTTCTGTTCTTTTAAAGAGAACCTTACTTCTCAATTTCCTAGTCACTCCAAAGTTGCACCTGCAGGCAATCGTTATTCTGCTATGAATTTCAAGGCTGAAGTTGTTTTTTTGTTTGTTAATGCTGGTTCCAGGAAAGACGAAATTATCTACGACTTCGAAGTTATCACTGCCAACAATAATGTGGGAGCCAGCTCGTTTAAGTTCTGCAGCTCGAATTATTTTCTCCAGCAGTAGATTGAGGAAGTCGCTCTTTAGGGAATCGCTTTGTCTGACACCTCGTTTGATATCGAACGGCTCGGAGAGGTCCTTCCCGATCCTGATAGAGCTTTTGATACTGCTCCAAGTCAGTTTAAACAGCCGTAATAGAGTTGCGGAGATGCCAAATTCAGACATTGTGGCAGTTATGCTCTCAAAAGCATCTTTGAAATCGACAAGGAGGTGGTGTGTATCGAATCTTTTTTACTTTTCCAAGACTTGGTGTAGGGTCAGTCTCATCCGAGCCTGCTTTGTTCTTCCATTGGTCTGGTATTTTATGTGGCGGATCTCAATCCAGCGCAAAATCCTGGGGAAGGACGTTTCGCCTCCGCACCTTTCTCGCCTTCAAACAGATGTTTTTTGGCTACCCAGTGGATACCACGGTCTAAAACCGGAAGTTGTAAACAAATTAAAATTCATGAGAAGCTGTATTATTTATTACTATAATGTTGATGTGTATACTTAAAATTAAACCAACACCTTCTCTTTGCTAGGTTAGTTGGCAGGGCAGTACTGCATTGGATACGTCGATGAAACAATTATACATAGTGTGGGCCATAAATAAACAAATATACAGGTTACCAACATTGCTGCCAGATATTATTCCATTAGCATATGTGTATACAAGATCTTGCATGTTGTGTTTAGTAATATTTTGTAGTTTATTTGGATAACGTTGAAAGCGATATTTGAATCAAATAAGAAAATTTTATATTTTAGTGTACACAGGGGCACACGTAAAAGGCAACTACTATCTTAGTTTCAAAAATATAAAATTTCATTTTAAGTAACTAAATTTTTTATTGTTGTAAAATTTAGATGCCATGAACTCAGTTATGAAAACCTTCAAATATGGTAATATTTGTGTGAATATATGTCAATTTATATGTGGTTTTCTGTATATATTTGAGTTTGCAAACTTCCAAATTTTTACCACGTAATCTTGTGTACTTTATGTTTCAAACGTATAATCTATGAATTATTTTACGTGCATAGGAATTACTTTGTACACTTTTACAACGTAAATAAATTTATTTCTAAGACATTTTTCGAATCAACATACAAGTATGTACGCACTCTACTTGCTTTGTTCATATTCAAATTATTTTGATATTTATGTTTTCTAACATATCCGTATTATGCAAGGGGGTGCTGTATCGAATAAAGAAGACAGTACTTTAGTGAAATTATTTTTTTATTAGTTATCAAAACAGCTTTTATGCTACGCAAATATGACGACGTCGATTTAAATACATAATTTAAGAGAAAGTCTTTTAGAATAACATTTTTCAATAAATGGTTGAAACGGTGTTTTTGAAAATGCTGCAGCTATCGTTCATACTTGTATTAAATACAGCTCAGGAGATATAATCCTTATTTAGTAGATCATGGATTTGAGTCATTTTTGAATAACTCGTCTGCTCTTCGAAAACTGAATTTTTAGCTCTACATGACCAAATAAAATTGAAGCAGGAAAAGAAAATATCTTTGGAAATGCTATATTATCTGATTGACAATATATTTAATTAGATAATCATAAAATATTCACGAATGCCAAATATGCATAATGTGTTTACTCGCATGCTCATCATACGCCATGTGGTCCCGGCTCCTGTATTATGTTGCAATTAAAATAATTAAAACACAGTTAGTAAAAGTTCTTAAAGCAATTACGATATTTAGAAGTCTAAGTTCGAAAGAATATCAGAAAGTAATCACATTTCCTTATACTCTTTGAAAAGGCTACATAGTTAGAGGTATTTTACATACTGCAAAATAACACTTAATTTTAAATGTTTTTTGTTTCTGTTGATTCATTTATCATTATTTTTCTACGTAGCAGCAAATTTCCTTACTTAAAGCCTAGACATTCAAAGCAAATGTGCTTATGTATGTAAAATGAAGTATATCTTTATGGTTGATTTCACTAATAGTTAGATAATGACTTTACTAGTTGGAAATCGGCCGGTTTAACTGCGGTACTTTATTTCCTTAAGCTACATTAAGGGTATGTCAATAGCTTACACTAACACTAACAGCTAACAAAAAATAGCAAAGCCTTTTCGAACCATATTCATAATAGTTTTGAATTTTAATATTTTTTTAGGTCCAGGTATACAGGTCCCTACATACAAATTTGTTCGCATAAATCATTTGTTGATAATAAACTGGATGATTGTTAAAACAACACCTGCGAGCAGTAGACTGACTATCTCCGTACGAGTACTAATCATGCGTACGAAAACTGCTGAAAGACATACAGCACTACACTATAGAATGACAGATGCCTATTTGTTATTAAAAAGTGACGGAATAAGTGAATATATAACACTCTAATAAATTAAGTTATCATAACTTACATTAAGGTTTGAAAAATATTTTTAAAAACATTGAAAAGTAATTAATTTATTTACAATTTCAGGAGGTTATGAGCTTCTGAGAAAAATATCAGATTCTTAAACGACTGAAGAAAAATAGTTTCACCATTAAATTAAACTGAGTTAAACTTTTTTTCTATAATATTTTTTTTTTTTTTTTGCATATTGACTGCATATATCTTGAAAGCGCAGACCTTTATACTCCAGCAACCAGTTGCAATTTAAATCTCAAATTGGGTAGGGTATGCACAACTCATTTACACCCGCGATTAAGCATACAAATGAAAATGCGCGAGTAATTTTGTGTACAATTAACTAAAATCTTTAATATATTTAAAATACAATATAATTTTCCAAGTACATATCTAAACAGAATTGGAACTGTGGTGTTTAAACCATCCCAGTGTGAAATTGTTGTTGAATCACATAGAGTTCTGGCGAATTTTGTACGACGAACGAAAGCTGCCAACAGCGAGGTATAGAGCAGTATACATAAACGAAAGTGTTAACGCGGCGCAGTAAGGAATCGAATTGTATCTGCTTCCTCCTTGTTCATCCATTTTGATGAGTGAGTGTATAGGTATGGTTTGTAGTGGAGGTCATCAGCTATGGTGAATTGCGGTGTAGCATTAGGATGCGCCAGTTTTACCGAGTAGAGGGTGGATGCTAACTCATTTAAACAGTTGCTATAAAGCATGATACTTTTGTTTACCTAACGGTAGCACGTATCCCTAAAAATAAGCGAGGTAGATATTGTTGCGTCATGCGACTCTAAAATCTAAGAATATTTTTTTTAAGAAATAAATTTGTTAAATTATTTGAATACATGCTAAAGCGTTTTCCATCATGTAAAATACTTACAATTTTTGTATCATATAACTATAACCATCATCTACTACCTATGTATTAGAATAATCTATTACCATGAATTTAAGATGCTGAATTGAATTAGAACTACATACTTACCCCTTTTTTGTATACATACTTACCTCTAGTCTAAGCCGTTAGGTTAAGATTTAGGCTAACTAATGAACTGTTGGAATAAAGATTATCATTGTATTAAAGACTATAATCGCGAACGGACGTTCTTTTTTAACCGGGATTTTTTAAACCGAAATAGCACAGGCAATTAGCTTTTAGTTGCGCATACTAGTGAGTCCAACGTGTAGAACTTCAACCTTAAAAAAGCTTAAGGTTTTTTCATGGCGCCCGAGCAGGGACTCAGTGCGTGGCTGTAAATAATTTTCGAAAAAAGTAATACGTATTAATTTAATTTCTAACGCGTGAGCAATTGCCTGTGAATTTTTAATTTCTTTCGGTTTCGGTCGAGTGCAGTGACTAAAGTGACAAATACTAAAAATAAATGTCTGGACAAAGACATTAAAAATAAAAATAAAATATATCTACATAGATATACATACATATATGTATATATAAAAAATTCAAAACAAATTTTTACATTAAAAAATATACATATCGCTCATTTGCTGCAAGACCGGCATAAATCAAAAAACGTGATTTTTGAGTTAATACTGCAGAATTGTTCGTTATATCATACTTCATGTTGAGTGAAAAATTCATATGAATACCTCTTATATGCTCCGCTTGAGAAGAGAATATGTTTCCTATTTTCCGTCAGTGGCTTGTGAAAAATATATACTAGTATAACACTTGGTGGATACATACATATATGTAAAATAATTGCGAAGTGCACACATATGGACACACACTGAAGTGAATAAAAACGAAGTGGTAAATCTAAACATAAAGAAAATAAAATACAAATTAACCAAATTTAAAGTTGAAAAAAAAAAGCAACTGAGAGAAACGTTTTGTGAAGTGGGTGGTGAAAACACAACATAATACATACATACTATATGACATACGTGCGGTAAAATTCACCAGGCCAATAGTGCGCAAACACAAGGAAGAAAAGGAGAGAAACCAAAGGTGGATAAATCGGTTAAACGGCATACAGTGGAGTGTGAAAATAAAAGCAGTATTGAAATAAGCGTTTACATTTTTTCTGCTAAAGGTGGTTACACAGTTAGTGCATTATATTAAAAACTACCGCCAAAAACATAAAGTGCCGTTGCTAAACATAAGCAAAATAAAAAGAGTGTCGCGAGTGCCGCTAAAAAGTGCCGGAAAAGAGGTACAACCCGTTAAAAGAAAAGTGCCGTAAAACTAAAAACCGATAACTTTGGCCGTTAAAACGTTAGACTATTTGTGGTAACATCACGTCGGTACCGAACGGGCTTGCGTCAACACCATCGTCCCACTGCTGCTGCGTCAACGGATTCTCGCCGCTGCTGCGTCAACGTCAACACCATCGTCCCACCGCTGCTGCGTCAACGCGGATTCTCGCCGCTGCCAAGTCAACGTCAACAACACCGTCGCTGCTAACGTCGACGCCAGATCCGTCTCTTCGTGGGAATGAGCTGCAATTGCATTCTCTGCAAAAGGGAAGTGAACGCAGGCAAACCGCCTATGCATTCACAACAGGTAACGAGTGCGAATCACTGAAAGTGGTGCGAATAAAAAAAAAAAAAAAACGAAAATTAAAAAACAAAAAAGAGCAAGTGCACACTTTCAGTTTTTGGCTCTCCCTCTTTTCACATTTTTTCACATACGTATATTTTCTTATTGCATATATTTATATTTTAATATTCGCATACGTATATATACATACATACACATGTACATAAGCATTTATGCATCTATGCATCTATGCATCTACATAAGTGAAAGAGGGATCGTGGGATTTGCGGTAGCGTTCTTAATTGAACATTAAGGTGCGACATTTTATATCTTGCAGACAAAAAATTTTTAAAATTTTAAACGAAATAAAGTTTTACGGTTCTTTGGAAAATTTTCTCGCTTAAAAAAAAAAAAACATTTTCAAGAACGTTCAATTGTGCTATTGCTTATTTTGCATACTTCATAGGTTCGGCTTTCGTATACTTGGGAATCGATATCATTTTTTCTCGTTCTCGTAACCGATTCCAAATATATTTGTTGCCAACCTTTATTGCTATTGGTCTGGCTTTCGTATATTTCGGAATCGCTATACATATATTTTTCGTTTTCGTTATCGATCCCTAATATATCTGTTGCCAACCTGTATAGTTTTTTTTCCGGAAATTTAATTTAACAAGCAAAAATGAGCAAGCCAAAGCCAACTATCGCCAACCTCTCTCCGAGTAAGGAGTTGATCGACTTAAAATCATTAAAGCGTCAAAGGACGGTGGCGAAAAGTAGCATTTTGCGAATAAAAACGGGTCTTCTAGAAAAAACGATGTCATTAGATCCAATCGAATTGGAATGTCGTCTTGACATACTAAACTCACATAGTGAGAAATTGATGAAATGCCAATCTAAAATTGAAGAGATTGATGAAGACGACATGGCCCGAGGGAGTTAGAGGACATAATTGTAGAAACAAAATCTATAATTAAAACAATTTTGGCCAAAAATAGAACATCTATTGCTGAAACATCGTTCGTAACGTCTCACAGCTCAAGGCTCCCAAAAATGAATTTGCCGAAATTCAAGGGAGAATATTCGGAATTTAAAAATTTCATGAGTTTGTTTGAGAGTTTGGTTCACAATGATCCAAACATCCCAGATATTGAAAAATTTAACCATCTGGTTAATTGTCTATCTGGGGAGGCTCTAGGCACGGTAAAAGCGTTTCAAATGTCGGATGAAAACTATCCGAAGGCGTTGGCAAGTCTCAAAAAGGTTTATGACAATAAATGTTTGATTTTTTTAATACGATTTCAAAACTTTTTGAGCTGCCAACTATCCCTAAGCCATCAGCCCCTTCATTGCGCGCGATGATTGATGAAGTGTCGGCTGTATATGACTCATTGCTATCGCTGGGCGATGAGAAACAAATCACAAATGCGATAATTATTCACATAGTCATGACAAAAGTTGACTCTGCCACCCGATCAAAGTGGGAAGAACAGCTGGATTACGACAAGTTACCATTGTGGAAGGATTGTGAAGCTATCTTAAATAGACGGTACCAGCACCTATCAGCTGAAGGCGCATCATCTTCGAGGACGAGACCCATAGTGCCAGCCAGCGCGAACCACGTGAAGCAGCCTCACATGAATGGAACTAAATCCGCTTTAGTTGCAGCGAATACAAAGCAGCCAACATGCCAGCAGTGTAAATCGAAGGACCACTACTTAACAGCTTGCCCCACTTTTAAAACTCTCTCTGTTCAACAGAGATTTGAGTTTGTCAAATCAGTGCCCTTATGCATAAATTGTTTGCGTAAGGGACATACGGTATCCAAATGCAGAGCGGATCGATGTCGCGTGTGTAATCGGTCCCACCACACCTTACTGCACCAGTATCCTGTATCCTTCGCTGCTGAGCCTCATCCGCAACCAACAACAACTACACACGCAATGCATACAATAAGTGTGCCTGATCGGGTAATGTTGGCAACAGCAGTTATTCTGGTGAGATCAAGCTGTGGAGAGTACCTGCCCGCAAGAGCCTTGCTGGACTCGGGAAGTCAAGTCAACTTTATAACGGAGGATTTGGCCCAAAAACTGCGGATTCGACGCCAAAACAGGACTTTAAATATTATCGGGATTGGTAATTCAAGTACAAAAGTTGGGGCCAAATTAAGCGCATTTGTGAAATCGCGCGTAAATAATTATGAATTTTCGGCGGAATTCTGGATTATGCGATGTATTTCGGCTAATCATCCAGACCATACCATTAATATTAATGGTTGGAAAATTCCGCACAATATTAAATTGGCGGATCCAGAATTCCAAAAATCTCAAAAGATCGATATGTTATTAGGGGCGGAAACCTTTTTCGATTTATTAGCGGTTGGTCAAATTAAAAGTGGCCCTAATCAACCAACCCTACAGAAAACTCTTTTGGGATGGATTGTTTCTGGCAAATATGTCAGCAGTCTTAGTCCTCCTCCCGAAGTAAATAGCACATTATGCCAAACTGAAGAAGACTTAACGTCAATAGATTCAGTAGTCCAAAAATTCTGGGCTCTGGAGGAACTTCCTTCAGAAACAATTGGCAACAAATTCACACCTGAACAAAATGAATGTGAACAATTTTTCGTCAAAACAACTGAAGTATTACCTTCAGGAAGGCTTCAAGTCAGAATGCCCTTTAAAGCTGACCGTAAGTTACTCGGTCACTCCTATGAAATCGCAGTTCGGCGGTTTCAGGCCCTGGAGAGGAAAACATTGAAAGATCCAGAACTTCGTAAAATGTATCTGGACTTCATGAATGAGTATAAAGCGCTGGGTCACATGAGCCCAACAAATAATAAGATCCCGAGTGAACCACACTATTTCATTCCGCATCAGTGTGTTTTGAGGCCCGAAAGCACAACAACAAAATTACGAGTTGTCTTTGATGCGTCGAGTCGTACTTCTTCTCAAATTTCATTAAATGAACTTTTGATGGTAGGTCCAACCATCCAAGAAGAATTATATTCAACTCTTCTTCGTTTTCGCTTACATAAGTATGCACTAATAGCGGACATTACTAAAATGTACCGTGAAATAATTATGCATGAAGAAGACAGAAATTGTCAGCTTATTGTGTGGAGAGAGCATCCTTCTGAGCAAATTCAAATTTTTCGTCTTAACACCGTAACATACGGCACTGCGCCTGCTCCATTTCTCGCAACACGGTGTTTACAAATGCCCATTGATGCTAATACAACTAAATACCCACTCGGTTCATTGGCCATTAAAAGAGACTTTTATGTTGATGACTTATTAACAGGATCTGAAAATTTTGAGTCTCTAGATCTTATAAGAAGTGAAGTAATTAAAATATTAAACTCGGCCGGATTCACCTTGACAAAGTGGTTTTCGAACCACCCTAAATTTTTCGACAGTAATTATACTGAAAAGTCATTAAGCTTCAATGACAAAAACTCAACTAAAACACTAGGAATCCATTGGTTGCCGAAAGAGGATTTGTTTCGGTTTGTTTTGGATGCCAATTTTCATGATCTGCGAGCTACTAAACGAAACATACTATCAGTCTCTGCTCGCCTTTTCGATCCTCTTGGATTATTAGCCCCACTAGTTACCAAAGCAAAAATCTTATTGCAAGAGCTTTGGATCCAAAAACTAGATTGGGATGAGTCGATTCCATTGCGTCTTGATACTAGCTGGCAGAATTTCAAAGCCAACCTACTGCAGCTGTCATCAATTAGCATTCCTCGATACGTAAATCTAGAGTCGAGTGCTATCTGCCAAATACATGGCTTCTCCGACGCTTCAATAAGAGCGTACGGATGCTGCATATATATACGAAGCCAATCTGCTAGTGGTGTCAAATGTATGCTGCTTACTGCAAAATCTAGAGTGGCTCCGCTGAAGACCAAGTCTCTTCCGCGTCTCGAGCTCTCGGCAGCACATCTTCTTGCCAAATTATGGTCACGAATTGCGCCAATGTTGAATCGACAATTTGAAAAAATTATATTTTGGACAGACTCTGAAATCGTATTGCATTGGGTAAAAACGCATCCATCGTCATTACAAACCTTTGTTGCAAATAGAGTGTCTGAAATCCAAGAATGGACTGACAATATAAATTGGCGACATGTGCCAACAAAACAAAATCCTGCGGATCAAGTGTCTCGGGGTTGCAACGTGGATGAATTGAATAATTCAATATGGTTTGGCGGTCCACAGTTCCTCCTAGAAGACCCCGCTTTATGGCCAATTAACACTCACTTCCAGCTTTCCCCAGACGATGAAGCATTAGAGAAGAAGAAAAATACTTTCACACTAGCCATAAATGTGAAAGAGAATTCACTATTGAACCTTATCGAAAAATTCTCTTCTCATCAAAAATTGCTTCGTGTGGTTGCCTATCTATTACGGTGGATTAGACGACCAAAAATACCTACGGAGGGAAGGCACCTGACATCTGACGAATTACACTTGAGTTTTTTAAAAATTGTTCAGGTGATTCAACATTCGGAATTTGCGAATGAAATCCAAAAACTCACGAAAGGCACCACGCTACCCGCAAACTTGCAAAAACTGAATCCGTTTTTGCATGAGTACTCGGATATGTCGCTTTCATTCAAATTAATCCGAGTAGGAGGTCGCCTTTTAAATGCACCTCTCCCATACGATGCCAAATTCCCATTATTACTAAATAAGAATTCGCACTTCGTTATCAATTATTTACGGTTCCTGCACTTTCGAAATCACCACGCAGGGGCAAAAGCGTTGGTTGGGCTTCTTCGAGAACGCATATGGCTGATTAATGCAAGAGAAGCATGCAGTAGAACCGTAAGAAACTGTACACACTGCTTTCATTATAAGCCGAAGTTGCAAACCCAAATAATGGGAAATTTGCCAGTCGAAAGGCTTCGAGCGCTACGACCCTTTCTTATATGTGGCGTAGATTTTTGTGGTCCAATTTATACCACATTAAAAATACGCGGTCGACCACCCGTAAAAACCTATATCGCAGTTTTCGTTTGTTTCACGTCTAAAGCAGTACACTTAGAATTAGTCTCTGACTTATCAACTAATTCCTTTATTCTCGCCCTAAAAAGGTTCATTGGTCGCCGAGGGATGCCACAGACGATATACAGCGACAACGCAACGAACTTCGTCGGCGCCGATCGCAAGTTGCGCGAACTCAAAGAGGCGTTTCTGTCCCAGTCTCCGGAAGTACTGGAATTCGCCGCCGTAGAAGGGTTCAAATTCGCCTTTATACCACCGAGGGCGCCGCACTTCGGCGGGTTATGGGAGGCGGCAGTGAAGTCCGCCAAACACCTCGCCGTGCGCGCAATGGGCAACGTACTGCTCACCGCCGAAGAGCTAGGAACACTGCTGGCCGAAGTGGAGGCCATCCTCAACTCGCGGCCCCTCGCACCGTTGAGCCAGGATCCCAACGACGGCGAAGCATTGACTCCAGCACACCTGCTAATAGGGTGCTCCCTCCGAGCCTTACCACCGGCACAAGTGTCAACGGACCCGATTCACTATTGCGAGAGATGGCAACTTGTTTGCTGTCTCAAGCAACAGTTTTGGCGACAGATGGTCCAAAACGTACATTACCAGTCTTCAGGAGCGCAACAAATGGCTGCACCCGAAACGCAACCTGCAGCCCGGCGATCTCGTCCTCGTCCACGAAGACAACACGCCACCGCAGCAGTGGGCACTAGGACGAATCGCCGCAACCGTAGAAGGACGAGACGGAAAGGTACGAGTGGCAGACGTGGCAACCAAGGCAGGCACCATTAAGCGCCCCATTCACAAGCTCGCCCTGCTGCCTGTCGAAGTTGAAGGATCATGATCCTGTCAAGGTGGCCGGTGTTGCGTCATGCGACTCTAAATCTAAGAATATTTTTTTTAAGAAATAAATTTGTTAAATTATTTGAATACATGCTAAAAGCGTTTTCCATCATGTAAAATACTTACAATTTTTGTATCATATAACTATAACCATCATCTACTACCTATGTACTAGAATAATCTATTACCATGAATTTAAGATGCTGAATTGAATTAGAACTACATACTTACCCCTTTTTTGTATACATACTTACCTCTAGTCTAAGCCGTTAGGTTAAGATTTAGGCTAACTAATGAACTGTTGGAATAAAGATTATCATTGTATTAAAGACTATAATCGCGAACGGACGTTCTTTTTTAACCAGGATTTTTTAAACCGAAATAGCACAGGCAATTAGCTTTTAGTTGCGCATACTAGTGAGTCCAACGTGTAGAACTTCAACCTTAAAAAAGCTTAAGGTTTTTTCAGATATAGAGTTATATACACCCTGTCCAGAAAGTATAGGGAATTTATAAGTAAAACGAAAAATTTTCAATCATTATTCAAATATATTTTATTGCCTTCAAAGTAACATACATTTGAAGCGATGCGCATGTGCACAGTGCCTCATAATACCAAGATAATACTCCTTTTTGACGGTTTGACCAGTTGAACGTATTCATAGTGGACGACACCACGAATATCGAAGAAAACAAAGTGCTTTACCTTCACTTTCGATCGCCTTTGGCGTGGGCTTTTCGACTTTGACGCGCCTTAGGTCCGCCATTCGGATGATTGCTGGTTCGTAAGTGTGTCATATTCGTAAACCCGTGTCTCGTCAACAATAATTAAATTCTTCATGCATAATCTTACGTACGCTCTCGTGTCACATCTCCAATTTATTTACAATCTCTCACAAGCTCACATGGCTGTTTTCGGCAACAATTTCCTTCACTTTTTCAAGGTTATCATCGGTCACACTCGTTGAAGGCCTTCCAGAACGAAACATGTCTTTGACGGTCTCCCGACCCTCCCTGAATGCTCTGTACCGCGAGTAAGTGCGCATTATTGATAGATCAGATTCACCAAAAGCCTTCTGTAACACCTTCAATGTATCGGCACACGAACACAAAATTTAACACAAAAACGTTGATCAATACTTTTGGTCATTCTTAAATTCGACAAATACTACTGAGGTCGACTAAC
>JBAWJQ010003748.1:0-422265 GCA_037783105.1 Bactrocera zonata | reverse complement strand
TCATAAAGATATGAACATGAAAGTTTTATAACCTTAAGATAGAATTATATATACAAAATTATATTTTTAACACAACTACATTAATACATAAAAATATACATGTAAACAATAAATTAAATAAAAAGTATATACAGTCCACTAAATGTCAAGTGCAATGGTAAGCAACAAAATTGTAATATGAGACTTGCTCATAAAAATGTGAAAATCATTGCACATAAAAGAAAACTCATAAATTAGAGTATACATAATACTAATATTAAAATACAAAATATACATACTCGAAATATTAATGCACACAAACAACAGATAAGAAAGTATCAAGCGTGTGTACGTATGTGTATAAGTGCGTTAGATGAACTAATCTAAAAAACTATAAAATATCAATGCGTTGGTATCTGTAAAAATACAATAAAAATATAATACATATTTACACATGTGTATGCACACTAAGCATACACACATATACATATATACATAGTTAAGAAATTAGAATTAAGAAATGTATTGAGGGAAGAAATTTTAATAAAAAAAATCAGAGTCAAAAGTGAACTCTCACAGTACAGACTTAAGCAAAGACTGTTTTTTTCTGTACATTTGGTCCTTCGATCCTCTTTTTGAAAAAGAATCGAACAAGTACAAGTACTAGAAGCCTCTTAAAAAAAAAAGAGCATTACTTAGCCAAGTAAAAATAAATGTAAGCCGGAAAAGCAAAGACTACCATCATTTATAAAAATTACTTTTAGTAAAAGTTAAAAAAAAAAATTTTTAAAGCGTCCTTGTGGCTATAACAACAAGAACAGTGCAAAAACAAAAATATATATATATATATACAAAACCATCTATAAAGAAGCAAATATGAAGAATTTGCTAACACGACAGAAGGAGTTGGGAGATCTAGCTGCGTTGGAGGAGCAGAAAATCCTGAGCGGAAAAATAAGAAAGGCTTCATGTCTGGAATATATGGATCATATTCAGACTGTTATGAAAGAGTTTACTGCAGATTATAATAAAATAATGGCTAAGAAGTGTCAAGAAGCTGAGGAATACATTGCGAAGAACTACTTCGAGCATGTAATGCAAACAATGGAGAATTCTATTCAGAATTTAAGAATTCAAAGTACTGCCGAAGGTGTTTCAGCAGTGAGCAGCATGTTGCAAATAGAATCTACGCCACAAACTATTCAGGTCGCACCACCTGAAGCCGCGTCTGGCGTTGAAAGAAAATATCAACGTCGAGCAAAAATGGCCAAAAGCACGATGGATGAAATACGAAGAAATGCATTGGATTCTCTCGAGCAAATGAGAGAATTCAAAACCAAGCTTCAAATACAAGTTGAAAATGTTGAAGAATCATATTTTGAAACTCAAAATATCAAATTAGTTGAAACAACTGAAGAATCTATTGAGGAACAAATAGATGTATTTCGTCAAGAATACAAAATCATCATCGAAAGGATAACGGAGAAATTAAATAATTATAATTCACCACAAACAATGTATTCCAATATAAAACTGCAGGAAATTAAAATTCCGATGTTTTACGGTGAAATGAAACAATGGTCGTCATTCCACGATCTTTTTAAAAGTTTGGTGCATGATTCGAAACACTTTACAGAAGTGGAAAAGATGTTCCGATTGAAGACATCATTAGGTGGAGAAGCTGGTAGATTAATTCAACATCTACCAGTAACAGCAACAAATTATGAAGCAGCTTGGCAAATTCTCAAGGAAAGGTATGAGAATAGAAGGCTACAATTTACAGCACAAGTAGACAGACTACTTGATCAACCGACAACAAATGGAGAAAGTGCACAAAGCATGAAGCAGCTGTTAGATACCACCAAAGAATGCATTTATGCATTAAAAGGGCTAAATCTAAATTTAAATGACGAACAAGCCATCATAGCTCGGATAGTGGTTCGAAAACTAGACAAAGAAAGTCTACGCTTATACGAGCAAAACGTAAAAAAAGTAGGGATATACAAAGCCTAGATGACGTCTTCAGTTTTCTGGAACAGCAATATCAAGCTCTAGAAGCAATACGCGACAGAAAACCAACTAAATGGAACAATCAAAAGCAGCCACAGCGAACACCTACATTTTATACAGCGGCACAAAATAATTGTGTATACTGCAAGGTTCCTGGGCATCAAATTGGTGAATGCAGAAAGTTTCAGACATTGACTACGATGAATCGAAGAAGATTCATAACAAACTACAAGTTATGCTACATTTGCCTTGATCACGTATATGAAGGAAAATGTAATAATAAAAAGAAGTGCAATAAGTGTGAAAGAAATCATCATAATTTATTGCACTTCAATGAATTCCAAAAAGGAAAAGGAGGAAGTGAAGAAAATGTCATAAACACATATTCCACAATGATGACGAAACATTCGGAAATGGCGATACCCCTAGCAACAGCACAGATAAGGGTGAAGGCAGCAAATGGAGAGTATGTGACATTGCGAGCTCTAATCGATCAAGGAACCCAAAAAAGTACTATTTCCGAAGAAGCATCTCAAATACTTCATTTACCAAAAAGAAGAGAAGTAACTGAACTATAAGGTTTAGGAAATACCACAGTGGGAGTGTCCAAATTTAAAATCAAGCCGAGATTCCTAAGCAACGAGGCGTACAATGTCGAAGCACTAATTTTGCCGAAATTAGCGAGTGCTCAACTAGACAAAACGTTTAAATGGGATGTAGAACAATTGAAAAACTACACTTTAGCTGATCCCAATTTCAATAAATCAGATCGAATCGATATTGTCATTGGAAGTGACATATATGCCGACATACTAGAAGAAGGTATATTTAAAAAGGATCGAATACTAGGTCAAGCTACGAAATTGGGCTGGATATTGTCGGGAGTTTTACAACAACCGAGAAAAAACAATACAATTTTAACAGCGGTTACTACAACATTGGAGAAGTTTTGGGAAATAGAAGACACCACAACTCCAGCAGATACAGCAGATGATGATGAATGCCTAAGAATTTTTGAAAAAACAACAGTAAGAAATGGAAATAATCGATTTGTCGTCAATCTACCTTTTAAACAAGAAAAAGAACTATGGCGAAGTTTCTTAATCTTGAGAAAAGGTTCGCTACAAATAAAGAGTTAAAACAACAATATGTGCAATTTATGAAAGAATATTCAGAAATGGGCCACATGAAAAAAGCAAGTGAAAATAAATGCGGAAAATACTATTTGCCACATCAAGCAGTGATTCGAGAAGACAGTAGAACGACTAAACTACGAGTAGTTTTCGATGCGTCTGCAAAAACTACAAATGGAAGAAGTTTAAATGACATCCTCTTCATAGGACCGAGACTTCAAAGAGATATATTTGACATTATAATCAAATGGAGACTTTGGCAATATGTATTAACTAGTGATATTGAAAAGATGTTTCGACAAATTAAAATAACAGATAGTGATCAAGATTACCAACGTATATTGTGGAGAGAAACAAAAGGAGAGCCGATAGAAGAATACAAACTACAAACAGTTACATATGGGACAGCATCAGCTCCTTTTTTGGCAACGAGAACTTTACAAGAAATTGCCAAACTATGCGAGCCCCACAACTATTTGCTTTCAAACATCATTAAAAACGACTTCTACATGGACGATTTAATGACAGGAGCAGATTCAATAGATGAATGTAAGGCCATTCAGTATGAAATATCGAAACAACTACAAAAATATGGATTTCACTTAAGGAAGTGGATGTCAAACAACAGTGAAATCATAGCAACAATTCCGGTAAATAACGCGAATGAAGTAATAAAAATAGCAGAAGACGAAACAATAAAGACATTGGGTATTCAATGGGATCCTACAAAGACATGTTTGGATTTAATACGAATCTTTCAACGCAAAAGCTGGTTACAAAAAGACAAGCTTTGTCTGATTTAGCGCGAATTTTCAACCCAATGGGATGGCTTTCACCAACAACCGTTATAGCAAAGTTATTTATACAGAAACTTTGGTTGATGAAACTCAACTGGGACGAGTTACTTGACGAGAATTTAACAAAAGAATGGCAAGAGTTTATGCAGCATATACCAGAGATAAAACGAATAAAAATTCCTAGATGGTTTGAAACTAAAAACAACTTTAAATTTGAACTACATGGATTCGCAGATGCTTCAGAGAAAGCTTATGCAGCAGTTGTATATGCTAAAGTTGGATCAGTTATAACAATTGTTGCTGGTAAAACTAAAGTGAATCCAATTAAAAATAAGAAAACGTTACCAAAACTGGAACTATGCGCGGCTCACCTACTCGCTAAATTGCTGCAAAAGATAAAAACAGGCATCAACAGAGAAATGAAAATATTTGCTTGGAGCGATTCAACTATAACGTTAGCATGGATAAATAATTGCCAAAGTAAAGACAGATTTATTAGAACACGAATAGAAGAAATCAAATTACTTGTTTCCAATGCGAAATGGCAACACGTTGGAACAAAGGACAATCCAGCTGATGTAGCAACCAGAGGGGTACTGGCGAACAAACTAATAGAACACGATCTATGGTGGAAGGGACCGAAATGGTTGCGAGAAGAGGAACATCATTGGCCAATAAAGAAGATTATTCAAATCGATGCAACGTATGTGACAACCTCAGAGGAATTACATTTCTTGGATAAGGTAATACTTAAATATTCTAGTTTAAGCAAATTAATAAGGGTAGTAGCTTATATTTTGCGATTTGTAAAAAGAATAAGAGGGAAAAAATGCCCTGAATACTTAGTTAAATCTGAAATGAAGGAAGCTGAAGAAATGTTAATAAGATATCAGCAAAAATTACAATTTAGAGAGGAAATTCAGAGTTTAGATATAAAAAAAGAAATTAATCATAAAAGTAGCATTGCAAGCTTAAATCCAATTTTGGATAATAAGGGAATCCTTCATGTAGGAGGTAGATTGGGTAATTCAAATCTTCAATTTAATCAAAGCACCCAATAATATTAAATAGGTCACATTTGTCATCATTGATAATTGAAAATATTCATAAAATAACTTTACATGGAGGAAACAAGTTAATGGAATCAACGATTAGAAGGAATTACTGGATTGTTGGATTGAAGAATTCTATAAAAAAGACAATTCGAACTTGTAGTAGATGCGTACGTTACCGCAAAGAAGTAGCAAAACAATTAATGGGAAATCTTCCAGAATTCCGAGTATCTATGTCAATTCCATTTACACACGTTGGTATAGACTATGCAGGACCGATTCATATGAAATGTTCAAAAGGACGAGGACAAAAAACATTTAAAGGATATATAGCTGTATTTGTTTGTATGGCAACAAAAGCTATTCATTTAGAAGCAGTAAGTGATTTAACAACCGAAGCGTTCCTAGCTGCTTTGAAAAGATTTTTTGCTAGAAGAGGTAAAAGTCAACATATATATTCGGACAATGGAGCAAATTTTGTCGGAGCTTGTAGAAGATTAGACCGAGATTTTAAAATGGTAATCAAAAATAATTCAGCCGTAGCTCCCATATTAGAAGCAGATAAAATTCAATGGCATTTCGGGCCCCCGGCAGCTCCTCACTTCGGAGGAATTTGGGAGGCAAGAGTGAAGTCGGTGAAATATCATTTAAAAAGAGTGATAGGCGAAACTAAATTGAAATTTGAAGATATGATTACTTTGCTATCACAGATTGAAGCAGTACTGAATTCACGACCTTTATGTGCGATAGATAGTGAAAGCGATATAGACGTTTTAACGCTTGACCATTTTTTAATAGGATGTCCAATAATAGATTGTCCTGAAGCAATTAATGATAACCAAATAGGTTCATTAGATAAATGGAAATTAATACACAAACTTAAAAAAGACTTTTGGAAACGATGGGAAAGCGAATATGTTGTAATGTTGCAACAACGCATGAAGTGGAAAACCAAACAAGCTAATCTCGTACAAGGACAAATAGTTATTATTAAAGATGAAGAAACTCATCCAGCCAAATGGCCATTAGGAAAAATTATTGAAACTCATCCGGGAAAGGATGGAAATATAAGAGTTGTAACTCTAAAATTACAAAATGGCATACTTAAACGGCCCGTTCATAAATTATGCCCACTGGAGGTAACAAACAGTAGTAGAACAGAGGAAGCAAATCATATGACAAGTTTGCTGACTTCGAGAATAACAAAAAATACTGCAACCTCAGAACGACCGAGTAAATCAAGCAAATTGATGATGTGGTTCTTAACGATACTCATGCTAGCAACACAAACTAAGTCATTATACATTAATGATACATCTAAATCAGGAGCTTCAGTGACTAAACTAAAAAATAATACAGCAATGTATTTGGAACCGATTACTAAAATGGACATAATAAATTCAAAATGGAATTTAATAGTCTATTACGAATTAGGTACTTATTATGATCGGATGCATAAAATACAAGAATTTATTAACAGACTTGAAAATCAATGCAAAATATTGACCTATTACGAAGATGCCTGCATAATGATTACTGCAACTTTAAATGACAAATATAACACTCTTAAAGCAAATAATGAATTGTTTATGAAAAAACAAAATAGAAAAAAGCGAGCACCATTCGAATTCGTTGGTTCAATTTACCATATATTATTCGGAATTATGGATGCTGATGACCGAGAAAATATGGAATCAAATATTAGAAATATTTTCGACAACCAAAAAGATATAGCAAAATTGTTTAAAAGGCAGACATCGGTAGTTGATTCTACCATAAATATATTAAAAAAGACAACAGATGAAGTTAACCGTAATTTTGAGAAAATGAATCAACAACTTAATAAATTTTATAACGAACTAATAAAAGATCAAAATGCTGAACGAATGACCTTGATGTTTCAAATATTAACCATTTCAATAGGAATAGTTATGGACGAATGTGAAGAAATTCAAACTTCAATAATTAATCTTCTAATTGACATAAATCATGGTCGCATAAATCCAAAACTATTAAAGCCTTCGCAACTTAATAAAGAAATTGAATTTATTAGAAACAAACTACCACACAAATTAATACTACCTGGAAGACAATCGGGTAACGAATTAAAAGAAATTTATAAATCGATGACTGCTAAAGGTTTAATTGTTGATTCACGGCTAGTCATAAACCTAGAAATTCCCTTAATATCGTATGAACCGTCAAACGTATATAAATTAAATCCACTTCCAATAAATTACAAAGGGAATATGATTATTCCAGAAATAAAGGCAAAATATTTAATATACAAGTTTGATTTGAATCAATATTCACTTATAAACCAAGTAGATCTAGATAAATGTTCTACTAACTCAGAGAATCATTACCAATGTCCTGGAAATTTAGCTAGGAAATCAGCGACGGATAATTCATGTGAAGTAGCAGCTTTAAAACAATTAGAAAATGAAGCATGTGATTTCAAACCTTCTACAAATGAAAACGTTTGGATAAAATTATCTTCTCAAAATCGGTGGCTTTACAAATTATTTAGCAAAGCAATGATATATCTAGAATGTGATAATAATCAACAAATGCATATGGAAATCCCTAGTCAAGGCATTATGACAATAAGAGAAGGATGCACAGTCCGGCATGAAGGAGTAACTATAACAGCATCTCATCACGTACAATCTGAAATTAAAAAAGAATTGCTATCCTCTTCTTGGGTTAAAGATATTGAAGATATTCCAGAACTACAAATAAAACCTTTTGATTCAACATTAATAAACAATACCAAAGATATCGTACATCTTAAACAACAAACAGAACTCCTCAAAACAGAAAATATAAAATTAAAAAGTATAAATTTTCATCACGTAAGTGGTCACGTTTCGCTAACATTAGTTTTGATAATAGCATTAATCATTACTATTTTATATATAAGATCCAAATGTGTAACAAGAACTGTGACTGTTCCATTTGAACTTCCAGTTAGACATAATTAAAAAATATTAATAATAAAACATAATATGCAAGTAAAGTTAAGATACAACTTTGGCCCCTGGCAGAATGTTCACAAAGATATGAACATAAAAGTTTTATAACCTTAAGATAGAATTATATATACAAAATTATATTTTTAACACAACTACATTAATACATAAAAATATAAATGTAAACAATAAATTAAATAAAAAGTATATACAGTCCACTAAATGTCAAGTGCAATGGTAAGCAACAAAATTGTAATATGAGACTTGCTCATAAAAATGTGAAAATCATTGCACATAAAAGAAAACTCATAAATTAGAGTATACATAATACTAAT
The DNA here is from genome assembly GCA_037783105.1 of Bactrocera zonata. Classification (NCBI taxonomy): domain Eukaryota; kingdom Metazoa; phylum Arthropoda; class Insecta; order Diptera; family Tephritidae; genus Bactrocera; species Bactrocera zonata. The sequence continues at coordinate 413,987 of JBAWJQ010003748.1, read as the reverse complement.
ATTAAAATACAAAATATACATACTCGAAATATTAATGCACACAAGCAACAGATAAGAAAGTATCAAGCGTGTGTACGTATGTGTATAAGTGCGTTAGATGCACTAATCTAAAAAACTATAAAATATCAATGCGTTGGTATCAGTAAAAATACAATAAAAATATGAAACATATTTACACATATGTATGCACACTAAGCATACACCCATATACATATATACATAGTTAAGAAATAAGAATTAAGAAATGTATTGAGGGAAGAAATTTTAATAAAAAAAATCAGAGTCAAAAGTGAACTCTCACAGTACAGACTTAAGCAAAGACTGTTTTTTTCTGTACAAAGTCCATGTACACCTTCAGAAGCTACACGCTCGAAGCAAGGTGCTACAAAACAAAAGGTCAAGCAGGCGTCATCGTAAAACAGTTCGCATTAAATGACGACAATTTCCACATGGCTTATGAAGCTCTGAGATCAAGGTACGAAAACGAACGAATACTGGTAGATAAGCAAATATCGATATTTATGAACTTGCCCAAAATTCAAAAGGAAACAAGTGAAGAATATATGAAACTTCAATCCACTGTTTCCAACTGTTTGTCGGTTTTAGCGACACAAAACGTTCCCACAGACAATTGGGACCCAATTCTGGTAAATATATTCACCGCCGCATTATCAGTAAAATCGTTATTGCTATGAGAAAAATCTCTCTCATCAAGGAAAAAATGCCCAACGTGGCAGCAAATGAAAGATTTCCTAACTACCCAGTATGACATGGTAGAAAGAGTTGATGAAAAGATAATTAAAACAAAAGGTATTTCCCATGACCTTAATAGAAGCTTCCAAAGATCCCAAGCGAGTAGTAAAAACAACTCAAATAGAAGCTTCTTCAAAAATCAAACGCTCACATCTGAACAGTACAAACAAACGTCATGCGCACTATGCACAGGGGGGCATAAACTTAAATCTTGCGAGAAATTTAAGAAATTAAATATAATTGACCGAAACAATTTTGTAAAGTCAAAAAGACTACACAAACTGCTTATCACATGCACACATGCTTAAAGATTGTGAAAGCAAATTTAATTGCGTTTATTGCCATAAACCAGGGGTGGGCATATTAGCCCTCAGTGGCATTTTGCCCGTGCAGGCACGAGTGCACATTTTGAGGGCTTGGTGAGGGGAACATCGCGGGCAAACATGAAGAGGGAAGTGAGAGCAACGTATTTTACTACTCCATATTTACAAATGAGAGCGCGCGCATATATGGGAAGTTGCACGGTGGGTAATAACTGTAAAATTGCCTAACAATTTTAGGTTTCTTTGTAACTACTATAAATTTATAAAATGTAAGACAAATAAAAACGAGTATAATGAATATTTCAATTTAGTAATAATTTTTTAATATGTCTTTATAACAGCATTTTATTTGGTTTATTTGCCATAATAATTTCTACGTTTGGTTTAATCTCATTTGCTGTAGCTACGCGTATTGTTGTACACAAATTTAAATCAGATAACCTATTTCTTATTTTATGTTTAATTTCATTATAGAAAAAAATTGTTCACAAGTATAGGTGCTTCCAAACATAGATATAATTTACACTGATTTCCCTCGCTGATGACATTTCGGCACATTTAAATTATACTAATTTCAGTTTCGGAACCACTGCTTCTTTAAACTGTTTCTTTAAACGCATATACACAAATGAATCTTATGAGAGCGCAATGTAAAAAATTACCCAACAACCCTTCTATTACCCGCCAATCGTTGAATTTCCAACGACTTGGGGTTTTCCCCGTAGAAACGACTCAGCTGATTGCTTTCTCCCAACGCAGGGTTGCCAGGCTCGACATACTGTAGTAATTATAAAAAATGTCTTCAATATAGTTGAAATTTTCTTAAAATAACTCAAAATCAGAATCGAATGCTATTATTTACAAATTTATAAACTAGTTTTAATAGTTTGATTTATTTTATATTATGAAAAATTATAATTGAAAACTTAGATGTGTACAAAACTACATATTAGTATTGAGTAATGGCAACATTGTTCGAATGAAAACGAGAACAAAAGTTTGCCGCTCGTAGCGAAGGGAGAAGATGTTTCTGTCATTAGCGTTTGTATTCTATTTGGTGCTTAGCTATTCTCAATCAATAATGCCATACCGCGCAAATATATTTTTATTTGATGTTTTCTTATATTTTTGAAAATATGTGTTCTCTTTCTATATGCCATATTATTATTTTAATACATTTCCAAAGGCAACTTAGATTTTTAAAATTTAATAAAACAATTATAGAAAAAAAAACCTCAATTCTTTGAATATTTAGATAAAACAACCAAACTGAAAATATCGCAAATCATATATTTATATAAGCATTTTCATAAAATGGAACTGCAATATGTTTAAACACAATATATGTATATTACGGTTACAAGTATCTTTTCTTTTTATATATGCAGATATATAGATAGCCTTGCATATGTACGTATAAAAGCACACAACTTGAGAAAAGCTTTCCCAATTGTAGCAAAAATTAATTTCTACAACTGGCATCACCACCATTAACTGCTCTATCACATGTACAGTGGTGTGAGCAAAATAGGAACAACCATAAGGTTTTGTGAGGTTTTAAAATATGCTGTTTTCTTATTAAATAAAATTGTTTTAGATACAAGTTGTAGTTTAACATATATATTTTTTTCCTAACAGTGATTAAAATTTCCAGAATGCAAAGGTAAATTAAAACAGATATTAATGCGAATCTCTAAAACGTGCAAATTATGTTTACCTCTTTTTGTTCACACAACTGTACAATTCCGATATGAAGTAAACTTCCGCTCTTAAATTTGTATACATTGTCAGTATCAGGAATAAAGGGATGTTCAACTTATTCCAGTGTGAGAGCGCCTCAAAATAAGCGTTTTTTATAACATTTTCCATTATGGCCAGATCGAACAAAATAAGAATTTTTGGGCATTTTAAATTAAAACACCCATCATTTAGTACGAATAAAAATTACTATGTAGTGGTTATTTATTACATGGAGAAACTATTTAAATCTTTTTAAAGTATATTAGAAGAACTGAATTTTGACCTTTCAATACCCAATAAAAGAACTTAAGCTTGTTAGCTTTCATTCATTAAATTTTTTTTATTAATTTTCCATTGAAAATAATACTATGATGCTTCAAATTACAAACCGTTTCATCAAATGCCTTTAAATATCACAAATTTACTTAATTTTCATTGTTTTACATTTTTTATAAGTGGTCATGAACGATGCAACAAATTCCTCCGTTTATATATTTTTTGGTAAGATTTCAATCTGGCCATCGCTCGTTTCCAATTGCTAAACGTCAAAACCACCTAAACTTTGACAGTTGATCGAGTTTAGGTGGTTTTGACGTTTAGCAATTGCTCTCTCACTTCCAGTGAGAGAGGAGTTAAACATCTCTTTATCTCTGGTCAGTATTGCCGCAACCATTCTGTGATGAACATTAAGCTGCGGAGGAATGTAGTTGATTTTTTTCGCAACTTCTTATGCCCTTCCCTCCGTAAACTGATATTCCCCTTATCTAGCCCCAGTGCGCACTTTGCTAACTTTTCGGGCAAAAATGTGTAAATCCCTGCCATAAACGACAGCATTCGATGTTACACGTTACCAATTTTTCCAGCTCACCCCCAAACAGCGCAAACATAAAAAGAGCAGCAGGTTTAGTTGCAACAACAAATTCAGAAAACAGCCAAGAAGCAAAATGCTGCTCAAAGGCGATAAAAACCCAAACGCTACATAGCGAAAACCACAGTAGAGTACTACTACCTACAGCAGTCGTCTCCATCGAACACCGAAGAGAATTGTTTAAACTCAGGGCCTTAATAGACCACGGATCACAACGATCATTTATTGCGTCTAGGGCACAAAATAGGCTACAACTGACTACAAAATTAGCCAATTTTGAAATTACGTGAATGGGCGGAAGAGTAGTTCAAAACTCCAATAAAATCTGCCCCATTACCCTAATTTCCTCCCACGCGGATAAGCGTATTCAAGCAGAAGCTATTGTCTTACCACAATTAACAAACATGCTTCCAAGCTATCATATAAATAGCAAGCATTGGCAAAAGCTTTCACACCTTAAGTTAGCAGACCCCAACTGCAACACTCCCGCTCAAATAGATCTTCTATTAGGCAGCGATCTCATACCATAATACTCGAAGGTATTGAGAAAATTATAAAAACACTTCTGGCGCAAAATATCATTTTCGGATGGGTCCTAAGTGGACTCGTTGCGGAACCAGTTGCCACAATGACAACTCAAGTTGAGGAAATCTCCAACGAATACCTCAATTCGCAATTAAGAAAATTTTGGGAGTTAGAAGAACTCCCCCCTCCGCGTATCAATCACAACCCCTGAAGATCGGTATTGTGAGGATTTTTATAAAACCACAACTACCCGATCAGAAGCTGGCCGGTACGTCGTACGACTACCAATAAAGCCAGAACTGCCCCGCACACTCGCCTAAGGTCATTCCCGCACCGCTGCTATCCAACAGTTTTTAAGTATGGAAAAAATCATACTTGAAAAAGGCCGTAGAAGAATACCTCCATTTAGACCATATGGAGGAAGTCAGCGCTGGCGAAAAAATCATACAAAGTAAATACTACTCGTTTTATTTGCCACATCATGCAGTAGTAAAGCCAGACAAAAAAACCACAAAGGTAAGAGTTGTTTTCAATGCGTCAAATTCCACGAGTTTGGGAAATTTCCTTAATGACATTTTATTTACGGGACCCACGCTTCAGCCAGACCTAATGCTGCTTATTGGCGTATCTTCAAATACGTATTCAACGGGGACGTCGAGAAAATGTATAGACAAATAGTCGTACATAAAGACGATGAAGATTTTCAACAAATTATTTTCAGAAAATCACCTACTAGTCCACTACGCGAATTTAAGTTAAAAACAGTTACCTTTGGCGTCAACTGTGCTCTATACTTAGCCATTCGAACCCTGCACGAATTGGCAGAAAACACCAAGTCAGAATTTCCTTTGAAAACCCAGGTGTTAAAAACGTACGTTGACGACATTTTGTCTGGATGTCACAGTCTTCCACAAGCAAACGAACCCTTATCACAGGTCATAAGAGCCCTCAAAACCGCAGGTTTTCCACTGAAAAAGATTACTGCTAATCATCCCGATATAGTAAAACATATACCGAAAGAAACTTTGTTGGATACTAATTTCCTTAAATTCGAAAAGGAAAGTACAACAAAGACTCTGGGGACTCAATTGAATGCGATATCTGACCAGTTTTCATATACTACCGAGTCAATATCTGCAGTATCCGCCATTACAAAACGCTAAATTCTATCCTCTGTGGCAAAACTTTTCGACCCCGCAGGATGGCTTTCGCCAATTATAATACAAGCTAAAATCCTGATACAAGAATAATGGCTAGATGAGACCGATTGGGACGAACAAGTAAGACCACTTCGTTTAGAAAAGTGGTCACAGTTCGAGAGCAATCTAAACGATATCTCACAGATACAAATCCCACGGTGCACAGTGTTGCGAAACCGGAATTTTTTGGAAATCATATTGCCTAAACTGTAATTTTAATTGCATCGATGAGAAACTTCTACAGATTGGTCAGAATGAAATCCCAAACAGAATGAGTGAAAAAAAAATGTACACCGAAAAAAATTGTTGGGTCAAATTTTCAACAAAAGTCAAAAAAAAAAAGTTGTTCGAAAAATTTACAAAAAAAAATTTATTTTAATTCGTCTTTTATTTCTGATAAATACTCTATGATTAGTTTTTTAAATAAAGTATAGGGTGGCCCGAACAAGAATTATAAACGTCAAAGGTTCATGATTTTTCGATATTTGTTGAAAAACTCTGAAATTTTATATAAAACCAAAATCTATTTCATTTCTAATTTGAAAGGTGGCAATAAAAGCTTTAATTTGATAGCGGTTTGAAGTCAATAGCTTCAGTTTTAAGAGAGTTATGCTCATTTTTGTGGAGTGCTAGAATAGATGTAGAATAAAAAAAAAATTGAATATACTATTTTATAACACAGGCATATTTTATTGCATTCTACAGAAAAATTACAAATTATCAGTCATCTACCAAAAAGTTCATTGCTTCCTCTGATAATTTCAGGTGTTCCTTTTCCTTCAGTATTCTCCTACGTGTGACTGCGGGATCAGAATTGGCGAGCAGATAATGTAATATGTCTTCACAATTGTCTTTTCTTGCTGTTTTCCTCGCATGGTAAAGCCTTGTGTTTCTGAAGTCCTTGTTTCCTGCTTCCAATGCTTCTTCTGATAGTTGCCCAATGGGGACCAAAAATGAACGAATTATTTCAGCTCCATGAATAAGAACCTTGTGGACAGTTAGTGGCATATAATGCCACGAATATTTCTTTACATAGAGACCAGCAGTTTCTTTTCCGTACTTAGAGAACTTATCGCAGTCTATCTTATATCCAGAAGTTATAGCTTGAAGAATACTAGAAAACCTTCTAATAGGTTCGGTATCTACTCCTGTAGACAGAGCGGTTTCCTCAGGATCACTAAAGAATTTCCTTGCTGTGTTACCGTCATTAGTTGTTCCACTTCCTTGTTTCACAACATCGACAGTTATTTGGGGCTGATCCCAGATTTTGTTGAACTTCCTTTTTTCTTTGATCTCTAATAATCTTCTCATCTTTACTGAGCTTAGTTCTCTTTGTTTCCCCTGCCTTGCGCACAGTGATTTGATAAGCAATGTTCAGTAGGGTTTCCATAAATCTTATTCTTTTTCTATTTTCTTCTGAAAATAATAGAAATTTGACGTAGGATGACGGAAAGTCACCCGAAAACCAATATGATTAAATTATTCAATAAGTGATTCCGAGAATTTCCGTTCTATTTCTATGGAATAAATACTGAGAGTGATATACTAAAATCGCTATAACTCCCAGGAGGGCAGGTATGGGCAGCTGATTTTTTCACAGTTCGTTGAAAACAAATTACGTAACATTTCTGTAGTGGTTTGGAACTGGGACTCTCTGGGACTTTTAAGATATTGCTTACCTAACCCAAATTTAAAGGAAAAATGGACCTTTAGTCGGGTTTTCGCTCTAAAAAAGGTGCATATGAAAATGTCTCAAACAACATTCCTTTGTTTTACAGAAGATACTTGTCCGAAGGCAGATTTTTTTTCCGAATCAAAATATCTGTCACCAAAATCAAATGAGATCATTTTGAATACAGCCCTGAAATCCCCTCTTTTCGTGAAAGTTTTGTATATTTGACTTCTAAAATCAATTAAAAATCAGCGGGCCAACATAAAAATAAGCTTTATGTGTTTTTTGTTTACTTGGAATGTCTGTGACAAAATTGCATCATTAAAAACACTGAAAAAGATAATCGTAGAAAAGTTACTTTTCCACTAGCCGCAACACAGTGCGGTGGGTAAACTATTCCCCGAATACAAAGTCGAATTACACGGCTTCTGTGACGCCTCTGAGAAGGCATACTGTGCCATTATATACTATATGGGCGCACACAAAGTGATAACGCGACCACAAGCCAGTTATTAGTAGCTAAGGCTAAGGTGGCTCCTCTAAAAACGCTAAGTCTACCTCGACTTGAGCTCTGTGCCGCCTTACTACTCGCAAAATTGGTTTCCATGGTGCAGACCCACTTAAACATGAAGAAATACAGATTGCATCTCTGGTCCGATTCTGAAATAGTTCTAGCCTGGTTGGAAAAACCACCACATGCATATCTAATCGTACGCCACAAATACTTGACCTAGTGGGGTCAGCCACTTGGCGACACGTAGACAGTGCTGACAATCCTGGCGATTTAGATACAAGAGGGTGCAAGCCGCTGCACCTTGCCGCCACCACCCTCTGGTGGAATAGCCCCCGATGGTTAACAGAATCTCCCGGTTCTTGGCCAAAATCGCCCATACGCAATATCATTGCCCCAGAAAGTCAAAAAAGTTGACTGCTTTCACGCAACATTGGATGATAGTGACATCCTTGAGCGATTTTCATCATTTTCTCGCGCCCTTCGAGTTATCGCCTACATGCTAAAGTTCATAGAGCGACTCAAAAATAAAATTAAGGGAATTCACCCAGAACCTAACCAAAGCAATACATTGACGCACCCAGAACTCCAAAAGTCAAAGGTCGCACTAATCGCATCCACTCAAAAGCGCTACTTCACCCGCGATGTCTCATTATTAAGAGAATCAAAACCCATTGATAAAAGGAGTTCACTCTTGGTTCTTAACCCATTCTTGGACACGAAAGGTCTGCTTCGTGCGAATGGTAGGCTTGTTAACTCAAACCGGACGTACAACGAACGCCACCGTCTAATTACAGCAGAGAAATCCCAACTTGCCACATTACTCCTCAATTACATCCACGTAATCATGCTTCACACATCGCCTAATGCAGCATATAGTCCGTCAAGAGTGCTATATTCACCGTCTTAAGCCCCAAATAAAGAAATGCATTTTCATGTGCAAGATCTGCACTATGCACAAGCAGAAGTTGCGAACACAGATTATGGCAGCACTTCCACCGGAACGCTGCAACTTCGCTCTGCCTTTCACAGTTACAGGTGTCGACTTTGCTGGGTCTTTTCAGATAAAGGCGTACATGCTAAGGTCCCCCCTTCTAATGAAAGGCTATTTGGCTGTCCTTGTCTGTTTTACGACAAAAGCAGTGTACCGCGAGCTGTATACGAATCTGACAAAGGAGGCTTTTCTCGCGGCATTCGCTCGCTTCGTCGGACGACGCGGCTTCCCATCAAAACTGTTGAGCGATAATGGTAAAACCTTCATTGGAGCCCAAAGAGCCACTGAAAAGGAGTTTGTGGATTTTATCAAACAAGTCTCACCAGAGATTGTACAAAGGTATGCTCCCCAAGTTATTAATTGGAAATTTATCCCCCCAAGCGCTCCTCATATGGGTGGTTTATGGGAATCAGCAGTAAAAAGCTTTAAATCCCACTTTAAAAAAGTAGCTGGATTATTTTTATTATGAACAGTTCACCACACTGTTAGTGCGAATTGAAGCCGTTCTCAGTGCACGGCCACTCACAACCTTCTCGCAAGATCCCTCTGACTTCACAGCCCTAACACCGGGGCATTTTCTCAAAGGAGCGCCCATTCTGGCCACACCTGAGCCAGGCGTGGGGTCGTCATCCTTATTAAATCAATGGGAGAAAATAAAAATCCTACATCACGATTTCAGGCGCCGATGGAAGGAAGAATATATAAAGGACCTTCATAAAAGGTACCAAGATGGTGGCTTGGCTGCATTGAAAAACTATCCTACGGTTCTGATGGTCATGTACGAGTCGTTGATCTCCGCACTCAAAGCGGTAGATTAACAAGACCTCTCGTGAAACTATGTTTTCTACCACACATTGACGAAACCGCAAATAATGAAAAAACCGCCGATACTACCGTAAGGCAAATAAAATAACCAACACCCCAACATAATAAACCCGCAACAACTACAGGGACTGCTAGATGAGTTAGCTCTCCCTTCTCAACACACTGCACTGAACGACCACACGACAACACACCACACTAATGCGATCCACATAGGAAGACACCACACATGCAGACATTCCTCACGAAGACACCACACACCACTACACACGAATATATACCACACATGCGGACATCACAGCACAACTCTACACTACTCAACAATCACATCGATCTCGCACCGAGCAAGCGTCCGTCGCCGCATCAGATTTTTTCCTTTTTTTAAATATTCCGCATCCTCCGAATATTTCACGTGAATAAAACGAAAAAACATAAACCGACTGTGTCTTTCTTTTATCGAATATTTTGTCGGTGAACTTTCTAGTGTCGAGTGTCAAGGTAAGTGGTGGCAAAAAAGGTGCAAAAGAACCATCCATATATGTATGTATGGTTCTTTTTTTGTACGTTATACCAAACTGTGGTCGGTTTTTCCCGCAAATAAACTCAAAAGTGGAACAATTTGGTAACCGTTTTTTCACTGTTAAAACGGATTTCCAGATACGGATTTTATATGAGCATATAAAACTTATGTTTCAAATCCATATGTATATGTATGTGCATTAAAATAGATTTAATAAAATGAAATAAATACGTTTACTTCGTTTTTTCTCAAGGGGGCGTTTTATGCGCTGTAGGCGTTTTGTCCGAATTCCTTTTCCAATCCTAAAGGCTGCTGTCTACGAGAATGGCTTGTAGTTTTATTTTTAACGGATATGTTTTGTTCGCGCCCGAATATTTGTTTTTGTTGTCTATTAAGGTGCTTTAGTTTTTCGCGCTCGATTGTCTGTATGTTTTTTTTTTTTGTTTTTTGCGTACTGTACTTATGTAGTTTATTCGGTTTTTTTTTGTTTATTTTGCCACCACTCTAGTAAATGTATAGTTTTATGTTTGTAACGATTTTTGTTTTTTCAATAGTGGCTCGACCATAAGCAATAAGATACTTAAACAAAAATAATTTAAATATTATAAATGTTGTAAGTTTTAATTGTGAAAAATGTCAACAAGCGGGGGTACGAAAATCCAATGCCGAAGATGATTTTCCGGTGCTGGCGATCGAGTTTCCGCACATCGAGATCAAAAGGTAGAAATCGCGGTAGAGTGGCGCGGCAGCATCTTTACGAATATTTTGGCTAGATTTATATTAAAATCTGAGCCATTTAATTCAGTTTACTGCCGAGGGCGCAGAATATTTGCTGTAAGAAGCGATTTTAATTTTAGTAGAAAATTGTATTTTGAGTGATTATTGGTGATTGAGGTAGACGACTTATTTTATTATTAAAGCAAAAAAGTTGTTTGCTTTTATTAATTTTATTAGCGGTTATTCACAATTTTGTATAACCCAGATGCGATAAGAGCGACCTTAGCTTTTTTAAGTGTAAGTGCGTCAATGTATCGCATTGGGAGTATAGTCATCCCTCAACTTCCCTTTTGATTTTATTTATTTTTGAAAATGTAAGCTTCTATTGGACGTTTTTGTATAAAATGTATCGATTTTTCGATTTTTGGAGACAATTTTGTTATAAGTAATATTTAAGTGTCAGTGCATTAATTTGGCAAGTAGTAGCCCGCCACCGGTCTAGAGTTGGTTTAGAATTTTTTGTATGCCATTATTGGCAAAAGCCATTCTGCGGAGACGAAAAGTTGTATTTTCTTTTGATATAGTAACTCTAACTTTGTTTTTTTATACCAATTTGTGGAGTATTGGAAAATTGTGGCTCTAGTGGTAGACGTTCGACGTATCGGCAATTATTTGATCGCGTAGTTGTGGTTTTCACAATACTGACCTTTTTTTGTTTGTTATAGGGGGAAGTTTCCTTGACTTTTCAAATTTCCTTAGTTGTGAATTAAGGTATGTGTTTGTATTATAGTCTACTATATATGAGTTTTTAACTAGTTCTGCAACTAGTCCATTTTGTGTTTCGCTGTGCAGCATTTGAACTTTTTGTGCCTTTGAGCAACATGGTGTCTCGGTTTCGGAATTCGCTTTTACAATTAAACTCGAGATTTGTTTTGCGTAAACGTTTGTTTTTAGTGAGATAGGATATCTGCTGTAATGAGACATTGAATTGTGTCTTTTGTGACAATGTAAGCCATTAATTTTGTTTTGCAATTTTTGTGCTGGGTCTTTTTGTTCTGACAAAGTTCTTCCTTTCGATAATATTTTTTTTAAATTTCTCGCAAGTTTCAAGCTTATGCCCTCCTGCGCATAGTCCGCATGACGTATGTTTTCTTTGTTTCGATGTGAACGATTGTGTTTTGTTAAAAATTTTGTTTGACTTAATTTTGCTTCTAGCTTGGGGTCTATTGAAGCTTATATGGAGGTCGTGTTGAATCTTTCTTTTGTTGTCACGTTGGGGACTTTTTCTGGTAATGCTGCGCTGCTTATGTTTACCAGAATATGGTCCCAATTATCTGTGGGAATATTTTGTGTCGATAGACCCGACAAACAATTTGAAACAGTGGATTGAAATTTAATGAATTCCTCACATGTTTCTTTCTTTATTTTTGGCAAGTTCATTAGTGTCGTTATTTGTTTATTGACCAGTATTCTTTCGTTTGTGTCTTTTGTGACAATGTAAGCCATTAATTTTGCTTTTGCAATTTTTGTACTGGGTCTTTTTGTTCTGACAAAGTTCTTCCTTTCGATAATATTTTTTTTAAATTTCTCGCAAGTTTCAAGCTTATGCCCTCCTGTGCATAGTTCGCATGACGTATGTTTTCTTTGTTTCGATGTGAACGATTGTGTTTTGTTAAAAATTTTCTTTGATTTAATTTTGCTTCTAGCTTGGGGTCTATTGAAGCTTATATGGACAATGTATCTTCATTTCACATTTGGCAATGTATCTTCACGAAATTTGACATGGATTACTGCTTAAGGTAATAATATTATATAATCTCCGAAATAATTGTTTAGATCGGATTACTATAGCATATAGCTCCACACAAACTGAACACATAGTTACTAAAAGAAATGCACCTGTGAAGAGTATATTAGCTTCGATGCAGCCGAAGTTAACGTTTTTTACTTGTTTTTCATAATTTTTTTTTACGTGTAATTTTTTATGTTTTTTTCGTCATATATACTTGATCTTTGGTTTTCATTTTATCATTTTCTCACTTATATCAAATTTTGCTTTATACGTACTTATATTCAGGCGCATCATATCAATAGAAACTTTTACGCCTATATATTTTTGAATTGTGATGTTTAGAAAAATAGTGAAATAACATCAAAATTAATAAACCATCAGTATCCACTTATTAGAAGCTTCGTTAAAAACAAACTTGATGTTAACTTTTTATCCTGCTATGATAACATTTTAAGGGAAAAAGTTATCCTGAGCAGAGAATCTGACGCTTAAGTTGAGCTAAAAAAACATTGGATTACATAACATTAATAGGAAAATGTGGCTTTGATGGCAGTTCTGGGCAAAGCGAATATAAGCAGATATGTGAAAATAATAATTTGGAAGACAATAATTTATTTGCCACGTCATATGTCCCTACACAACTGATAATAATTGTTGACGCCGCCCCCGCCCAATTTCTTTTGCCACGTCTGTGTCGGCAGAGAAATCTCTTCTTCGAAGTTTTTTCGAAATTTTAATTCGCGCGCAACTAAACACAGTGATAGCCCTGCGATACAGACGTGGTAAGTGCATTTCCAAATTGTTATAATTAAATATATATAATATATGAAACCTTTTGTTTTATTTAATATTTGTGGAATAAATTTGCGCCGACTGTTTCCCCACGGCCATCCACAATTACGGAACGAGCTAGCACCGTGCTCCACCACCCGAATTATTAGGGAAAAACTTAAAACTACACTCGGTGGTAGTTTTACGGTGGAAAATTTGACGACACTTGTGTGCCAGTCCACTGAGAACTGGAATGCTGTCAGCGAAGCGGCAGCGTCAATCATGACAAAACTTAGACAGACATATAGGGCAGAATAGGCGTCCGTCAGTCTGTGCCATAGAGGAGACTTAATTGTTTTATCACTCCCTCGAAGTAATACCTAATGAGATGGTTCCGTGGGAGAGTCTGGGGTTGGGAGTAGGTTAGGTTTAGCGGATTAAAGTTCCGCACTTCGGCTTTTGATGCTTCCTCCTACTTAAAAAAAAAAAACATTGTGTTGTTGGTAGAAAGTCCGAGCTGTGCCGAAAGAAACGATCGCCGATTGTCACCGCTTCCCTTGCTACTCGAACATCTTCGCAGACAAGGTTGCGCAGCCTGAATCTATCGCAACCTTTTCCGAACTCATATAAGAAGTATAACTTCAAAAAAACAAGTTTTGTGGCGAACAAGATTGCCAGAAAAAAATATAATTGACGACAAATTGCTAAAATCAACGAGACAGTGAAATTCGTAGTTGCCAGAATGTTCCAGTGGCGATGTTTTGATAATAATCTACTATATAAGGCCCGCAAGATTGTGCAACTGGGACAGTTACAGGTCTATTTACTGTGCTGCTTAGTAAAGTGCTATAAGCAATATGTTGTGAACACGAATAACGGGCGTTAAGTTTTTTAAAATAGAAATACAGATCAATGTATAGCCATTAAAGTGGGACTTTTGTATGTATATTTGACAATCCAGTGATCGAACTTAAGATTGAGTTATAATAGCGCTCAGTTTCAAATGAATATAGACGGTATGTTCGAAAATTTGAATTTTGTTATCTTTTTTTTGTATATAATATGTATGATTAGTATAATCGAAAATTCAAATACGGTAACTATGCCTAAGGGGGGGGGCCAGCTTTAGAGGCTGTAAAAAATTTATTTTTTGGGGATTGTTTTGGGAGGGACAGAAATAATTGATTAAAGCGAAATTTCAAGGGCTCATAGTTACATATATATTTAAACATCATCCGCAAAATTTTTGGATGCCAAATCTTTATATTCTGCCTTTGGGAAGCAATCGCTCGATGCATCTCGCGTGTTCATGCAGGTCGCAACTTCTATCTGAAACACAAAATTTCAAAGAGATTCATATTTGTTAATAACTTATCTTCTAGTTAAACTAAGAAAATTGCGAAAATAGTGTAAAAATCTACAATTTTTTAAAAATTGAAAAAAAAATGGGTTTTGACCAAAAAATTTTATTTAATTATTTATACAAAGCTTACATAATAATTAATTATTAAATAAACTAAAACAAACGCAGCGCTAGCAGCAGAGGCTTTCGGCTGGAACCAAACTATTATTACTGTATGTTGTTTAAAAATATTTTCAAACTTGACTTTTCTTAGTTTTATTAGTTTAAAAAAAAGATAATTTAATGCCAAAGATAATTAACTTGGCCCTAATTTCATTCGACGTTTTTTTCTATCCTGCGAAACGCGCCTCAAAGTTTTTTTTGCTCAAATACCTGCTAGACTGCTCAAATTTATGCAATAAAAATCAACGAAATAATTTAAAGAAAGTGTAGTGCTCGCGCACACCCAGTAGGGTTCTAGGGTTAATTGTATTAGCCTTACATACTGTCCTAAGCGGCAAAAGTTACTTTTAATAAATTAGGGGTTTCACATAGTCTCAAAAAGTTATAAGTTATAAGGATCCGAAAACATAGCGTCCAGAGTTGTATTTGGGTAAACTTATTTTAGTATGCAATCCAACAACAAATTTTTTAAACTAGTATAACAATTTATGATTTTGTGATTTTACGATGCTTTATGACACGTTGTGAGTACCCCAAATATATTTGTCCAAACAAATGTAAAAGCAATGTTTCTGTCTAAACAAGATCCCCAAATGATATAATCGATCGTTGGATGCTTGTTTTGATGCATACATATATGTATATAGTATGCTGTTAAATTTTATTTAAAAATTTCCGTACTGGTATTATGAACAATTATTAGTATTAAAAATAAACTGAAATATAATATTTTAATATTTGTTGATATATAACTTGAAAACAAATAAATAGAAGTGCATGACTTACTCTGAATAAAACCTTATAGTATCCTATGTCCTCGAAAGATACTTTAAGTGAACTGGTAATTATTTCATCTATATTCGCTGGTCCTTGTAAAGAGGAAGATAGTAATCCAGAAACAACTGAAGACGTGTAGTAATTATAAATCAAAAGAAAATTTATAAAAATCACAAAATATAATATTCTTATCGCAGATGATCGCGAAAAAGAAATTATGCTCTGCTGACAAATGGCGGCTATGATGATTAAAAAAATATTGCTGACGGGTAATGTGTCTTTTAAATTAGAATTGTAATAATCATTTGTGTATTCACCAAATGCTCTTTTATGTTCTTCTTGTGTTAACTCTATGTTTACATGTTGCAGACACCTTGTATCCAGTAATTGTTTATTATTCTTCAGTTGCAATTTTAAATTTACATTTCTTAGAAGCCAATATACTAAGAATATAACTGCAAATAACCATATAATTGCAAGCCAAACGTCTCTTTTAAACGGAATCAAAAAATTGTCTCCTTTTATTTGGAAACTTAGTTCCGGTGCATACGCACGGTATATAAATGCAGTTTCAAATTTCCAACCTTGATGTATTATATCAAAATCTGAAAAGCGGTTAATTCGATTAAATATGCCGGAGGCTCCAACATCAGCTTCATTCCGAGCCATAATACCCAAAAAACCAAGCCTGTAGCTTGTGTTAGCCAACCTGCCTGCCCAGCCACGAGCAACACGAAATTCAATTCTGAAGTTGATATGATCCTTTAATATTTGAACCAGCTCATAATAATACTTCGTAAACGCGGAAATACCACTCTGTTTTCCAGGATCAGAAAGTAACGAAAATATTTTACTGTTGCTAATTACGTCATTTATATCAATCTGCAATTAATAAAAACATTTTTTTCGAATCTAAATCACTGGATGAAAGCTAATAGTTTTTACTATGTAATGTACTTAAGATTTAAACTCGTAACATCATGTACTTGTGGTATGATTCTTATATATAGTATGAATATTAAAATATATTTTTTAAGTGAATAGAGTAAAATATATATGGTAAGTTCTATTTCTTTAGTACTTTCTACTTAAACCTTAATAATGTTCATTTTACTAATCACAAAAAATACTAATAACAGAAAGGTAAACTTTAGAATAGAAGCAAATATAAATACAGGTATCCCTCGAATAACACGGTTAATTGGTTCCGTGTTAATCGAAATCGTGTTATTTGATACTAATAAATCATACAATTTTGGAGATACCGTTCCGTGCTATTTAAAACCGTGCAACTCGAAACTCGAGATCCATACAAATTTGTACATTTGGTTCGAAAGATTAATTAAGAAAACATTAAAAATAAGAACAATTTTTTTTTTTTATTTTTAGTTATAAAATTTCAGTTATACAAAAATAACAAAATTCATTCAATTTAGAAAAGTGAAACTTAAAAATTTAAAAGGTAAAATTTTATAAACACAATAATTTTTAAATTACATATGTTCAACCACTGTCACTCTCCAAAGATTGATTTGTTTTTCCTTGAATATCAATGGAAATTTCTTGATCACTGTCGTCATCCAAAATACGAATTCTCTTTCTTCAAGGTGGTAGAATCTCCTCATCACTGGAAACATTTTCATAGCTGATATTGGAGGATGGCACTCTTTTATTTTCCGTAGTGTTTAAAATTTTCAAGTATGGACCTAAACAAGTTTTTAAATTTTTTTGGAAGGTTCTTTTGCGTGATAGTGACGGATCAATCTCCATAAAATGAAGCTCTAATTTTTTTGCTAAATCCAAACCTTTTTGCACATCTGTGACGCAAATATGGGGAGAAGAATCTTCAGGATACTTTTCTGCGTCTTCATCTACAATGCTGTCTTCATCAGGCTCATTAATTATTTCTTTTAGTTCAGCTGTAGTCAAAGTATGTTCTTGAAACAGTTCGTCCAGATCTTGGCTATTCAGATTCTCAAATCCTTCTCCACCTATCTTATGCGCAATATTAAGAATTTCATTGTGCAGAGTTTCTTCGGATGAATCAGAATTTTCTTTTTGGACAATATGAGGGAGTACTGGCTTCCAAGAACCGTTAATTGTTGAAGGTTTTATTTCGCTTATAGCAGAGGATATCTTTGTTATGCAGTCCAAAATAGAGAATTCTTTCCATGCCTGGAGAAGCGTTTTATTTTCGTCTGAATCTATTTTTTGCAGAATTGTTTCAAACGATTTTCGAACAAAATAGGCTTTGAAGGTTGCGATAATGCCTTGGTCCAAGGGCTGGAGAAGTGATGTTGTATTGGGGGAAAGGAATACAACCTTGATATTTGGATGATATAAGTCCTTGGAATGACTTGTGGCATTATCTAATAGCAATAAAATTTGAAACTTAAATTTTTTTCCATCATATAGTTTTCTACTTCCAGAATGAAGCAGTTTTCAAACCACTCTTTAAACATATTTGCTGTCATCCAAGCTTTTTTATTTGCTCGCCAATGAACAGACAGCTTAGACTTATCGATGTTTTTTAATGGTCGGGGATTCAAAGATCGGCTAATAACCAAAGGCTTTAACATAAAATTCCCTGATGCGTTAGTGCACATTAAAAGAGAAAGTCTCTGTTTATCTACTTTGAATCCAGGAACAGATTTTTGGCTTTTTGAAATTTAGGTTCGAGATGGCATCCTTTTCCAATAGAAGGCTGTTTCATCTACGTTGAAAATCTGATCCGCTGAATAGTCTCCATCTTCTACAATTTTTTGTAGTTCTAAAATAAAAACACCATCAGCTTCTGCATCCGCTGAAGCAATCTCACCTTGAAGTTTGAGACTGCGCAACGAGAATCTTGTTTTGAATTTCTCGAGCCAGCCCTTACTCGCACAAAATGACTTTTGTTGTTGTTCTTGTGCAGATGAGCTTGCCATTTCCTTCAAATATTTATAGATGTTCAGAGCTTTCTGCCTGATAGTAAGTCCATCTAAAGGAATCCGTTTATCATTGCAATCTTGTATCCAAATTGAAAGAGCTTCTTCCATTTTGACAACGTTAACATCCCGTGCGCAATCCGTTCGCTTTGATGTTGTAGAGCAACCTGCTAAGACATTCATTCTTATTTTGTCCTCATTTCTTTTAATCGTCCGAATAGTTGCTTAATGTAAATTCAATGATTTTGCTAAAGTCGATATTTTAACTCCTTCTTTTAACTTGTCTAAAATTTCCATTTTTTCCTTAAGTGCAATAACGTTTCTTTTCAAGGGTAATTTTTTTTCCAACGACATTTTGCAAACCTAAGAATCGAGGATAAAATTTCAATAACTGCACAATATAACCTTACAAATCTTCAACTAAAAAATCTTTAGTTCGTATGTACTTTGGAAAGTTTAAAATCAGTCACATGGGCACTCACTACTTTATGCACAAAACTTAAAAAAACGTCTTAAATATTTCGATATGCTCGCTTTAACCCATTCGAGATGACTGCACAGGAGAACTAACTAAATATTGCGTCATTCAAATGCATTATAGCGTCATACTACAAACAGTCGGTCGAAGGAAAATTATACTCAATTTTTAACAGGAATTTTCGCGATTTCGTGTAATTCGAACTCCGTGCTATTTGAGATTTCGTGCAACTCAAGTACCGTGCTATTCGAGGGATACCTGTATAACATACTTTAAATACATATATAATTTCCATAAGTTCTGTTTTAAATTCAGTTCGTTACAAAAATTAAAGAATAACACATTTTATAATAAAGTCATTAAGTTTACTTAAAGATGTAGCACGGATTTTTTGACACTCTTTAAATTTCTTAGGGCGTTCCACAGAACTCAAACTATAGGATTACAATGTATTTTTTGCTGTATTTCGGCTGACATGGGAGCAGAGAGGTCTGGATGATGATTACGTCATTCGTATTTATTTACTTGTTTAAACAAATGGCAATCTACATATTATGTATATTTTGTCTATCCCCACAAATAACGTATGTACAAATATGTTGCAAATTCACATTGCTGTAGCCACTATTTGGACCACTTTTTCAAATCAATTTCTGTGGCGACTTTTTTGATAAATACAGTGGCTCAAAGTAATAATGGAACATTTAGAAAAAATTATACTTTAACCTAAATATCTATTATTACATAAATATGTAAGGCATTTAAGGTGTCAGTAGGGTAATCTTTTAAAAAATATTTTTTTTTTGCATCTTCTGTTCCCACTTTACCATTGGAAGATTTCGAAAAAAAACACAACTCAAACTTTAAAAGCGTTTTTTTCCCAAAACACACATTTTTAAACTGGCGGAAATGATTCCCGTCGAACTACTCAACCGATTTGCTTAGTTTTTCTTTTTAATGTTCATAAAACTCCTGGCTATCATTCCTACTAGATTCATAATTTTTTATTATTTATTGACAATGTTATGACAAAATTTATGTAAACAAATATGGGGACAAATTAAAAAAAAAATTTAATTACTTTCTTATTTATCAAAATTTTTTCATGATTCTAGTAGGGTCGATAACCATTCAATTATTTTTGAAGAATAAATTGGGATATGAGTTTCAGATGATCCAAACATAAGAAATCGTGTTCGCCAGTGAGAAAACGAATCTCATTCATCCAGCCATTTCTCCGACAGTTGTCATCAAAAAATTCCAAAAAAAAATTTTTAAACACTCCACGATATACCTCATGATATGTAAAAAAAAGTTATATTGCATAATAAAAATTTTTATGAAAAAAAATTTCAAAAAAACAGGTCAGATTACCCTACTGACTCCTTAAAAGTTATTTTTAAAAAGTGGTATATGTGCAGAAATACTACTAAAAAAAAATACTCCAACAACATTAACTTCAGTTTGGAAACAATAAGTATAAATGAGAAAAAGATCGAATTTAATACCAAAGTAATAATGGAACACCCTGCGGCATTGTGTAAATTGGCAGGAATTGAACAGAAACCAACTTCTGTTTCATTACGGAAATTGTTTTTAAAGTAGTACGGGAATTCCCCAAAAAAGTTTTTTGCGATAGCTAATTTTTAACTTTTGATTGGTGAAAGTGAAATAGCGCCTCACGGTCAGCAAGTCTTTATTAAATATACATACAGAAATTATAATTCAGTTACGTTGATTGCTTTTTATATTTCGGGAATTTTTCGTAAAGTTCACCAAACTTAAAATATTAATTTCTGCCAAAAAAATGAATTAGATCGTGAACATTTTCGCGCGATTACTTTTTATAACTTTCGATGTGGATTATTTCAGCAACAGTGCATCAATGGACTTAACTAAATATACTGTCACTAAATTGTAGATCACTCCAAGATGTATTTCTTGAAGGTCGTTAAAAATCATTTGTTGTTCCGGAAACTATTCATGCTGTGCGCAAACTGATATTGCAAGATCTGCATGTGACCTATCGTAAGATGGAAACTACATCGGACATTCAGTATTGCAAGAACATTTGATAGGATTAATTTTTTTTTCACGTTAGACACCACAAAATTTGTCGATCATTCGGTGCTTCGAAGCACATCTATGATAACGGAATTGTTCAGGTTTCTCAACAGTTCCTAACGGCTACAATTGTAAATAAGATATTTTTGTAAATCTGTATAGAAACAGATATCATATTACAAATATTTATGTGCATTATCGCTAACAAATACAAGTCGTAAATATAAATATATATTATTTCAATCATAACCGCAATAAATGTTCATTTCGGGTATATTGATTAGAGACTGTAGTATTTAATGTATACAATGTAATGCGACTGTGCTTCAGAGCATGCGCGAACCGACTGGATTCAGACAAGCAGCTGGTCAGTTGTATTCGAGCACATTCAGAGTCAGGAAAAATATTTTCTCGCAACGTATTTCTGTGAGTTGTGCAAGTCGAAAATGCAGCGTTCGATGAAGCAGAGGTACGCGAGTAAATTCTGTGTGAAAGTCGGTAAATCAGCGACAGAGACGTTTGATATGATGAAACAGGCTTATCCAGAGGTTGATTTAGCCAGAAGTGGTATATTTCGGTGGCACCGGGCCTTTTTGTAGGGTCGGGAAGAGCTGACGAATGAGCCAATCAAAAGTGAAAGTGATGTTTATTGTCTTTTGTGACATCGTAGGCATCGTCCACCACCAAAAATTTGTTCCTCCTGGACAAACCGTCAACGACAAGTTTTACGTGGAAGTCCTCAAGGGACTCAAACTAAGGGTCAACCGGGTCCGACAAGACATCACAGGCACCTTGGAAATCGCGGTGGCAGCGCTGCATCGACGCAGAAGGAGACTAATTTGAAACAATTGTAACGATTAGTTCAATAAATTTTTTTAAATCGACTCAGTCCCATTCCTTTCCGGACACACCCTGTACAGCTTTAATTGAGAATAGCAATTAAACAATATTCAATGATTAATATTTGTTTTTGTTCTCCAAATAAAAAAGCAATCTACGTATCAAAAGCGGGAAAATATGAGCGATATATAAGCGATGTTGTTGAGAGAACACCAATAACCCAATAACGGTTTTCAATATAATCTTATACATATGGTATTTAAACATGAAAAGCTATTTCGTTATACATATATCCGCAGAGTGTTCAAACCGTAGCCCGGAAAGACGTGAACAGTGGCATTTGTTTATTCCTGTTGATGATCCTAGTGGATGGCCCTTTTGCAAAATCATCATCAATTTTGCAACTACGTACGATGACATAAGTTTCAATTCAAGATTTGAATTTCATTTTCTGTTGGTAAAATAAATTTGAAAATTGAAAAAATTCTTTCGGCAGATATGATTGTTTGTTAAAAAATTTCAAAATCTAGCAAAGCAAAAGTTCATTGAGTCCGTTAATTAAGCTCGGGATAACACTCCTACCACGAAGATGATGTTATGTATTTAGTCATATCATCTTCTTCTTCTTTACTGGCGTAGACACCGCTTACGCGATTATAGCCGAGTCAACAACAGCGCGCCACTCGTTTCTTCTCTTCGCTACGTGGCGCCAATTGGATATTCCAAGCGAAGCCAGGTGATCCTTCCAACGGAGTGGAGGTCTTCCTCTTCCTCTGCTTCCCCCGGCGGGTACGGCGTCGAATACTTTCAGAGCTGGAGTGTTTTCATCCATCCGGACAATATGACCTAGCCAGCGTAGCTGCTGTCTTTTAATTCGCTTCGTACAGCTCATCGTTCCATCGAATGCGATATTCGCCGTGGCCAATGCACAAAGGACCATAAATCTTTTGGAGAACCTTTCTCTCGAAAACTCGTAACGAGCAGGACGGGAATTATGAGAGACTTATAGAGTTTGGCTTTTGTTCGTCGAGAGAGGACATTACTTTTCAATTGCCTACTCAGTCCGAAGTAGCACCTGTTGGCAAGAGTAATCCTGCATTGGATTTCCAGCCTGACATTGTTGGTGGTGTAAATGCTGGTTCCTAAATAGACGAAATTATATACAACTTCAAAGTTATGTCTGTCAACAGTACCGTGAGAGCTAAGTCGCGAGTGCGACGACTGTTTGTTTGATGACAGGAGATATTTCGTCTTGCCCTTGTTCAATGCCAGAGCCATTTGAGTTGCTTCCTTGTTCAGTCTGGAGAAAGCAGAACTAACGGCGCGGGTGTTGAGGCCGATGATATCAATATCATCGGCATACGCCAGCAGCTGTACACTCTCTCTTATTTTCCAGGTCTAAAGCCACACTGATAAGGTCCAATCAGTTTGTTGGCGGTGGCCTTTAATTTTTCACACAATACCCTCGATAGAACCTTATATGCAATGTTGAGGAGGCTAATCTTACGGCAGTTGGCGCAGATTGTGGGGTCTCCTTTTTTATGGATTGAGCATAGCACATTTAAATTCCAATCGTTGGGCATATTTACGTCCGACCATATTTTACAAAGAAGCTGATGCATGCTCCTTATCAGTTCTTCGCCGCCGTCCGTGAATAGCTCGGCCGGCAGTCCTTCCACCCCGTTGCTTTGTTGTCCCCCAGGCGGGTAATTGATGTTCGAACTTCGTCTTGGTCGAGCAAAGGAACGTCTGCTCCATCGTCATCGATTGGGTAATCGGGTTCGCCTTCTCCCGCTGTTGTGCTTTAACTGCCATTCAGCAGGCCGGAGAAGTGTTCCCTCCATAATTTAAGTATGCTCTGGGCATCGGTGACTAGATCACCTTTGGGGGTTCTACAAGAGTATGCTCCGGTCTGGAAACCTTCTGTAAGCCGCCGCATTTTTTCGTAGAATTTTTGAGAATTACCCCTGTCGGCTAGCTTATCAAGCTCTTCGTACTCACGTATTTCGACCTTTTTCTTTTTCTGTCTGCAAATGCGTCTCGCTTCCATCTTCAAATTTCGGTATCTATCACATCCCGCACGCGTTGTGGACGATCGTAACGTGGCGAGGTAGGCAGCCTGTTTTCTCTCCGCTGCGACTCGGCAATCCTCGTCGTACCAGCTGTTCTTTCGCATTTTCCGAAAATAGTTTCTAATGGTTTCGGTTGCAGCTGTACGTAAGGAGTTTTAAATGCCGTACCACAGTGCTCTCAGAGAGCAGGAGTGCAAGGCGAGTAGAAAATCGTTCCTGTCTGTTGTGATTGCAGCTTCTCGACGTCGAACTTTCCTCGTGTTTGTTGGCGTGCGTTTTTTGCTGCATAGAGGCGGGTGGGAATCTTGGCTGCAACAAGATAGTGGTCCGAGTCGATGTTAGGACCTCGGAGCGCATGCACGTCTAAAACACCGGGGACGTGTCTTCCGTCTATCACAACATGTTCGATCTGGTTGGTAGTTTTTCAATCCTAGCCTGGTAGCTTGATGAATCTTCTTATGCTGGAATCTAGTACTACAGATAACCATATGTCGGGCCCCGGCGAAGTCGATCAGCCTCAACCCATTTGGGGATGTTTCCTCGTGGAGGCTGAATTTACCGATCGTAGTGCCAAAGATACCTTCTTCGCCCACTCTGGCGTTAAAGTTTCCAAGCACGATTTTGACATCGTGGCGAGGGCAGCTCTTAGAACTGCGCTCCAAGCACTCATAAAAGGCATCTTTGGTCACATCGTCCTTCTCTTCCGTCGGGGCGTGGGCGCAAATCAGCGATATGTTAAAGAACCTCGCTTTGATGCGGATTGTGGCTAGACGTTCATTCATAGGAGTGAATGATAGTACTCGGCGACGGAGTCTCTCTCCCACCAGGAATCCAACTCCAAACTTGATCTCCTTTATATGGCCACTGTAGTAAATGCCACAAGGACCTACTTGTCTCTGATCTTGTCCCGTTCATCGCATTTCTTGGACGGCGGTGATGTCAACCTTTATTTTCACGAGAACATCAACCAGCTGGGCAGCGGCACCTTCCCAATTAAGGGACCGGACATTCCCGATGCATGCCCTCAAATCATAGTCCTTAATTCGTTTGCCATGGTCGTCATCAAAAGGGGGGTCACTCATCCGAGGCTTGTTGTTTCCTTTCATTGGGGGTGTTTTTTGTACGTGGCGGGTCTCAAACCCAGTGCACAATCCTAAGTAGGGAATATTTCGCCTTCTCACTTTAGCTCGCCTTCAAGCGGATGTTCTTAGTCTACCAGAGGATACTTGGTCAAAGACCGGAAGCCATGAGCTGCTTGAGTCATATGTAAATGAATCGTTACTGGCCACTCCTAAGTGAATGGCGATCAGAGAACTTTCCTCACTTGCTTGAACTTCTATACATGACTCCATCCTTCTGTTATATATAGTATTGTTAATAATCTGGGATATTTACTCTGGGGGTTTAATACGTACGAAACCGCGGGAAAATATAGTTAAAATGTTATTATTAATTAATAATAATTAAATAATATTATTGTGTATTTACTATAAAAATAATAACTATTCACATATTCAGAAGATCAAAAATTTAAATTTGAGCATCGGAAAGATCAATTTACAAAATTTGATAACTACCAGAACGGGAGTTGATTACGCTTTTGTAAATGTTTTTTTTTTGTGCCTCGGGTCGATCATTTTACTGCAGAACCTACCGGTAAACAAAGTTGCGGATCTTATTGTTTTCATCATATATAAAAATATTTCTTACTTTCGATACATGCGAACCACGTGCAGTTGTCCATGAAAGAAGCAAGGTGCGCCCAGGTGAATACCGGCTGCTTTTAAAGTTTGTCCATGACTTTTATTTATTGTGATAGAGAAAGCGACTTTTAAAGAAAATTGTAGATGCTTGAACTGAAAGAGAAAGATTATGGGTATTATCGGCATTCTGTGTATCAATACCGTATCTCATCTGGCCTCTCCAGAAAGAATGGTCTGAATGATGTGCCGTTTTAGCTCTGTGGTGCGTAATCTAGTGCAGTCTGGGCGCGTTCAGGTAACGCAACTTTATGACAGGCACACTAACTTTGAGTTTCAACTTGTTGGTGCACTAGCACCAACGCACATGTTCGGGTAATTTTTTTGTTTACCTAGATGCGATGAAAAAAAGTTTCTTTCATTTCTTAATTTATTTTACTTAGGGCGAATGAGAAAACATACTTGTCAATAGTGCCAAAAGAAAAAACCAAAAAGGGTAATAAAAAAACAATTGAATGACGCATGTCATTCGTGTTCGTACAACAAAAAGGCAAGTGAATGAATTTTATGTGATTTTTTTAAAATAATTTGCAAATAATTACTTCATTTGTTTTTATAGCATTGGAAATCAGGGCCCGAATCGTGGCACACGTTAACGATCAAAATTCAAATATTTTTTTTTGTTTTCGGATCGTTGTACTCGCTATCGAATACGCGCTTTCGAAATTTGAATTTTCCTCATTCAATAACGTGTTCTCGTTTGTACGAAAGAACCGAAATCTCACTCGTTAGCTATTTGAAAAACGTTACGGTACAAATTAAAAACAAAATTTTGAATATATCAGTTAAAAACAAGAAAAAACGTTAACTTCGGTTGCCGAAGCTAAATACTCTTCACAGGTGCATTTCTGTTAGTAACTATGTGCTTAGTTTGGAAGCTACATATATGCTATAGTAATCCGTTCTGAACAATTTTTTTGGAGATTATATTGTTGGCTTAAAAAATAATCTATACCAAATTTCGTGAATATATCTTGTCAAATGAATTTGATTCCGATCGTTCAGTTTGTATGTCAGCTATGTCGGAGATTACATTGTTGTCTTAGAAAATAGTCTATTCAGTTTGTATAGCAGCTATATGTTATAGTGGTCCGATATCGGCCGTTCCAACAAATGAGCAGCTTCTTGAAGAGAAAATAACGTTTGCAAAATTTCAAAACGATATATTAAAAACTGATAGACTAGTTCGTATATATACAGACAGACAGACGGACAGACAGACGGACATGGCTAAATCGACTCAGCTCGACATACTGATCATTTATATATATACTTTATAGGGTCTCCGACGCTTCCTTCTGGGTGTTACAAAGTTCGTGACAAACTTAATATACCCTGTTCAGGGTATAATAATCGGAGGTAAAATGTAAGTTATTTTTCTTTTATTGAGTTTATTTAATATGTATTATAATTATAACTAATGATTTAAGGACAAATGTATACAAAATAAATATGCGTAAAAAAATGTGATGAGTAATATTTTGCCTAATTGTGGGCAAGGCAAAGTTGCATTAAGTAAGCTATGGGATGCATTGACGCTAAAACTTAACTCTGCCGGGCCACCGATGAAATATGCTAAATTTTGACGAAAAATAAGATCAATACAGGTAAATAATATTAATTAAATTAATAAAATAATAGATGATTAAAATAATAATAAAATATAAAAATAGGTATTTGCTGATCAAAAGTACAATGAAAAAAGAAAATTTCATTCAACGCCTCCAAACAAAGGACTGGTGGTGGTCAGTACGAGGAAAAGCTTTTAACTGTTGCTGAAGAGCAACTCTTCCAAGCTGCGGCAATAGATGTTGCAGTAGAAGAAAAATCTTCAGAAACTAATTGCTTTAAAAAAGAGATCGCTGCAAATAAAAGAAGAGTTACATAAAGCAGATATCCAAAACAAAGCTGTAGAGTGGAAGATTAAAACTCATGAGCTTGATATTTTAAAAAGAAAAGTTCTGAAATAAATACCAATATATACGATATGTTAGTTCCAAGTTCCTGTTTTTATTGAAAATATATTTATTAAAACAAAATATGACTTCAAATGTTTTTGGAATGCTTAATTCAATTATTATCTAAATACAGCATAATATGATCTCTAATTTTATGACCAATTTAGTTAATTGAGTCTCATTTCTCTTATCTATTTCTGTATTATTGTTTTCATTTACAAAATATTTGCAATATGTTGAATTTTTAAACTTTATGCAGATGTTATGCAATGCTGCACATACAGTGCCGAACTTTGCCACCTTTTCAGGACTATACCGACTTCTTTTATCATTACTGAGAATTTTCCACTGGCCCACCTGGCTGATTGAAGCATTGGTGGTGCTGCGGTTGATAAATGCCCGGTAAATTTGATTTCCGATCCGATGATAGTAAATGCGTCTTTGGTCAACGTCCGGTGTGCTTAACGTGGGTAACTGCTGACGACAGCCTTACTCCACGGTACTCAAAAGTACAACGAATCAAATCAATGCGTTGATCAGCGCCCTGAAAATGCTAGGCATTTCCAGTACCAATTGGCAGTGTGGAATGGACACACTAACCACCTTGGTAGGGTTCGAGGTCCATCTAAAATCTCTGCCGTACTTTGGGTCCGGCACCTGGTTGCAATGCAACTCCACATTCAACTGACAAAGTCAGTTCTTCCCGCGATTTGAGTTTCAATCACAACCACCACGATACTCCCCGAGGGGCCAGTCCGCATGAGCAGGTTGGAGTTGCCTCAAAGGGCTCCTGCTCCCCGTGGTACCAGAATTAAGTCTCCGGTCAGACCTCGTAGCCGAAACTACTACCAGTTGAGCTTCCATACTGCTCTGGACTGGTGGCCAGGGGTTGGACCCCATACATACATCACTTACACACACCAATCATACAAAAAACTAAAAACGCTAACTTCCAGCTAACCGCCTTCGCCGCTTAAATAATTCACGCGCAAACAACCCTAACTATTCGGTATTCCGACTAGTGGAGATCACACCACTAACATCTAATCGTCCATCAGTCCAGCTAATCCCCATACCACCCAGATCCCTAATGTCCGAGTACATCGGGCACTCCGCAATTAAATGCGACCAATTTTCAGACCCCGCCGCACAAAAACACCCTGACGTATTTGATAGGTGCCTTTGATGCAAAAATGCATTCAGAGGCCCATGCCCCGTAAGCAGAAAACCCAGACTCAGCCAAAATCTGAAGTCTGTGTTATCCTCAACGAACCCAACGTCCCGAACGTATTCGTCACTCGGCCATTAGGACTATTGTCCCAACGTTGTTGCCACCTACACCTAACCCTAGCATCTAGAAGTCTCTTGCTCCCTAGATACCCCTCCCTCTCCACATCATCGTCGGAAATCAAATCGTTCCGCAGCAATGACACATTCAAACCTCTTCTTAACCTAAATGCAACAGCACGCTGTATGGCAATCAGGTCAAGAGGGGGTGCACCTAACAAAACCTGCATCGCATCCGTTGAGACGGTGCGACATACAGGCAAGCAAGCAAGCATCATACAACGCTGTATTGAGAGGAGTTCTTGAGACCCCAAGACAGTCGTGGCTGCCTCCCACCATACAGGGGCTCCATATGTGGCACAGGCCACAAACAAGCCACGATATATGGTGCGGGCAGCACGACGTTCGAGACCCCAATCGCTTCTCAAAATACGTCGTATTTTGCCTATGGTTGCCTGCAGTCGCTCCTTCACATTCGCCAAGTGTGGAGTAAAACACATTCTT
Organism: Bactrocera zonata; assembly: GCA_037783105.1. Classification (NCBI taxonomy): domain Eukaryota; kingdom Metazoa; phylum Arthropoda; class Insecta; order Diptera; family Tephritidae; genus Bactrocera; species Bactrocera zonata. The sequence goes on along the minus strand of JBAWJQ010003748.1, from coordinate 384,588 downwards.
TATATATCTGATGCTGAACCCGTTCACGCGGACAATTGGTGGACGAACCGGCAACAATCTACCTTTCAGCAGCATTGCCACCGTTTTGTCCATCGATATGTCAACCACCACACCTAAACCCCAAGAATTAACGATCTCTAAGAGATCTCCTCCCGCCCGTTCTAATTCCAACTTCGAGCGACCTTCAACCATAAGAAGAAGGTCGTCCGCATACGCACAACATTTACAGAGTGGCTCGAGCTGCCCAAGCAAATATAGACAATGCGGTGCATTGACGCAACCCTCAGCTTTGTGGCCTTCCTGACCGCACCTCCGACAGACATCTGCTCTAGCCCTACACTCAGCCACCCTATGATCGAATCCCATACAGCGGAAGCATTCAGCGACGGGGCTATCCGGTCGCACCCTGAAGGAAAACCACTTTATGTAGCACCGACCTGCCTCCAAGAGGGCGGACATCAATTTTTCCGTAGGACGACATTGGTGCTACCGTCAGCGGCCACCTTCCAGGGTTGACTGACCACCACCGACGACCGACCAAGTCTCCACAGGCCTCGGCGTGACCGGTGTAATAGCTTCCAGCACAGGTGCTGGAGGCGCAGGCATCGGTGCCGACGGAGCCGGTATTGACCTGCTCGGCGTCGAAGAGGGTCTCCTACAACCTCCCCTAAGGGCATCTACTTGGCCGCGAAGATGGGTATTTTCGGTAATAACCGTCATCAGGAGCGCCTCATACATTGAGGCAAGCTCCAACAGCCCCTTCGCGGTCGCGACATCAAAATTTTTTGCATCGAACACCAATTCGTTCAACGCCCCCGTTATCCTTTTAGCAGCCGCCACGTGGCTGACTGCCCCACCCCCAACAGCAACCGCTCCCCGCGAAATATCCCGCTTCGTCTCGCCACCTTTCCCGCCACCCTCTTTAGCGCGCCCGGCGACCGTTTCTTTGCCAACCGTTCTAGACGGTTGGGCAACCGCTTTCTCGGCAGTGGCCACACTGCCACTCCCGCTCCCTCCCTCATTTCCCCCAACGTTACGCGGCGACCCCGCACGCGTAACCGCCTTCTCAGTGGAGGCCACGTTGGCACTCCCGCCACAACTCCCGCTCCCTCCCTCGCATCCATCCTCTTTACGCGGCGACCCCAAACGCGCCTTACTCCGCGGTGGAGACCTTACCGCTCCCGACGTTTCACCCTCGCCTCCCGACGTGGAATCATCCACGACTGTTGAAACGGCGGATTCTCCGCTTCCAGCGAGGGCCTTCGTCCTCTAAATCCGTACACGAGGCATCCCGCTGCCCAACTAACCTCTCAGCCGAACTGATCCGCTGGCGTACCACTAGCGTAGAAGGCTCACGGTCAAAAAGACTCCGGAGCAGCTGCTCTCCAGGTGCGTACGTCTGAACGCGCTGAAAAGTGCGACCCACGCAAAGGCCCGCTCAATAGAAGCGACCACCCAAGCGGTCGATTATAGCGTGCCCGCAGTGGCACAGCCCACAACCCCAACCAGTGGTCGGATTAAGGCCACTCAATTGGCCGCCGGCCGGACAATGTCCCCGAAACGGTTCGGAGTCGACCGATGTGGCGCTGAGCCGAACCGCACCGTGGGCTAAACGGTTCGCTGATATGACCGTTGGTCCTCACAGGAGTCGCACTCCCCAACACTGGACAGACGCTTGCACCCTTTGGGCAATCCTGTCCAGACTCCCCTGACACCGAGCCCACTAAACGCCAGATGCTCAGCACAGAACTACTGGCAGGCAATCCAGTCAGCAAGAATGCCAACAACACGGAGCTACACTGGAACCGTGCGAAGCTTCCGCCAATAACAACAACGTGGATGACCACGTTGTCGGTATATGAGATAATAATTAAAAATATTACTCACCCGTTATATTACGCCGAGGCAGTACACAAAAATTGCACAAAAATGTGTACTCGCACAAAATCACTCGCGGTCACTAACCCACGCACCCGCAATTCGCACAAACAATTCTATCGAAACCGCTACGCACACGCGCCAGGCAATAACGGTGCCAACCAAATCGCGTAAACAAATACCCGCACAAAAGGGTATCGCAAAAATTACCGAAAATACACTTCAAAATCACAATGATGCGTACGCACGTCTATCCGCGTCGACAGTCAACTAACGAATGAGCGTCTTTGGTCAGAATTCAATGTGGCTTACGTGAGCACCTGCCTGCGAAGGCCCAATCTCACGGCGTTTTCTAGAAACACGTAGATCAGTATAACGCGCCGATCAACGCCCCAAGGCATAAGTGCATGCACAACACTATACCATGAGAGTACCAAAGCATGAGTGCCGCCCCGTCACTTATGCCTTGGTACCAATCGGTTCGGGTGAAAACCAAAGGAAACACCCTAGCCACCTTGGTCGGGTTCGAGGCCCATCTAAAACCTCTGCCGTACTCTGGCTCCGGCACCCGGCCGCAGTGCGACTCCACATTGGACAAAAGCCCTTCCTGCATTTAGGTTTCAACCACAGCCACCACGAATCTCCCCAAAGGGCCAAGACCCAATGAGCAGATTGGAGTTACCTCCAAGGGCAAACTGCTCCCCGTGGTACCATGTTTTAGTCTTTGGTGTGACCTGTAGATCACAAGTGTTACCTGTGACCTACTGCCAGTCGGGGACCCTAAGAACTCTTAGGAATTCCTAATTCCATATTATTTTTATTTTGTGTTTGTTATACAATTGCAAACCCATCTAAAGCATATGATATCACTTCAATATAGCACTTTTCCGACATCTCTGACTAAGCTGACATTCTAATTAACCAGACATACGAATGTCAGACATAGTGCATTTGGATTGTAGTCGCCTCTTACGACAGGCATGCCTTACCGAATATTCTTATCCCCCTCCCCGTAGGGGGAAGCGTCTTTGGTCAGTCTAAACCGCTTCCTGAATCTGCAAATTATTTAAAATAATAAGATCTAAGATACTTTTTTATTTTGTTTCGTATTTCAATGTATTCGAAAATCTCATTTAGAGCTACACCAGGGAAGTTATTTCATAAAATTTCTATTCGTTTCGTATCGAGTGCGACGATCCGAACACTCGACACGATACAAAATTTCACTCGTTACGATTACTTGCTCGCTCACGACTGCCGTGATTCGGGCCAGAATGAATTGGAAATAGCAGCAGCAGCAATATCATCAGAAGCAGCAAATATCAATTGTTAAGTAAGTATGTGGAAATAAGTGTGTGTTGCAATTTTCTGTGTCCCTCTGTTATAGAATCTCGTGTATGATGGGGTTCTAAGAATTCCACAATCAAAATAAGTTAAGCTAATCTCATACGCGGTCGGACATATAGTGGTAGCAGTAGCTAAACAACTCGATGACCTTCAAAATAAATGTATTAAATACCTAAGGAGCCATCCATAAATTACGTCACACGAGTTTAAGGACTTTTTAACCCCTACCCCCGTCCTTGTCACAAGTTGTCACATTTTTAACTCCCCTCTCCCTGTCGTGACGTCACACATTTTCCAGTTTTAAGGATTTATCAAAACAGGTTATTCTATTTATTCTTATATTTATTGAATAATCTTTAATGAAATCAACATTTAGTTAAATATTAAAGTACAGACACAACGAATGACTAGTCAAGAAATAATAGATACTAAATTATGCTAATTAAAAATACAAAACTTAATCATATTGTGTCCATAGACTTTTGAAACACTCCTTTATATCATTTATTACTGGTAAATCAGGCACATCATATTCGTTCTGAATTTGGATGTCAGGAACATCTTTCATCTATAAAGCATCGTCATTATTCATTAAACAGAGAATCTCTCGGGCACGTCTAGCCGTAATTCTTTGAGGACAAATTTTCGCGATAGGTAACAGCTTTTGTTTTTTATGTGATTGTTTGTGTTAAGTGGTGGCTTTATATGAAGAAAAATATAGGTCACATATGCTACACGATCTTTTAAATAAGTATCACTCGACACTAGGGCAATAACTATCATGTGGAACTTGTTTCAGATGGGATGATGCTTGGGGACTTAATAATATCTGTAGTAATAGTGGAGGATGGAGTCATGTGTAGAAGTTCACGCAAGTGAGGAAAGTTCTCTGATCGCCATTCACTTGGGAGTGGCCAGAAACGATTCTTTTACATATGACTCAAGCAGCTCACGACTTCCGGTCTCTGACCAAGTATCCTCTGGGTAGCCTAAGAACATCCGTTTGAAGGCGAGCTAAAGTGAGAAGGCGAAATATCCCCTACTTAGGGTTGTGCGCTGGGTTTGGGACCCGCCACGTAAAAAAACGCACCAATGAAAACAACCAAACAGCCTCGGATGAGAGACCCCCTTTTGATGACGACCATGGCAAACGAAATAAAGACTACGATTTGAGGGCATGCACCTGGAATGTCCGGTCCCTTAATTGGGAAGGTGCCGCTGCCCAGCTGGTTGATGTCCTCGTGAAAATAAAGGCTGACATCACCGCCGTCCAAGAAATGCGATGGACGGGACAAGGACAGAGACGAGTAGGTCCTTGTGACATCTACTACAGTGGCCATATAAAGGAGCGCAAGTTTGGTGTTGGATTCGTGGTGGGAGAGAGACTCCGTCGCCGAGTACTATCATTCACTCCGGAGAATGAACGTCTAGCCACAATCCGCATCAAAGCGAGGTTCTTCAACATATCGCTGATTTGCGCCCACGCCCCGACGGAAGAGAAGGACGATGTGACCAAAGATGCCTTTTATGAGTGCTTGGAGCGCACTTATGAGAGATGCCCCCGCCACGATGTCAAAATCGTGCTTGGCGACTTCAACGCCAGGGTGGGCAAAGAAGGTATCTTTGGCACTACGGTCGGTAAATTCAGCCTCCACGAGGAAACATCCCCAAATGGGTTGAGGCTGATCGACTTCGCCGGGGCCCGAAATATGGTTATCTGTAGTACTAGATTCCAGCATAAGAAGATACATCAAGCTACCTGGCTGTCTCCGGATCGAAAAACCACCAACCAGATCGATCATGTTGTGATAGACGGAAGACACGTCTCCAGTGTTTTAGATGTGCGTGCGCTCCGAGGTCCTAACATCGACTCGGACCACTATATTGTTGCAGCCAAAATTCGCACCCGCCTCTGTGCAGCAAAAACGCACGCCAACAAACACAAGGAAGGTTCGACGTCGAGAAGCTGCAATCACAACAGACAGCCGAACGTTTTTCTACTCGGCTTGCACTCCTGCTCTCTGAGAGCACTCGTCAACAACTCGGTATAAGGGAACTGTGGGACGGCATTTCAAACTCCTTACGTACAGCTGCAACCGAAACCATTGGTTTTCGGAAAGCGCAAAAGAACAGCTGGTACGACGAGGAGTGCCGTGCCGCAGCGGAGAGAAAACAGGCTGCCTACCTCGCAACGTTACGATCGACCACAACACGTGCGGGATGGGATAGATACCGAGAGTTGAAGAGGGAAGCAAGGCGCATTTGTAGACAGAAAAAGAAAGAGGCCGAAATGCGTGAGTACGAAGAGCTTGATAAGCTGGCCGACAGGGGTAATGCTCGAAAATTCTACGAAAAGATGCGGCGGCTTACAGAAGGTTTCAAGACCGGAGCATACTCTTGTAGAACCCCCGAAGGTGATCTAGTCACTGATGCCCAAAGCATACTTAAATTATGGAGGGAACACTTCTCCAGCCTGCTGAATGGCAGTGAATACATAACACCAGGAGAAGGCGAACCCGATTCCCCAATCGATGACGATGGAGCAGACGTTCCTTTGCCCGACCATGAAGAAGTTCGAATAGCAATTGCCCGCCTGAAAAACAACAAAGCGGCAGGGGCCGATGGATTGTCGGCCGAGCTATTCAAACACGGCGGCGAAGAACTGGTAAGGAGCATGCATCAGCTTCTTTGTAAAATATGGTCGGACGAAAGCATGCCCAACGATTGGAATTTAAGTGTGCTATACCCAATCCATAAAAAAGGAGACCCCACAATCTGCGCCAACTACCGTGGGATTAGCCTCCTCAACATCGCATATAAGGTTCTGTCGAGCGTATTGTGTGAAAGATTAAAGCCCACCGTCAACAAACTGATTGGACCTTATCAGTGTGGCTTTAGACCTGGTAAATCAACCACCGACCAGATATTCACCATGCGCCAAATCTTGGAAAAGACCCGTGAAAGGAGAATCGACACACACCACCTCTTCGTCGATTTCAAAGCTGCTTTCGACAGCACGAAAAGGAGCTGCCTCTATGCCGCGATGTCTGAATTTGGTATCCCCGCAAAACTAATACGGCTGTGTAAACTGACGCTGAGCAACACTCAAAACTCCGTCAGGATCGGGAAGGACCTCTCCGAGCCGTTCGATACCAAACGAGGTTTCAGACAAGGCGACTCCCTATCGTGCGACTTTTTCAACCCGCTTCTGGAGAAAATAGTTCGAGCTGCAGAACTCAACAGAGAAGGTACCATCTTCTATAAGAGTGTGCAACTGCTGGCGTATGCCGATGATATTGATATCATCGGCCTCAACACCCGCGCCGTTAGTTCTGCTTTCTCCAGACTGGATAAGGAAGCAAAAGAAATGGGTCTGGCAGTGAACGAGGGCAAGACGAAATATCTCCTGTCATCAAACAAACAGTCGTCGCACTCGCGACTTGGCACTCACGTCACTGTTGACAGTCATAACTTTGAAGTTGTAGATAATTTCGTCTATCTTGGAACCAGCGTAAACACCACCAACAATGTCAGCCTGGAAATCCAACGCAGGATTACTCTTGCCAACAGGTGCTACTTTGGACTGAGTAGGCAATTGAAAAGTACAGTCCTCTCTCGACGAACAAAAGCCAAACTCTATAAGTCGCTCATAATTCCCGTCCTGCTATACGGTGCAGAGGCTTGGACGATGACAACAACCGATGAGTCGACCTTAAGAGTTTTCGAGAGAAAAGTTCTGCGAAAGATTTATGGTCCTTTGCGCGTTGGCCACGGCGAATATCGCATTCGATGGAACGATGAGCTGTACGAGATATACGACGACATTGACATAGTTCAGCGAATTAAAAGACAGCGGCTACGCTGGCTAGGTCATGTTGTCCGGATGGATGAAAACACTCCAGCTCTGAAAGTATTCGACGCAGTACCCGCCGCGGGAAGCAGAGGAAGAGGAAGACCTCCACTCCGTTGGAAGGACCAAGTGGAGAAGGACCTGGCTTCGCTTGGAATATCCAATTGGCGCCAAGTAGCGAAGAGAAGAAGTGACTGGCGCGCTGTTGTTGACTCGGCTATAATCGCGTAAGCGGTGCCTACGCCAGTAAAGAAGAAGAAGAGGTAATAGTGGAGCAAACTTAGCGTCGTTGTCATCACTCCCTGTGACTCAATAACCTTCTGATGCCTGTTTAATTAAAACAGGTGGTGGTAAAAATCCTTCTTTTAATAATTTCCAAAGACTAGAACGTCTTGCACCGCAACATGCAATAGTTTCACATTTAACTATTTGTAAAAAATATTGTGACTCACGTACATGATAAGCATACCAAGTAGCATTATTTTTCAATGTTCAATATCCAGTCCAGTAACAGTTGGTGCAACACATTCAGCAACGACTGGAAAATTATCAATGACTAACTTGCTCTGCTGCTGGAGAAAATTATTCGAGCTGCAGAATTTAATCGAGCAGGTACAATCTTTTATAAGAGTGTACAACAGCTGGCGTATGCTGATGATATTGATATCATCGGCCTCAACACCCGTTAGTTTTGCTTTCTCCAGACTGAACAAGGAAGCAACTCAAATGGGTCTGGCAGTGAACGAGGGCAAGACGAAATATCTCCTGTCATCAAACAAACAGTCGTCCCGACTTGGCTCTCACGTCCCTGTTGACAGTCATAACTTTGAAGTTGAAGGTAATTTCGTCTATTTAGAAACCAGCATTAACACCACCAACAATGTCAGCCTGGACATCCATCGCATGATTACTCTTGCCAACAGGTGCTACTTCGGACTGAGTAGGCAATTGAAAAGTAAAGTCCTCTCTTGACGAACAAAAGCCAAACTCTATAAGTCGCTCATAATTCCCGTCCTCCTATATGGTGCAGAGGCTTGGACGATGACAACAACCGATGAGTCGACGTTGCGAGTTTTCGAGAGAAAGGTTCTGCGGAAGATTCATGGTCCTTTGCGCATTGGCCACGGCGAATATCGCATTCGATGGAACGATGAGCTGTACGAGATATACGACGACATTGACATAGTTCAGCGAATTAAAAGACAGCGGCTACGCTGGCTAGGTCATCTTGTCCAGCTCTGAAAGTATTCGACGCAGTACCCGCCGCGGAAAGCAGAGGAAGAGGAAGACCTCCACTCCGTTGAAAGGACCAAGTGGGGAAGGACCTGGCTTCGCTTGGAATATCCAATTGGCGCCACGTAGCGAAGAGAAGAAACGAGTGGCGCGCTGTTGTTGACTCGGCTATAATCGAGTAAGCGGTGCCTACGCAAGTAAGGAGGAAAAAGAAGAAGAAGAAGAACTTGCTTCAAATGTCAGCGAACACATTGCCCGCACTTTCGAAGTTTCGTTTTTCCATATCTAAGTCAGTAGTTCGATTACTTGAATCAAGACGTGACCCAAAATCATCATGATTTAATAGCACACCAGTAAGTTCGCGACTGAGAGGTGCCATGCTGCGTTCAACTTTGTTAAATGCACTTCTTCTTGGGGCATTTGTAGCTATATAAATTGCATCTAAAGGAAAATCTTTAAAATGTTGTATAGCTAAAACTATAACGTGGGAGACAATTTTGTAACTTTGATTAAAATTATAATATGAAATAAAATAAAATACTATTCGCAGAAGAGCCCCAATGTTTACAAATTTATTGTAACGAACCGGCGAGTATACCTCAGCAAGTCATACTTGTAAGAAGCAGGGGCAGTAAAAAGCTTCGTTACAACTTAAGTATTAATAAACAAAGATTGTGTTTATAAATGTTTAATATTTTTGTTTACCTATAAATTTCACGTTTGTACATCACAAATTTTGAAATGTGATGTCACAAAGCTTTTGACCCCCCCTGCCCCTTGTCCCACAATGTCACTTCTGAATGATACCCTCCCCCCTTCAAGGTGTGACGTAATTTATGGATGGCCCCTAAGTGGTCTGCGCCAATGGTTTTCTTCCATGAGTTTGGAAATGGCTGAGCACAAAACAGAAATATTGCTCGTAAGTATTAGGAAAATTGGGGAACAAATAACTCTCTATAGAAGAGTGCGTGATTACTTCATAACCACAGTTGAAGTATTTAGGGGTAATATTAGACACCAAACTGAAATTCAAGCAGCACTTGGCAAACATAACAAATAAAACAAATAAGATTTATAATATCTTATCAAGAATGATGGCAAATAGAGGCTATGTTGCATCAAAAGCTAACAAAATGCGATGAGCGTGTTGCACCACAGCTAGAAGAAGGAGACATTTTAACAGTGGCACGTGAACAGAGCTAAGCATTCAATGAAAATTATGCTCAGAAATATAAGTACTTTGCTATTACAGACGTGCATATTGTATGTTGGCCATTTGCTTATATTTTTATAAGTACGTTTACATACAATCATATTAATTGATATGATTATCATTTTACGTATTTTTATGAATACATTCAAAACTGATAACATTCTAAATAAATTACGTTATTTGCAAAACAATATTTGTAGTAACTGTGCAAATAAGAGTTATTTATTAAATATATCATATGTTTGATAATATATTATAAATTCACAAATATTTATGTAGATATGCATATATACATTAGGTGTCCGTTATTTACCAAATTGATTATTTTTGACGAGACGCCTCCTAAACATTTAGTTTTCCATCTAAAAAAAATTATCAAACCACAAAAAGCTCTTAATTTTCATAAAAAACTTTGCTCCAAACACGATTAATTTCCCATTGAAATTACATGGGATTTTGCCACTTTTTACGAATATCGTGAGAGCAACCATTGCAGATTCTAGTGATATATGAACGGCTGATTCAGTCAATTTATTGTAATTGTGCATGGCTATTGTGAATTGGCGCACCTTAACAAAAAATCAAAAAAAAAAAAAAAAAACAGTAACAAATCTTCATAGTTTAAATAGAAATTATAAAATCTATTCAAAATTTACCTTCTTCAACAATTTAACGTCAAACTTTGTATTTAAATAAAATGACAGCTTGCACAGGGTTGCAATTATTTTTTACGTGTCAGTGCACGAAAATAAACATGGGGTTTGGTCTGACATATGTTGCAGCCCTTGCATATACTTTTCTGCGTATGTTTGTTGTTCTGCTGTTGCATTAGGTAGAAAAATCTGCAACTCGTGCACCGTCCAAGAGTTTTGCATGAGCAAGAGTATCCCCCTAGTATATTACAATAATATTTCATTTTAAATTTCAAATGCATCTACATATCAGCACATAATTACATATGTATGTAAGTACAATTCAAATGCAAATCATCATATTATCGTTTATCAGTAATATTTATAAAGTGCGCGCACTTCTCTATAAGTACATACATAAATGCATATGTGCGTATGACATTCCCACACAAATAATGAATACACAAGCCTACATATGTATATATATACATATTTACGTACACATGTAAACATGTCCCCCGCAAAAACAGCAAATATTGATCTACAAAAACCACAATCGTCTAAAATAGTATCAGCAGCATCACAAGTCAATATGGCAGCCAAATAGTCGCTGGCCAAATTCGTAGAAAAACACACAACAACAAAATTTTCATTCATAAAACTTCACTGCTTCATTCTTAAAAACAGACACCATCATATCTCCCCGATCAAGCCTTTGCCTACAAACGTTTTTTAACGACGATGGCAAAAGCAAAAAATCATAAATTGAACAACTTTCTGTTGTTTCTTCCCAGAAAGAAGTGAGATAAGTGGCAACATAGCCCTTATATGATGAAGATCATACATATTTACGCTGGTTTGTTGGAGAAGCTTTTGGAAGTCTTTCGTCAAGCAAGCGACATCTGTCAAATATCAAAATACACACGTTTTAATGGACACAGTTATTTAGACAGCTGCACGACAACACGACTGCAGGCCGACAGTTGTCGCTCTCGCTAACTTCAAAATATTCTTATATTTGCTAACGACAGTAGAGTTGACAGTAGAGAGGAGTGATGCCACTAATATGTAAAATGTAAAATTATTCAAAGCTCTAACAAACCTGACTTTATTTTACAAATGAAATCATAAAATAGCTCTATTATATTTTTCTTATTTTTTGCATACAAAATTTCACTTTGAACAAAATATTAAATTATCATTGGAGTGAAAGGTATAAATATAGCCACAAATAAATTGTGTACATGCAAAATGGACAGCTGTGTTGTCTTGTGTACATGAAAGCCATTGTTATGTCGCTGTCTTCTTACGAATGTTCATATAGAAAGATTCACGACGCCATTTAAAGTGGCAAGTCAGAGCCAAAGGCTATTGTTGGCAAAAGTGACTCAGTCAATAGTCATGTATGCAGCAACAGTGTGGGCTAATGCGCTAAAACAAAAAACGTATGCGAAACCAGTAAGGTTCTTATTTCGACTAAGTGCACTTAGAGTTGCCAGCGCCTTCCGTACGGTGTCTCACGACGCCGCAGGAGGGATTTCAGGCATAATGCCACCTGAAATAATGGCTCTTGAGTTAAAGAGAGTGTACAGTAAAAGAAAAATAACGGCTCTAACAGCTTGAGAGCACGAGAAAGAAAGACACCAAAATCTGAAAGAATGGCAATCTATATGGGATTCAGCGCCCAAAGGACGATGGACGCACAATTGAAAATGTGGAAACTAGGAGGATGGAGTCATGTGTAGAAGTTCACGCAAGTATGGAAAGTTCTCTGATCGCTATTCACTTGGGAGTGGCCAGAATCGATTCTTTTACATATGACTCAAGCTCACGACTTCCGGTCTTTGACCAAGTATCCTCTGGGTACCCTAAGAACATGCGTTTAAAGGCGAGCTAAAATGAGAAGGCGAAAAATCCCCTCCGCAGGGTTGTGCGTTGGGTTTGGGACCCGCCACGTAAAAAAACACTCCAATGAAAAAAACAACAACAGCCTCGGATGAGAGCCCCCCTTTTGATGACGACCATGGCAAACGAAATGAGGAGTAGGGTAGATGGGGGAGCATTCGTCAGTGGGGCACATATCACCACCAATTATCTTCAAAATTAAATAATCTACTGATAATCGAAAAACGATATTTTGTGCATTTATCGATGATCTTCCACCTCTCACTCTTTGGTAGTTTCATTATACATGTGCTCGAGGAGGGACGAGGTTTTATGTTTTACGGACTACCGCGAAAATATTTGGTTGTAAGTACTTTTTGTAATAACTTTTTCAGTTTTTGTGATTTAAAAAAGATATTTCACAGATGTGTGCTATTGACATTAGTGATAAAATCTGGCCAGTGCTTGTTTTAGTTAATTTATTAAAAGTGCCAAAACTGTTTTAATTATTTCAAGAGGTTCCTCCTGGGGCTCATTCGCCAGGCTGTTGGTGGGGTGGTTTCGCCGGCGATTCTGCCCCATGGGTATGATTCGCCACTGACAAATGTGCCCCATGGGGTGAATTCACCACTGGCCAATGACCTCCAAGCCATAGATTCGCCACTAGCGTAATTAGGGATTTGCTTTTAATGTCTAATCTTGAAGTGCTTCTAGTACCATGAACTCAGGACAAATTTCTAAAATATTTATTTATGGTTCGAAACTACAAAAGAAAAACTAACCGATGTAACTTAGATGAGACGAAGATGAAACTTGCAATAAAAGATGTCATCTCAAAAACTAGAACACAAGTCAAACTGCTGACTTTTATGACTTAAAACGAACTACTTTCCGAGATCGTATAAAAAAAATGAAGAAAAGTAAATTAGAGGCATTAGATGACTCCGGCCAGTCATCTGAAGGTGAATATATGTATTCATCGAAATATACCTTAAATCAAGTTTTCACAAAACATCAAGAAAAAGCGATATGCGAGTATTTTAAAGCATGCTCTAACCTACAGCACGGCTTCACCTATACAATGGAACGGAAGTTTGTATTTGAATATGCCACAATAAATGAACCACCAATTGGAAGGAGGGAATAAAAGCCGTTTTTGACGAAATAGATTTTTACTCATATTAGCTCTTTTCAATCGTAAAACTACGCGTCAGTTTAAAAAAATAAATAAAAAGGTCAAACGCCATTGTAATACTAGCGGCCAAAAAAATGTAAGTTAGAAGAAGGGAATAAATCATGGATTTATTTCTTTCTTCCAACTAACAACCTTTTGTCATACAATTAAAGGTCATTTTAATTCGACATTTTCATTCACTTAAACCGTTAGTAATAAGAGAACATTCCTTTTGCAATGTGATCGTAATTTTGGAACAGCCAAGAGACTTAGTAGAAGAAAAGATGAAATATAAGTCCCAGCTCAGTACAACAACTTGATTTCAGAAGCTAAAAGTAAGGGATTTTTGGTTGAAGCCATTAATAAAGAGAAAATATTCAATTTTAAAACAACATGGCAGCCGTTCTACAAGAAAACCTGCAAGTCAATAGATAAAAGTACAACTTTTAAAATATCAAAATATAAACATTGTGAGTACAATACTGGTAATAAAGGTTACTTAACCTGTTCCAAATTCATTGACGGATTTGTAAAGACATCTTTTTTGCTCCGAAAATCAAGAACTACTCCTAAAATACCTGACGAAAAAGCATACCGGTCAAAACTACCCATGATGTGCGAAAAATCATACCATATATTCCTGAAGAGTATAAGACGTTTTATGATTTGATTTTGACTTGGTCCACAACCACATTGGATGGTGCTGATATAGATGAGGATTAATACAATATCTTTTCTATATTATTAATATAATAAATGCTAATATTCTTTAATATTTGTGTCTTTATTTTCATAAATTGGACAAAGGGAATAATTCCAAGAATTTCAAACTGCCCTAACTTTTGTTTTTCTTTAAATAAAATATTTTTTTTACAGCACATTATCGGCAACAATGTTTACTACATTTCATTTGAAGATATCATGGGTATTTGATCTATACGTTGAGAGTAAATCAGTTTTTTCTAATTATCTCAGTTCGAACTTTTTGTAATTATTCCCTTCTTCCAGCTGGTGGTTCAAATGATATTGCCATACCTTTATCATGGGTGGATAATCAAAAAGCTGGAATTGACTGGATTCAAGCATTTATGAAACGAAATCAAGACTTAAGTTTGCGAAAACCGGAAAATACAAGTCTTTATCGACAGACTGCATTTAAGAAAACCGCAGTAATGGGGTTTTTCGATAATATGCAGCATTTGCTCAAAAATAATTCATTTTCTCCGTGTAATATTTATAATTTAGACGAAACGGGTATTACTACTGTGTTGCAGTCACCCAAGGTAGTTAATAGCATTCTAACCGAAATACCTAAATTACATATAATGATATGTACCTATCTATTTTATATTTCATAGGTTATTTCTACAAAAGGAAGACGAACAGTTTCTCAAGTGGCGTCTGCAGAAAGAGGATCGCTTGTGACAATGGTAGGCATTGTAAATGCTTTTGGTAATGCTCTACCACCTGTCTATGTGTTCCCTCGTATAAAGTATAAAGAACGTTTCGTGAATGGGGGTCCCAACACATCAAAAATAACACTCGGTGTTCCAAAAAGAAACCAATAATCCTTTTCCTAGACAATCACGTCTCCCACTGCAGTCTAATAGCAATCATATTTTGCAAAGAAAATGGTATTCATATGATTACTTTTCCGCCCAATACGTCACACAAGCTCCAATTGGATTTATCTGTATTTGGTCCGTTTAAAATGAACTTAGCGACTTCGTTCAATGATTTCCTTGTATCCAACCTTGGTAGAATAATTACAATTTACGATGTACCATCGCTATCTAATATCCCATTTCAGAAGGCATTTGCTGCTGAAAACATTTGCAAAGGATTTGAAATGACAGGTATCAGTCCATTTAACAGACAAATATTTCCTGAAACAGACTTCATAAACGAAACAAATGAAGAACATCCAACCGCTGACAATGATAATGAACCTATACTTCAACAAGATGCGATTTCAAATGAACCTGATGTCCTGTTTGAGCCTCCAGTCACACCCCCACCTCTTCCTAAAACTCCGGAGGAAGTTCGTCTACTCCCTAGAATTTACCAATCTAAATCTAACAAAAGAAAGGGAAAATCCACAATCTTGACATCTACTCCATCAAAAGAAGAAAAGGAATGAACACAGCGGCAAAAGAAAAAACAAGCAAAGAAACCATTGATACGAAAAGGAGTTCCGAAAATAATTAATAAAAAACGTAAAACTTACGTTGACTCATTATCTGACTTAGCAGATGCCTTAAGCTTCGCTGAATCCGACAGATCTGTTGGTTCGTTTGTAGAACCAGAGAGCTTTGGTGAGACCAAATTCGTACTTGATCGATTTGGTGGGCAGGTAGATAAGTTCTATGTTGGCAAAGTATTGTCAGAATGTCCGAATTCGATAACTGTTAATTTTTTAAGAAAAAAGACAGGTTCATGGACATTTTATGAACCATGTGTTAACGACATGTCCTATATTCCAAAAGATGACATTGCCCTGAAGTTGCCGGACCCAAGCCATCCCGCAGGAACGTCCCGATCAGCTGCAACATACATATTTGATGTAGATATGTCGCAGTACAATGTAATGTAAAACTCGTCACTATATCGCATTTATTTTTTATGAATTAGTTCTTACCGGTATGCAATATAAATACTAACATATGTAGGTATTTCGAATTGTCATTTGTACCTTTAATCAATAACTCAGGTACCTGCCTTTAGTTGTTGACCTCTGCCAATGTAATATTACACTTTTTTTTGTTACTTTTACATGAATTAATAAAATTTAAGTTAATTTTTTGTTAAACATTGTTTAATAAATAAAAAAAAAATAGTTGTGCCACAAACTTAAAATTTCATTTTCCCTTTGACGATTACGCCCCATCCCACTGGCGAATTTACCCCATGGATGGGGCAGTTTCACCCTTTTGGGCATCTTGGGAAATCCGTAAAATTTGTATATAAATATGCGAGGTGATCAGAATAAAATGGGTAAAATTTAAAGCCAACAAATGTAAGCTCTTAAACAAAAAAAAGTTTTCCAAACCCACCAAAAGTCTTTTTATGAGAGCACCTAAAAAAAAAAAAAAGAGGAAAATGCTCCCCCTTCTACCCTACGAATTAAGGTCATGCACCTGGAAGGTCCGGTCCCTTAATTGGGAAGGTTCCGCTGCCCAGCTGGTTGATGTCCTCGTGAAAATAAAAGCTGACATCACCGCCGTCCAAGAAATGCGATGGACGGGACAAGGATAGAGACAGTAAGTCCTTGTGGCATTTACCACAGTGGCCATATAAAGAAGCGCAAGTTTGGTGTTGGATTCGTGGTGATAGAAAGACTCCGACGCCGAGTACTATCATTCACTCCGGAGAATGAACATCTAGCCACAGTCCGCATCAAAGCGAGGTTCTTCAACATATCGCTGATTTGCGCCCACGCCCCGACGGAAGAGAAGGACGATGTGACCACAGATGCCTTCTATGAGCACTTGGAGCACACTTATGGGAGCTGCCCTCGCCACGATGTCAAAATCGTGCTTGGCGACTTTAACGCCAGGGTGGGAAAAGGAGGTATCTTTGGTACGATGATCGGTAAATTCAGACTCCACGAGGAAACATTCCCAAATGGGTTGAGGCTGATCGACTTCGCCGGCGCCGAAATATGGTTATTTGTGGTACTAGATTCCAGCAAAAGAAAATGCATCAAGCTACCTGGCTGTCTCCGGATCGAAAAATTACCAAACAAATCGATCATATTGAGACCAACGGAAGACACGTCTCCAGTGTTTTAGAGCGCACGAGGTCCTAACATCGACTAGGACCACTATCTTGTTGCAGCCAAGATTCGCACCCACCTCTGTGCAGCAAAAACGCACGCCAACAAACACAAAGAAGGTTCGACGTCGAGAAGCTGCAATCACAACAGACAGCCGAACGTTTTTCCACTCGGCTTGCACTCCTGCTCTCTGAGAGCACTCGTCAACAACTCGTTATAAGGGAACTGTGGGACGGCATTTCAAACTCCTTACGTACAGCTGCAACCAAAACCATAGGTTTTCGGAAACTGCAAAAGAACAGCTGGTACGACGAGGAGTGTCGTGTCGCAGCGGAGAGAAAACAGGCTGCCTACTTCGCAACGTTACGATCGACCACAACACGTCCGGGATGGGATAGATACCGAGAGTTGAAGAAGGAAGCGAGACGCATTTGCAGACAGAAAAAGAAAGAGGCCGAAATGCGTGAGTACGAAGAGGTTGATAAGCTGGCCGACAGGGGTAATGCTCGAAAATTCGACGGAAAAATGAGGCGGCTTACAGAAGGTTTCAAAACCGGAGCATACCCTTGTAGAACCCCCAAAGGTGATCTCGTCACCGATGCGCAGAGCATACTTAAATTATGAAGGGAACACTTCTCCAGCCTGCTGAATGGCTGTAAACGCGCAACGTTAGGAGAAGGCGAACCCTATTCTCCAATCGATGACGATGGAGCAGACGTTTCACTTCCCGACCATGAAGAGGTTCGAATAGCAATTGCCCACTTGAAGAACAGCAAAGCGGCAGGGGCCGACGGATTGCTGGCCGAGCTATTCAAACACGGCGGCGGAGATCTGATAAGGAGCATGCATCAGATTCTTCGTAAAATATGGTCGGACATAAGCATGCCTAATGAATAGAATTTAAATGTGCTATTTCCAAACCATAAAAAAGGAGACCCCTCAATCTGCGCCAACTACCGTGGTTTTAGTCTCTCAACATCGCATATAAGGTTCTATTGAGCGTATTGTGTTAAAGTTAAAAGCTCCCCGTCAACAAACTGATTGGGCCTTATCAGTGTGGGTTTAAACCTGGCAAACCAACAACCGATCAGATATTCCCCATGCGACATATCATGGAAAAGACCCGTGAAAGGAGAATCGACACAATCGTCGATTTCAAAGCTGCTTTCGACAGTACGAAAAGGAGCTGCCTCTATGCCGCGATGTCTGAATTTGGTATCCCCACAAAACTAATACGGCTGTGTAAACTGACGTTGAGCAACACCCAAAGCTCCATGAGGATCGGGAAGGATCCTTCCGAGCCGTTCGATACCAAACGAGGTTTCAGACAAAGTGATTCCCTATTGTGCGACTTTTTCAACCTGCGTCTGGAGAAAATAGTTCGCGCTGCAGAACTAAATAGAGAAGGTAACATCTTCTATAAGAGTGTACAACAGCTGGCGTATGCTGATGATATTGATATCATCGGCCTCAACACCCGCGCCGTTAGTTCTGCTTTCTCCAGACTGGACAAGGAAGCAAAACAAATGGGTCTGGCAGTGAACGAGGCCAAGACGAAATATCTCCTGTCATCAAACAAACAGTCGTCGCACTCGCGACTTGGCACTCACGTCACTGTTGACAGTCATAACTTTGAAGTTGTTGATAATTTCGTCTATTTAGGAACGCAGCCTAGAAATCCAACGCAGGATAACTCTTGCCAACAGGTGTAGCACCTGTAGGCAATTGAGATCCAAAGTCCTCTCTCGACAAACAAAAATCAAACTCTATAAGTCACTCATAATCCCCGTCCTGCTATATGGTGCAGATGCTTGGAGGATGTCATTAACGGATGAGTCGACGTTGAGGGTTTTCGAGTGAAAAATTCAGCGAAAGATTTATGGTCCTTTGAGCGTTGGCCACGGCGAATATCGCATTCGATGAAACGATGAGCTGTACGAGATATACGACGACATTGACATAGTTCAGCAAATAAAAAGACAGCGGCTACGCTGGCTAGGTCATGTTGTCCGGATGGATGAAAACACTCCAGCTCTGAAAGTATTCGACGCAGTACCCGCTGGGGGAAGCAGAGGAAGAGGAAGATCTCCGCTCCGTTGGAGAAGGACCTGGCTTCGCTTGGAATATCCAATTGGCGCCACGTAGAAAAGAGAAGAAACGACTGGCGCGCTGTTGTTAACTCGGCTATAATCGCGTAAGCGGTGTCTACGCCAATTAAGAAGAAGGAAAAATGGGTTAGTAGGCTGTTTTAGGGAATACCTCCACAAATATGGCCATGATGACGTAGAAATATGCTCATCTTGTGGTTATGGAAGAGAGAATGCCGAACATATCTTTTTCCATTGCAGAAAATATGAGGATGATAGGACGATTTTAGAGACGGAAATTTCTGAAAGAATAATGCCAGATAGCATAGTGCCACACATGCTGCGGTCAAAGCAGGTATGGAACTATGTTAATCACTGGGCTGCTAAGGTTATTCAGGAGCAGCGAAGACTAGAGCGAGTGCGATATATCAAGGCAAACAGCCAAAACCACTTCGAAAATCCCTGAGACGTTATAGTCAATAGGCTTAGCGTGCTCTGCGATGTAATATTTAATCGGCAGTTCCGCAGGCCAATTCATCAAAGCTATGTGTCGTTATTGAGATGCTGTTTTTTTATTGTCTTTTGATGACTTTTTTCCAACTCGCCATAAAAACACAAAAAAAGAAACAACGATTTGCGTATGGTTCTATTTGTTTACATGCTCTCATAATTACATATAATACATACATATGTGAATACATATGTGATCGCCTGGTACTTTAACATGTAGCAAAACTTTTAAAGGTCTGCAAATAAATACACATATACATACGTACATATGTAAATACATACATATCTTGTCAAACATACATTAATTTATTATTTAGGTAAAAACATAAAAATGACTTTATTACATATTTCAAAAGATTTTAAAAAATTCATCATGAAATGCTTCAATTTTTACGTACATGCTTGCTTTGATATAAAACATAAAGAAAATGCATACATACGAATCTGTAAGCGTGCATTTCTAAATACTGAAATTAGGATAACTTTTCTCATTTACCACTGAAAATACTAAATTCTGTTATTTTCGTGCCCCTGATGTAAATTGTGGTGAAACACGCTAATAATTTCCTGTGGTGTGGTAACACGCTCATCCAAAACAGTAAATATCCCAGAAGTGAAATATCCCTAATCGTGAACCTTTTCTATGATATACGTTCTACGTACAACAATTTTCGTTAAAGAAGTAGACTAAGGAAAATTAAGTTTTCTGAACTATTAATTTTTTTCAATCCCGTCACGAAATTTCCTTGGAATTACACTAAAAAAAATCCGGAAGAATGTTAGCCTTTTTGGACCAAGGCATGTATAAATTTTCCGTTGAAAATACACTACAATCGTGATTTTTTATATTTACATTAATACAGGTCAGAGATATTTTATGGCATCGCTTTCACTTTAGACGCATATTTCTCAGAATCGTTCACTCTACAAAAGTGCTCATTGCGACAAAGTCGAAACTCACACCGGTGAGGTAGTACGAAGCTCTAAACCTGACTTTTTCCACGAAATTCGCATTTTTTTGAATATATCTCCTAAATGACAAGAGCTATAGAAACAATGTACATGACAAACTTGTAGAAAATTTTATTTGCTACAAAAAAGGTCCAAAGTCAAAATCGCTATCATTAACACCTCGAGGATATTCGGCTTTTTAAGTAAGGCTTTAGTAATAGAATTTTTACAGATGGTATGTATTAAAAAACCTATTAAAATTCCGGCATTTTTTTAAAGCTTTCCCAAGGAAATTTCGTGACAGGATTGAAAAAAATTAATAGTTCAGCAAAATAAAATACCCTAATATATATTAGGTTGTCAAAAAAGTCATGCGGTATTTACGCTAGTTGGCGCTAAAAGCGCGTAGTTCTAGTTTTATTCGTCGCATGCTATACCTTTTTGGAAAGCTCATTTTACGCGCTAACACGTGTTTGATTGATTGTCGTTTCTTTCAAGTCATTCGTAAGTTATAGCGTCGCAAACATGGAGCAAAATAAAGAGAAAATACGGCATATTTTACAGTACTACTACGATAAAGGCAAAAATGCATCTCAAGCCGCCAATAAAAATTGTGCAGTTTATGGACCCGATACAGTTTCCATTTCCACCGCACAACGATGGTTTCAACGTTTTTGTTCTGGTGTAGAGGTGGTCGAAGATGCGCCATGCTCCGGAAGGCCTGTCGTCGAAAATTGCGATAAAATCGCTGAATTGGTCGAAAGAGACCGGCATAGTAGCAGCCGTAGCAACGGTCAAGAGCTGGGCATGAGTCATCAAACCGTTATAAATCATTTCAATAAATTCAATAAATCATTCAATAAAAATGCCGTAAGGCTTTTTTGAGAACCTAATATATTAACTATTGTATTATAGACGTATTGCCCTGGAGAAAAGGAATTTCAGACACCATACACCCTGGTCTGTGGTAAGCACTCAACAGTTTTATTTGCAACCATTGACTATAGAAGTTTACATATGTATATTAATGTTGGAAAAAAAAATTTGATTAAAAAAAAATTGTGTAAATGAAAAACAATTTGTACATTCAATATTAAAAGAATGTATGGCCTACCTTAAATTATAGAAGTAATACTCAATATATAGGTACATATATTTATTCTAAGTATGTTATTTATATTTAGTTACACAAACTAAATTATCTTTAAATTCAGCTTTTTATGTCGTTTGTTATCTTTCTTAGAGCATTCATCAGTAACTCGATATAAGGGAACTATGGAACCATTGGTTTTCGGAAAACATACTCTTGTAGAACCCCCAGAGATGATATAGTAACCGATGCCCAGGGCATACTAAAATTATGGAGGGAACACTTCTTCAATCTGCTGCTGAAGAAAATAATTCAAGCTGCAGAACTTAATCAAGCATACAATCTTCTTTAAGAGTGTACAGCTGCTGGCGTATGCCGATTATATTGATATTATTGGCCTCAACATGGGTCTGGTAGTGAACGAGGGCAAGTTCTTAGCACTTGTCACTATTGACAATCATAACATGAAAACACTCCAGCTTTGAATGAACCCGCCGGGGGAAGCCGAGGAAGAGGAGGACTTCCACTCTATTGGAAGAATTAGGTGGAGAAAGATCTGGCTGCACTTGGTGTCTCGAATTTGCATTAAATTGCTAAAAGAAGAAATGATTAGAGCGCTGTTGTTAACTCGGCTATAACCGCGTAAGCGGTGTCTACACCATTAAAGAAGAACACATCACACATACGTCAGCGTAACAACTTCATCACATCACCTGCACTACCAACACACAACCTAATGCAGCACACAACATGGATCATCCTACAAAACGCACCCACCTCACCATCACCAACGAATGAACCCACGAATTCACCAACAAAACTATCAAAAGGGATCGATTCGAACGGTATTCTGCTTCTTCGTTTCATCCGTGAACCAAGCCGTTCGACCGTAACAGCAACCATTTTTGTTTTTTCAACCGCAAAGGCTGCTCTTTGCTTTCGTGAACCAGGAGGTTCAAGTCACGGAGTGAAAGACTCCAATCTCCGTGAAAGATTAAAAAGAAAAAAACAAAGTATAATATACATTAACTATTTCCAAAAAACGCAAAATTAACTGAAACACAAAACAATAAAAAAAAATACTAAAAAAAAAAACGGACGCGGTATAATTACAAATAAGTTAACAAAGACAAAACCAGAGAACGTGTATTATAGAGAAGGTTTAATTGCGGACAGGCGTGTAAACTGTCTAGAGCCTTGAATTTTCTATTAGTAGATTTCACCATTTTTGGCTAGGAAGGAAAAATTTTAGCAGTGTTGAGTGAACCGAGTTGAGCATTGAATGAAAATTATGCCCAGAAATATATCATACATATGTACATTGCTATTACAGACGTATATTGGCCGTTTGGCTTATATTTTTATACAATAACGTGCTTTCATATCAATTGATATGAATATCATTTTGCGAATTTTTATGAATTTATGCAAAATTGATAACATTATTATTAAATTATGCCATTCTCCAAGTAATATTTGTAGTTGATGGGCAAATGAGCCCCTTTCAAATATTTCTTATCTTTGATAATGTAATATAATTTCATATGTATATGCTATATATATATTAGGCCGGGTCGATTTGTGGGGAGGCAAAAAAATCGCCCATTGCTCTATGAAAATCATATTCTAAGGATCAAAATAAGATACTTTGCCGAAGGAACCATACCTCTGAAACGAATTCTGATGTCCCCCAATTTGGGTCGAACTTTTGGGTAGGGGCAAATTTTGAAAAATCCCACTTTGACCCATTTAGAGTGCTCCAATCGAGTCCAAATGTGTGACCGACCCCCACTAACTTTGGACGGCCGATCCACCCATGCCAGTGGCGCACCACCTGGAACTCCCCTGGGGGGTTCCCCATACAATCATTTCAAAAAATCACCATTTTTGGTGATTTATATGAAAAAATCAGCTAAATTGCTATGTTATTTCTTTATTTTTATTTATTTATTTATAATAATATCTATTTTTTCTCTTAAGAAATTTATTTAGTCAGAACATATGTAAATGCAAAAAATTAATTTAAGTGAGATATAGAAAAGAAATTAAAAAAAAATATTGTTTAAAGTCTTTTTTACTTTCAAGTCTGGGCAATTTCGCACAGCTCTCTAATGTCGTCGCCATAACAGCCTCTACATTTTCCGGTATAAATATAATAAATTGAATAAATTGCTTGACAAGTATCAAGAACAAATCAAGAGAAGAAACAACACCCAACAATTTACAGAGTATGTAAAATCTCTGGAAACAATTTTTTACATTGGAACATGTAAATGCGATTTGAAGGCAGCTCCATGTGCATGCGGCTGGGTACCCGAACGCCTCAAAGAGTTCATGCACGATCAACATAATCAGAGAAGACTAACAATGAATGCATTTATGATGGAAACTGAAGAGCAAGGAGCAACGTCTATGTCATCAATGTCAACATACCAAGATCCCGATGATTCAACATACGCACCGCCACAAGTTCAAGAAGATATGGATAGAAGCACAAGTTCACAATACACAGAGAAATACGATTGTTTTAACTTTGCCTTGGTATGTGACAGATTTGGTGTGCCTGACAGAGTAGCATCAGCATTGGGAACCGCTCTTTTGCAAGATTGTAAAATTAAAGATAAGCATGGGAAACCTCTCATCATGGATAAATCGACAGTTCGCAGAGAAAAAGAGAAATGCAGGCAAGAAGTGGTTCGCAAACGGTTAGATGATACCAATTTGTTAGCGTTTTCATTCGATGGCAGAAAAGATGATACTTTAACGATAGATAAAATTGATGAGAAGTATCATACTAGGATGGTAAAAGAACCTCATCTTGTTATTTTGAGAGAACTCAATTCTGAATTGATTGGTTACGTAAGACTGGAACATGAAACCGCTGAATACAAAACAACCAAATTAATTGGTTTTTTCGACGATAAAAATATATCACTGGATACATTAATTGGAATATGCACTGACGGTGAGCCAACAAACACTGGCACACACGGTGGAATTATACGACGATTCGAATTGCTGTTAAAAAGACCATTGGCGTGGTTTGTTTGCCTTCTACACTTCGACGAACTTCCGTTTCGTCATTTGTTTGAAGCTTTGGATAAATCAACCAGCACTGGACCAAGATCGGCAATCGGAAAACTGAGCCGTCAAATCGAAACTTCTGAAACTCTTCCGGTAAGTTATTGCTATCACTCATTTATTATAATTGTCAACCATTTTTAATTATTTTATTATTATATATTTTTAGGTGGTGGACGGCTTCCAGAAAATTGAGTTGCAAAATATGCACTTATACGACATGGCCCATGCAATTTCTAGCGGCGTGCTTCCGGTGGATCTGGCTAAGATCAAACCAGGGAAAATTGTACATTCTCGGTGGCTAACCAAGGCCGCTAGATTATTGCGATTATATGTGACAACGGAAAATCCAGATGCAAATTTAAGAATTCTGGTTGAATTTATAATTAAATGTTATGTGCCAATGTACTTCAATATCAAGTATTACAGCTCTGTCGTGTACGGCAGTGCATTATTTTTCAAGTTCATTGGTTGGTCACGATTTCTAGAACCTCGCTTACGCAAAATTGTCAATCAAGTAATTAATGATAATTCATACTATGCGCATTCGGAAAATATCTTGTTATCAATGTTGTTTGATGATAGGAAAGAAAAACGCGACTGTGCCATCTAGAAAATTCTACGCTATCGAACCGATGTTGACGAGCCAATGGAACTTAGAGTTTATAAAAAACCAGATATAAACTTTAATTGCACAAGTTATACGGAAATGATCAATTTGAATGATATAAATATCGTATTTGAACCACCATTCACGCGAAGCATTCCGTACGATACATTGATAGAATATTTAAATCAAATTGATCTACCGTTTAATGATCCAAAAATTCCATCACACATACAAGGAACGGAACGACATGTTCAAAACGGGTTATACCGGAAAATGTAGAGGCCGTTATGGCGACGCCATTAGAGAGCCGTGCGAAATTGCCCAGACTTGAAAGTAAAAAAGACTTCAAACAATAATTTTTTTAATTTCTTTTCTATAACTCACTTAAATTAATTTTTTTTAATTTACATATGTTCTGACTAAATAAATTTCTTAAGAGAAAAAATAGATATTATTATAAATAAATAAATAAAAATAAAGAAAAAACAGAAACCAAAAATGGTGATTTTTTGAAATGATTGTATGGGGAACCCCCCAGGGGAGTTCCAGGGGGTGTGCCACTGGCATGGGTGGATCGGCCGTCCAAAGTTAGTGGGGGTCGGTCATACATTTGGACTCGATTGGAGCACTCTAAATGGGTCAAAGTGGGATTTTTCAAAATTTGCCCTTACCAAAAGTTCGACCCAAATTGGGGGACATCAAAATTCGTTTTAGAGGTATGGTTCCTTCGGCAAAGTATCTTATTTTGATCCCTAGAATATGATTTTCATAGAGCAATGGGCGATTTTTAAATCGACCCGCCCTAATATATATGTATATATGATATATTTTCATAATATCCTAAAAAACTTTATGTATTACAACAATAATATGTGTATATAAATCACACCTTTTATCATTTAAAACTTTCATACACATCTATCAAGCAGATATGTATGTATATAAGTACAAATCAATTTCAAATCAGGATATTATCATTTATCAGTAATATAATATGCGTGCGCTGCTCTATATACACATACACGCGTATGACATTCCCACACAAATAATGCAAATTATTACTTGCGTGAACGCGGGGTGGTTTTTAAACAGATGTTAATCTAGTGAGTTATGTTCAAAAACTAAACTGAATTATCTTTATTCCACTTATATTTAAACAATTGATATCTTAAGCCTAGTTTCATCTTACATTCTAAGAAGTGCAGACTTAGGTGTTAGATGATGTGCTGTCTAATTCTACTTAAAGCGTTTCATAAGTTGTAGTTTATGGCCGCTTCCTAATTGGCGATGTGTCAATTACATATTTGACACATTCGTTTAATAATGAATTTATATGAATATTGTTTTCTTTAG
This sequence comes from Bactrocera zonata, assembly GCA_037783105.1. Taxonomy (NCBI): domain Eukaryota; kingdom Metazoa; phylum Arthropoda; class Insecta; order Diptera; family Tephritidae; genus Bactrocera; species Bactrocera zonata. The sequence continues at coordinate 357,920 of JBAWJQ010003748.1, read as the reverse complement.
GCAAAAGTGCTCTTAGCTATTGGTGGCGTTAACTTTATTGTTTATTTTAGGGCATAAGTGCCGTTAGCTATTGATGGCGTTAACTCCCCCACCTTTAAATCGAAGCGTCCCGTCTTCGAATATAAATTCTGTAAGTTATTAATTTGTGTTGATAGTTTTATTAACATATTTTTCTTTTTCTTTTGAATTTTTAACTTTAATATTTAATATAATATATGTTATTCAACAACAGCGCGCCAGTCGTTTCTTCTCTTCGCTACGTGGCGCCAATTGGATATTCCAAGCGAAGCCAGGTCCTTCTCCACTTGGTCCTTCCAACGGAGTGGAGGTCTTCCTCTTCCTCTGCTTCCCGCGGCGGGTACTGCGTCGAATACTTTCAGAGCTGGAGCGTTTTCATCCATCCGGACAGCGTAGCCGCTGTCTTTTAGTTCGCTGAACTATGTCAATGTCGTCGTATATCTCGTACAACTCATCGTTCCATCGAATGCGATATTCGCCGTGGCCAACGCGCAAAGGACCATAAATCTTTCGCAGAACCTTTCTCTCGAAAACTCGCAAAGTCGACTCATCCGTTGTTGACATCGTCTAAGCCTCTGCACCATATAGCAGGACGGGAATTATAAGTGACTTATAGAGTTTGGTTTTTGTTTGTCGAGAGAGGACTTTGCTTCCCAATTGCCTACTTAGTCCAAAGTAGCACCTGATATCCATATCATCGGCATACGCCAGCAGTTGTACACTCTTATAGAAGATGAAACCTTCTCTGTTGAGTTCTGCAGCTCGAACTATTTTCTCCAGAAGCAGGTTGAAAAAATCGCACGATAGGGAATCGCCTTGTCTGAAACCTCGTTTGGTATCGAACGGCTTGGAAAGATCCTTCCCGATTCTGCCGGAGCTTTTGGTGCTGCTCCACGTCAGTTTACACAGCCGTATTAGTTTTGCGGGGATACCAAATTCAGACATCGCGGCATAAAGGCAGCTCCTTTTCGTGCTGTCGAAAGCAGCTTTGAAATCGACGAAGAGGTGGTGTGCGTTGATTCTCCTTTCACGGGTCTTTTCCAAAACTTGGTGCATCGTGAATATCTGGTCGGTTGTTGATTTACCAGGTCTAAAGCCACACTGATAAGGTCCAATCAGTTTGTTGACGGTGGGCTTTAATCTTTCACACAATACGCTCGACAGAACCTTATATGCGATGTTGAGTAGGCTAAAACCACGGTAGTTGGCGCAGATTGTGGGGTCTCCTTTTTTATGAATTGGGTATAGCACACTTAAATTCCAATCGTTGGGCATACTTTCGTCCGACCATATTTTGCAAAGAAGCTGATGCATGCACTTTAGCAGCTCTTCGCCGCCGTGTTTGAATAGCTCGGCCGGCAATCCATCGGCCCCTGCCGCTTTGTTGTTTTTCAGACGGGCAATTGCTATTCGAACTTCTTCATGGTCGGGCAGTGGAACGTCTGCTCCATCGTCATCGATTGGGGTATCGGGTTCGCTTTCTCCTGGTGTTGTGCGTGCACTGCCATTCAGCAGGCTGGAGAAGTGTTCCCTCCATAATTTAAGTATGGTCTGGGCATCGGTGGCTAGATCATCTTGGGGGGTTCTACAAGAGTATGCTCCGGTCTTGAAACCTTCTGCAAGCCGCCGCATCTTTTCGTAGATGCCCCTGGCCCCTGTCGGCCAGCTTATCAAGCTCTTCGTTCTCACGCATTTCGGCCTCTTTCTTTTTCTGTCTACAAATGCGTCTCGCTTCCCTCTTCAACTCTCGGTATCTATCCCATCCCGCACGTGTTGTGGTCGATCGTAACGTTGCGAGGTAGGCAGCCTGTTTTCTCTCCGCTTCGACACGGCACTCCTCGTCGAACCAGCTGTTCTTTTGCGCTTTCCGAAATCCAATGGTTTCGGTTGCAGCTGTACGTAAGGAGTTTGAAATGCCGTCCCACAGTTCCCTTATACCGAGTTGTTGACGAGTGCTCTCAGAGAGCAGGAGTGCAAGCCGAGTGGAAAAACGTTCGGCTGTCTGTTGTGATTGCAGCTTATCGACGTCGAACCTTCTTTGTGTTTGTTGGCGTGGGTTTTTTGCTGCACAGAGGCGGGTGCGAATCTTGGCTGCAACAATATAGTGGTCCGAGTCGATGTTAGGTCCTCGGAGCGCACGCACATCTAAAACACTGGAGACGTGTCTTCCGTCTATCACAACATTATCGAACTGGTTGGTGGTTTTTCGATCCGGAGACATCCAGGTAGCTTGATGTATCTTCTTATGCTGGAATCTAGTACTACAGATAACCATATTTCGGGCCCCGGCGAAGTCGATCAGCCTCAACCCATTTGGGGATGTTTCCTCGTGGAGGCTGAATTTACCGACCGTAGTGCCAAAGATACCTTCTTTGCCCACCCTGGCGTTGAAGTCGCCAAGCACGATTTTGACATCGTGGCGGGGGCATCTCTCATAAGTGCGCTCCAAGCACTCATAAAAGGTGTCTTTGGTCACATCGTCCTTCTCTTCCGTCGGGGCGTGGGCGCAAATCAGCGATATGTTGAAGAACCTCGCTTTGATGCGGATTGTGGCTAGACGTTCATTCTCCGGAGTGAATGATAGTACTCGGCGACGGAGTCTCTCTCCCACCACGAATCCAACACCAAACATGCGCTCCTTTATATGGCCACTGTAGTAGATGTAGCAAGGACCTACTCGTCTCTGTCCTTGTCCCGTCCATCGCATTTCTTGGACGGCGGTGCTGTCAGCCTTTATTTTTACGAGGACATCAACCAGCTGGGCAGCGGCACCTTCCCAATTAAGGGACCGGACATTCCAGGTGCGCGCCCTCAAATCATAGTCCTTATTTCGTTTGCCATGGTCGTCATCAAAAGGGGGGTCTCTCATCCGAGGCTGTTTAAACTTTTGCATTAAGGGTGTTTTTTTACGTGGCGGGTCCCAAACCCAGCGCACAACCCTGTGCAGGGGGATGGTTTTACCTTTTTAATAAAATAACTTAATATAATTATCAATAATAAAGTACTAAATGTCCACCAAATAGGATTTCTTTTTATTTCTTGTTTTATTGGATTTAACATGTTAAAGTTTTCCAATCTTAAATCAATATTTGTTGTTTCAATGTATTCTTTTACAAAAAATGGCTTAAATTTTCCGTTTTTTAAATATTCAAAAATTTTTTCAGTGGGATTTTCATATTTTATCTCATCAATTATGACATTATCTTCAAAAGGTATTAAATATACTCTGTCTCCGGTATGATTATTTACATTATGTTTTCCGGAAATTATTATAGCTCCGTCTTTTATAATATTTATTACTTTATTTACTTCATTAATTTTTGTACAATTAGCATGTTTATTATTTAGCATGTCTGATAAACAAATATTTTTGTATTTATCATACAAAATACATTATTTAATTCTTTTTTACAAAATTGGACTGTATAAAATTTATTTTCGCATTTTATTATTTTCCTTTCGATCAGTAATTTTTTCTTATGTAGTCAATTATGTCTGATATATAAAAATATCAATGAAATACAGTAGAATCCGGTTATAACGACTCCGCTTATAGTGTCCGTCCGGTTATTGCGACGAAAACTCGATGGCTTGGATGGTCCCCATACAAACTCATATGAAAGGACCTCCGCTTAGTACGTCTCCGATTTTAGCGACTAACCGCTTATATCGACGAAATTTTTCAGAATTCAACCGGATATAGCGACGAAAGAAAAAGTTCAGCGAAATAATGACAACAAATTTAAGCATCAAACGACGTAATTAGAAATGTATGTATTTATCAGTGATCGGCACTCTTGCTTGTGTGCGTAGCAGCGACACGAAGGCTCTTACACTCTCACTACTCTCTGTCAGTTTTAGCCATCGCCTTAGCAACGCTTCTGCTAGGGAGAGATAGTCGAAGTGCAATTCTGACGTCACACAAATGTTTACAGCGTGCGTGTGCAGACCACATAGCCTATTCGATAGGATGTCCCGTTATATTTCTAGTTTTTTCTGCCTTTTTCCAATTTTCCATTTTTTTTAATGCGTAAATTCACCAAATGTGAGTTAATGCGCAAAATGCGTAAAATGCGCAATAAGGAAGTCATTCAGTTTAAGCTCGACACTTGTGCATTACACCCGCAAAATGTCTCAAAAACGAAAGTGCTTCTCTGTTGAAGAAAAAATGCAAATTATTCGGCACCTGGAAGCCGGTGAGCGCGACATTACTCTGTCAAAAGAATTCTCCGTGGGCCACACAACAATTGCCACAATCAAAAAAAAAAAAAAATTAAATAAAGGAAAAATTAAAGCGTTATTTAATAGTAATATCTTAAAGCCGAAACGCGTCAGAGCTTCAACTCAAGATCAAGTGGACAAAGCATTGTTACAGTGGTTCATATTGCAACGCAGTCGAGGAGTCCCATTAAGTGGTCCACGCCTCAAGAAAAAGCAAATTTTTTCGCTAAGCAATTTTAAATTGAAAAATTTAATTGTACTGTGAGTTGGATAAGCCGCTTTAAGGTCAGGCATAACATTGTCGGTGGTACAGTCAGTGGAGAATCTTTGTCTGTACAAAAAATCGATGTTAGCGAGTGGCTTACAAAGGTTTGGCCTATACTACGAAACCACTGATGAGGAAACTTTTAATGCCGATGAAACTGGACTATTCTACAAATTAACTCCAGACAAAACATTAAAATTTAAAGGTGAGAAGAAAAATTATTTTGAAGAAATCTGTTAATTGAAATTTCAATTTATAGGTGAAAAATGCTCTGGAGGGAAGCTGTCCAAGGAAACGATAACTGTGCTTGTTGCAGCCAATATGAGTGGTAATATTAAAAAGCATTTATTGGTTATTGGAAAATCAAAGCGACCTAGATGCTTTAAAAATGTTCAGTCTTTGCCTGTTGACTACTATAGTAATCGCCGGGCATGGATGACATCTACAATTTTTATTAATTGGGTACGGGATTGGGATGCTGAGCTTAAAAAGCAGAAAAAGAAGATATTGCTATTAGTTGACAATTGTCCAGCCCATCCCCAAATTAGTGACTTAACGAATATCACATTAGTTTTCCTACCACCAAATACGACACCAACAACCAATGGATCAAGGCATAATTCGAGTGATTAAATCAACTTTTCGGAAAAATCTTGTACTTAAAATAATCAGCAATATGGATGAAAACAAAGATGAAAATTACCCGAAAATAACCATACTTGATGCCATTTTAATGATAAATGATGCATGGCAACAACTTTCACCATTGACAATTGCGAATTGTTTTAAGCATTCTGGGCTTGCAGAAGAAAATTTAGATGGTTCCAGCAGCTCATGCTCAAATGATACTGAAATCGAAGATGACATTTCTCTATCGGTTTGGGCAAGAACTCTAAAAAATCAACTACCGATTTTAAAGGAAGAACTGGATGAATATGTTCTTATTGACAATGGTGTGGCAACTTGTGAGGAACCTTCCGAAGACAGAATTGTTGAAAATATATTAGATGATGAACAGGATAGCGACGACAACGTGGAAGATCGAAATGAAGATGAGTCAGCACCTAGCGTTTTGGAGGCACTGAAGGCTGCAGAACTACTAAATAGATTTGTCCATTCGAATTTTAATGACGAGAGTTTAACGCACATCATCTCTCGTTTAAATAATACGACGCACGACTACAAAACATGGCAACCATAAAATAAACAAAAAAACGATTTTTTTGCTCCTTCTGGTTATTGCGTCCTCTGGGTATAACGACGTAAAATCGTCGCTCCCTTGAAAGTCGTTATAACCGGAATCCACTGTAAACATTGAATGATGAGGAAATGACGAATTTATGCTTGTACACTACTCATATAAGCAAGCGTACCATAATCTGGGTGCAAATGATTCATTAGTTTTCATCAACTGTATTGTTCCAATCAGGTTGATTTGTGGAAGCAAAATTATGTGGCAAAATCCGCGCCCAGCTTCTACCAGGTTCTGCAGGCCTTTAAAAATTGAATTTGTAAAAGAGTCCACAGCTGTTTCTAGAACTGAAAACGAAAGGGTTGGTATAGAAATATGAAATCTTGTTAATTCGGTTATACCTTATGGAAATAAATATTTGGAAGTTAAACACAATTTAATTTTATCTATGGTTGATGGAAAAGTATGCAACGCATTAACAGAAACAACATCTGCACAAAAATGTTATTTATGTGGAGCTAGCTCGAAAGATTTTAATAAAATTGATGAAATGGTGAAGAAAGTTGTAAAAACAGAAAATTTACAATTTGGGCTTTCAATACTTCATGGGTGGATTAGGTTCTTTGAATGTCTTCTCCACTTATCATATAAATTGTCTATAAAAAAGTGGCAAGCTCGAACAGAAAGCGAAAAACTATTAGTTTCGGAAAATAAAGTACGGATTCAAAAAGGATTTAAAGATTATATTGGTCTGATTGTTGACCAACCGAAACCTGGCTTTGGGAATTCTAACGATGGCAATACAGCTAGGCGTTTCTTTCAAAATCCCGAGATGTCAGCAGCAATTACTAAAGTTGACATAAATTTGATTAAAAAGATGCATACGATACTCGTAGTTGTTTCTAGTGGGCATGATATTGAGGTACAGAAGTTTCGTGACTACGCTTTAAATACAGCAAAATATTTCGTTGAATGTTATCCTTGGTATAACATGCCTCCAACACTTCACAAATATTTTATCCATGGACCAGAGATAATATCGCACGCTATGTTGCCAATCGGACAATTATCAGAAGAAGCTCAGGAAGCTCGAAACAAAGATTTTATGAATTTCAGAGAACATTTTTCTCGCAAATGCAGCAGAAGAAAAGCAAATGAAGACATATTTAACAGACTTTTAATCAGTTCTGACCCCGTTATATCAACCACAAGAAAATTACCAAAAAAAAAAGTGCAGGATTTACCCAAAGAAGCATTAGAGTTGATCGTGATAGAGAGTGGCAATAATAATGAAGTTGATGACGATGATGATGAAGGCGATGATAAAAATTCAAGCGAAGACGACAATGATCATGAATATGATTATAATGATGAAGAAACAGTTTATATATTTTAAATAAAATTTGAAGCTTAAAAAAATTAAAAATTTAGAAAACCGATGTTCAGCATATATTTGTTTTTTAAGATATAAAAAAAAAACAATCAAAAAACACGAATTGCATTATTTTCTTACTTCTTTATGATTAATTAACTAAAAAAAATAACTTTTCCATAACTAGAAGACTTGTGGGAATTAATCTCCATTTTGAGCACCATTTACCCCACTGTGCGTCGTATGGGATTGGGGCAAAGTTTATTATGCTCTGCATTAAATTATATTCTATTTAAACTAAAAAAAAACTAAGAAGAGTCAAGTTGGAGCATATTTTTATAAAGCATAAAGTAAAAATTTTTTGGTCAAAAACCACTTTTATATATTATAGAATTTTACACTTTTTTTTGGAATTTTTAACTGGAAAATAAGTTATTAAGAAATGTGAATCTCTTTTAACTTTTTGTCAGAAGCATCGGGTAATTGCTTCCCAAAAGCAGAATATCAAAGATTTCCTATTCAAAGTATTTCCAGATGATGTTTAAATATATAACTATTGTATAAACCCTAGAAATTTCGCTTTAATCAATTATTTCTTTCCTTTCTACAAAAATCCTCATAAAAATTCGATTTTTTGAAGCATCTAAAGCAGGCTCCTCTCCTTAGTGTGTATTTTTTCTGTTACTGGGCCAGTATGACGACTTACAAGGAGATATTATATCCAGGTTGTTATGCTTATTCATAATAATGTAGTACAGATGTCGTCCTTTCGAATTGATAGACCTGAGCCCCAGTACATGTGTTTTGTTTTAATCTCCACTTGCTAAAAATCTTTGACTTAGCGTTCTAAAAAAGTCTTTTAATTCGCGATCTGTAATTTTGAAGTGGACAGTATATAACCGTAGTTTAAGTCGAATTTTGAATGATATTGTTGTAGCTTGTAACTGTGCTGTAGCAAGAGATTCTAGAGCATAGTGATTTAGCCGATTTCTAACCAACACTGCCGTGTCACCAAACGCTTTTCCATCCGGAGTCCAAACCACGGTATATAGAAATTACTTTTATTTGTTAGATGAGTTGCATCAGCTTCTTTTTGAAATATGGTCGGACGAAAGCATGCCCAACGATTGCAATTTAAATGGGCTATGCCCAATCCATAAAAAGGAGACCCCACAATCTGCGCCAACTACCGTAGGATAAGCCTCCCCAACATCGCGTATAAGGTTCTATCGAGCGTGTTGTGTGAAAGATTAAGGCCCACCGTAAACAAACTGATTGGACCTTATCAGTGTGGCCTTAGAGCTGGCAAATCGACAACCGACCAGATGTTCACCATGCGCCAAATCTTGGAAAAGACCCGTGAAAGTGGAATCGACACACACCACCTCTTCGTCGATTACAAAGCTGCTTTCGATAGCACGAAAAGGAGCTGCTTCTATGCCGCGATGTCTGAATTTGGTATCTCCACAAAACTAATACGGCTGTGTAAACTGACGTTGAGCAACACCAAAAGCTCCATGAGGATCGGGAAGAACCTCTCCGAGCCGTTTGATACCAAACGAGGTTTCAGACAAGGCGACTCCCTATCGAGCGACTTCTTCAATCTACTGCTGGAGAAAATAGTTCGAGCTGCAGAACTCAATCGATCAGGTACCATCTTCTATAAGAGTGTACAACTGCTGGCGTATGCCGATGATATTGATATCATCGGCCTCAACACCCGCACCGTTAGTTCTGCTTTCTCCAGACTGGACAAGGAAGCAAAAGAAATGGGTCTGGCAGTGAACGAGGGCAAGACGAAATATCTCCTGTCATCAAACAAACAGTCGTCGCACTCGCGACTTGGCACTCACGTCACTGTTGACAGTCATAACTTTGAAGTTGTAGATTATTTCGTCTATCTTGGAACCAGCGTAAACACCACCAACAATGTCAGCCTGGAAATCCAACGCAGGATAACTCTTGCCAACAGGTGCTACTTTGGACTGAGTAGGCAATTGAGAAGCAAAGTCCACAAACAAAAATCAAACTCTATAAGTCACTCATAATTCCCGTCCTGCTATATGGTGCAGAGGCTTGGACGATGTCAACTAATGAGTCGACGTTGCGAGTTTTCGAGAGAAAAGTTCTGCGAAAGATTTATGGTCCTTTGCGCGTTGGCCACGGCGAATATCGCATTCGATGGAACGATGAGCGGTATGAGATTTATGACGTCATTGACATAGTTCAGCGAATTAAAAGACAGCGGCTACGCTGGCTAGGTCGTGTCGTCCGAATGGTCGAAAAGACTCCAGCTCTGAAAGTATTCGACGCTGTACCCGCCGGGGGAAGCAGAAGAAGAGGAAGACCTCCACTCCGTTGGAAGGACCAAGTGGAGAAGAACCCGGCTACGGTTGGGATATCCTATTGGCGCCACGTAGCGAAGAGAAGAAACGACTGGCGCACTGTGTTGCGGCTAGTGGAAAAGTAACTTTTCTCCGATTATTTTTTTCAGTGTTTTTAATGATGCAATTTTGTCAAAGACATTCCAAGTAAACAAAAAACACATAAAGCTTATTTTTATGTTGGCCCGTTGATTTTTAATTGATTTTAGAAGTCAAATATACAAAATTTTCACAAAAAGAGGGGATTTCAGGACTGTATTCAAAATGATCTCATTTGATTTTGGTGACAGATATTTTGATTCGGAAAAAAAATCTGCCTTCGGACAAGTATCTTCTGTAAAAAAAGGAATGTTGTTTGAGACATTTTCATATGCACCTTTTTTAGAGCGAAACCCCGACTAAAGGTCCATTTTTCCCTTATATTTGGGTTAGGTAAGCAATATCTAAAAAGTCCCAGAGAGTCCCAGTTCGAAACCACTACAGAAATGTTACGTAATTTGTTTTCAACGAACTGTGAAAAAATCAGCTACCCATACCTGCCCTCCTGGGAGTTATAGAGATTTTAGTATATCACTCTCAGTATTTATTCCATAGAAATATAACGGAAATTCTCGGAATCACTTATTGAATAATTTATTCATATTGGTTTTCGGGTGACTTTCCGTCATCCCACGTCAAATTTTTATTATTTTCAGACCGGTTTCGGCTAATCGCCATCTTCTCTTTTTTGTCACTAATTAGTCCGCAGGAAACAAGGACTTCAGAAACACAAGGCTTTACCATGCGAGGAAAACATCAAGAAAAGACAATTGTGAAGGCATATTACATTATCTACTCGCCAATTCTGATCCCGCAATCACAAGTAGGAGAATACTGAAGGAGAAGAAACACCTGAAATTATCAGAGGAAGCAATAAACTTATTGGTAGATGACTGATAACTTGTAACTTTTCTACATCTATTCTAGCACTCCACAAAAATGAGCATAACTCTCTTAAAACTGAAGCTATTGACTACAAACCGGTATCAAATTAAAGCTTTTATTGCCACCTTTCAAATAAGAAATAAAATAGATTTTGGTTTTATATAAAATTTCAGAATTTTTCAACAAATATCGAAAAATCATGAAAATTTGACGTTTATAATTCTTGTTCGGACCACCCTATACTTTATTTAAAAAACTAATCATAGGGTATTTATCAGAAATAAAAGAAGAATTAAAATAAATTTTTTTTGTAAATTTTTCGAACAACTTTTTTTTTTTTTGACTTTTGTTGAAAATTTGACCCAACAATTTTTTTCGGTGTAAATTTTTTTTTCACTCATTCTGTTTGGGATTTCATTCTGACCAATCTGTAGAAGTTTCTCAACGATACAATTAAAATTACAGTTTAGGCAATATGATTTCCAAAAAATTCCGGTTTCGCAACACTGTGTGGCGCGCTGTTGTTAACTCGGCTGTAACCGCGTAAACGGTGTCTACGCCAATTAAGAAGAAGAAGAGGAGCTTCTGATATAAGCATAACATCTATATTTTTTTCAGACAGAAATCTCATAATCTCTAATTTATGTTGATTAACACCATTAACGTTCCATATACAGATTTTTAGTACGCTCATTTCTTACTTAATAAATTTTGCATCCTTTGATTTTGCGATTTTATTAAATCTTGGATCATGTTTTGCATGGTAGACATAAATTGTGTCATACACTGTGTAAGATTTAAAATCATAGTTTCAATAATGTTATTCTAAAAAGACATTGAATTTGAACTTCACAACTTCATTTTCAAATCTTTGTATACAGGCGAACCCTTGTTGTTGATATTGTGATTTCCTCCATAATTGCTGCATTTTTTATTTAAATCCTAACGGTGCACTTGGAGGTGGGATGTAAATCACCACACACCACTCAAACACCGCGTACAACCATCGCTTAGTAAGGCAAATCTGTTGACATTTAAAACTTCATATTTATTCTTAACTGGTGTGCCGCCTTAATTTTTTTAGGATTGACCGCTGACTTTGAAGGTCTTAATTTCCTTTTTATATTAACGTAGCTGTCAATGCCACTTTTCTTCGCCGCCTGCAAGCCTGCTGGTACCTGATTAATTGTCGTTCTATGCTGTTTTTGTTGCCTGTAGGCTCAGCTTATGGTGATGCTTAATTGGTCGCTGCGATGAATCATCCTTTTCACCATTGCCTTAATTGTTGGTAGAAGTTGAATTTGCAGGCTCGACAAAACTAAAGTAGGCATTGTTTATTTCGCATTTATTATTTATTATTTGTTATTTTATTATGTTTGTTGTTTGTAGGCAGTTTAATTTTCTGCGATTTTTTATGTTTGCTTATCACATTCGACGTTATTGCTTAATGCTTGCACTGAATGCACTTTTCAGAATATTTATTTATATTGTTGAAAGCTTCCATGGAGCGCATTCTGACATCCGTATAGATCAGTGTTTCCCAAAGTGGGCGATAACGCCCCTTGTGGGCGCTGCAGGTGTCAAGGGCGGCGGTAAAAGACCCAGAAAGAAAATAGGGGCGTTGTGTAGAGGCCTGGGGGTTATTTGTAATTTTATTTAGCTAGGAGGCCTCTTAGATAACGACTACATGAGCTCACGACTCTCAACAACAACTTGTGAACATCAACTAATATGAATTAAAAGATTGCTCAAACTCGGTTCTATATTTCTCTCCACGTAGTTCATACATCTGTCCTGTTTTATTGAATATAGAAAAAATGAAAATCATCTCAATCGGACGCTCCGTTTCATAACGGGACATCTCGACAGGATAGAATTTATAGCATACTAACTGTCAAACGTATTGCTAATGCCATTGCCAAATCTGTATGTGGGCATTTACTATCATAACATAATCATTTGCGCAAAGGTGTAGGGTAGGTAAGTTCGAGCTGATGTAGCGCATGCTTCGAGCTCTTGAAAAAATTTATTTTATCACTTGCGAAATGACGTCGGGTAGATAGCTGATGTAGCGCACGTTTTGAGCTTTTGAACTCCTTAAATCTTTTATGTGGAAAATAAAAAAAGGATCCTTATCCTTTCTTACAAATGTATTTCTGGGGAAAATAAGAAAAGGAGAAAGATCCTTTTTTCACAAATGTATTTCTGGGAAAAATTAAAAGTCATATTTTTGGACTACTATATAATAATTGTGCTTAAGCATTCCTATATAAACAATGTAATATTTATTTTAGATTCATTTATGATTTTGCGCGCAATAGATGAGCATTACTTACGCCTCTTTTACACTACTCGCGAAGTTAAACGTATTTCTCAAAGCAAACAGAGACGGCAATACTGTGCGGAATACATTAAATTCGGATTCATTGAAAATCCCACAAACCCATCCTCGCCTTTGTGTCTTCTATGTCTAAAAACATTTTCGAATGAAGCAATGAAGCCTTCAAGACTGCAAGATCATTTGAATAAAAGGCTTCCAGATAAGAGAGACAAGAATGTAGCATATTTTCAAGACCTAGAGAAGAAGTATAATACTCAGCCAAGTGTAGCAAAGCTATTTTCGGCGGCTGCTAAGCAAGATGACGACGGACTTCGAGCTTCCTACAATATCTCTTTGTTAATTGCTCAAAAAGGCAAACCACATAACTTCGGAGAAGAGTTAATATTGCCAGCAATAAATGAAGTAATAACTACCGTGCTTTATAAACCGGCCGCAGATATTATCCCAAAAATTCCTTTGAGTAATAATTCCGCGCAAAGACGAATTGATGAAATGGCTGAAAACATTGAAAAATCATTGTGCGATCACCTGAGGACAAGCCAATTCTCAATTCAGCTCGATGAGTCCACTTTACCAACTAATGAAGCATTGTTGTTGTCTTACGTGAGGTTTATTAAGGACGAGAAAATATGTGAAGAACTACTATTTGCTAGATATTTAGAGACCGATACAAAAGGCGAACCCATATTCAATATATTGGAAAAGTTTTGCGATGAGAAAGAGATTCCTTTGAAAAATATTATTTCAATTGCTACGGATGGCGCTCCGGCTATGGTAGGGTGCCATAATTAAGCTTTTAGCGCACTTTAAAAATAAAATTCCAGATGTCCTTGGTATACATTTCGTTATTCATAGACAACATTTAGTTGATAGAAACTTAAGTGAAAAACTATCACTGCAATATGTTATCAAAGCAGTCAATAAAATCCGCAACAGGCCTTTGAATGATGGATTATTTCACCAGCTTTATGTTACTCATGACGAGGATTTCAATCGTTTGTTGTTTCATACTGAGTACAAACTGTTTGACTCTGTTATAGGGTTCTTGGAAACTAAAGATACAGAATTTCAAGACAAGCTCATAACATCAAAGAATGATATAGCTTACATGACAGACCTGTATAAATTGTTCAACGACATGAATATCCAACTGCAAGGCGATAAACTAAATTTAATTGAAACAAAAAACGTCGTTGCTGCTTTCGCAGCCAAACTGCTTCTACACAAAAAGAATTTGGGCAGACGTGAGTTTCACAATTTTCCAAATTTATCAGTATCATGCAAAAACGGCGAATTGTTTGCCTACTTCCAACATTTGGAAAACCTCCACATTGACTTCACCGAACGATACCAGGACATTTTGAACTTGGAAATACCAGACTGGGTGTTGGATCCGTTTTCAAATGTCAACACAACAATGTCACCTCAGCTGGAAGAAGAACTTATAGAATTGACAACAAACGAGGAAATAAAAATCAAGTTCAAAAATGGTTACCAAGAATTTTGGCTACAAAAACCGATCTCGCAATTATACCCTGGATTGTGGTCAATCGTTCAACGATTCTTGATAACGTTCCCATCGTCATTGTTGTGTGAACGTGGATTTAGTGCTGTGACAACACTGCTTACTAAAAATAGAAATCGTTTGATTGTTACTGAACGTGGCGCCTTGCGACTGTTCTTGAGTAAATTGGAACCTGATATTAGGTTGTCAAAAAAGTCTTGCGGTATTTTCGCTAGTTGGCGCTGAAAGCGCGTAGCTCTAGTTTTATTCGTCGCATCGTGTCATGCTATACGTTTTTGGAAAGCTCATTTCGCGCGCTAACCCGTGTTTGATTGATTGTCGTTTCTTTTAAGTCTTTCGTGAGTTATAGCGTCGCAAACATGGAGCAAAATAAAGAGAAAATACGGCATATTTTACAGAACATTTTACAGTAAAGGCAAAAATGCATCTCAAGCCGCCAATAAAATTTGTGCAGTTTATGGACCCGATACAGTTTCCATTTCCACCGCACAACGATGGTTTCAACGTTTTCGTTCTGGTGTAGAGGTGGTCGAAGATGCGCCACGCTCCGGAAGGCCTGTCGTCGAAAACTGCGATAAAATCGCTGAATTGGTCTAAAGAGACCGGCATAGTAGTCATCAAACCATTATAAACCATTTGAAAAAGCTTGGAGTCCCTAAGAAGCTCGATGTATGGGTGCCACACGAATTGATTCAATAAAAATACAGCAAGACTTTTTTGACAACCTATTATTAACAAACTTATTAAACAGCATCAGATTCATCCTTCACATTAGTCTTTATATATGGATCGATTATTTTAGTTTTATTTTTAATAAAAGATTCTCTGTTTAAATACTATAAAGTTGTGTTTCAATAATCAGTCTTATTGGCAGGTGGAGCCCGTAAGAGTTAACTTGAGACCTAAGCGCTGTTGTATGTTACCTACTGCGCTCAGGTTTTAATTTGCTGGTTATACGAGTAGTAAAAGTTTCGTTTAGAATTCTCCGTTAATATACATTTATAGGTCACAATAATTAATTTGTAGTTATAGTGGTTTTTAAATAGGTGAAAAAATTGGGGCGCTAAAAATATATTTATTCTCAAAGTGGGCGGTAGACAAAATAAGTTTTAATAAGTAGAGATTGAAAGCTCGTTAATAGTCATTTATAACTTATTAGTATTATTAAGGTAATTTTATAATAATACAGAGCCTTAATATAAGCCCTTGTTACGGGTTTCAACTCAACTCAGTTGATTTAAGTCTCTTTCTTGATTAATGGTATAGACACCGTTTACACGGTTATAGCCGAGTAAACCACAGTGTCAATCGTTTCTTCTTGTACTAATTTGTCGTAAATTTGAGATACCAAGTGCAGTCAACTCTTTTTCCACCTGGGCCCTATTCCACAAAACACCTTATCAACTTTTCACAATTTTTCGTTCCACAGAACTATGAAATTTGATAAGTTGAAATTGATAAGTGTAATTTGCAAAGTCTTTGCAATTTTTATGTTCTCTTTGTAATTTCTGTTCCACGTACGTTCTCTTGTGCAAAGTGCAAAGCTTATATTGAAAAGTGTAAATCGCAAAGATTTTGCATATAATTATGCTGTTCCATTCCACAAAAACTGTAAACTCAATTTTTGCAAAGCAAAATTTGATAAGTTTGTCAAAAATTTGCAAGTTAAATGATCGCTTTTCAAATTCATATTATCATAACTAGTCAAGCTTTCAAAATGTTAAGACGTGAGTTTTTGTTCGACAATAGTGAAGACGCGGTTAAAGCTAGAAATTATATAGACCGAATTAATTTTTCGGGACTACAAAATTTCAATTTTAAAGAGTGCTTCCGTTTAAATCCAATCCAGGTGGATTTTCTTTTAAATAATGTTGGATAAAAATTAGAGCACAATACACAGCGCAATCATGCTTTGTCGGCTGAAAATCAACTGCTGCTGTGCCTGCATTGGCTCGTAAATGGTTGCCAGTACCATGGAGTTGCAGCTTTGCATGGTGTTGCAAAATCCACAGTTTGCAGAACCATCCATAGAGTTGTCGACATTATAATAGACGTTTTATTTCAAAAAACAGTGCGATGGCCCGATGATATCAGTGGTATTGCTGAAAAGTTTTTTCTGATGGGTGGATTCCCTTCTGTGTGTGGTTGCGTTGATGGCACAATCATTAAAATTGATGCGCCTCCATTACACGAGGAAGGATATGTTGACCGGCATGGAAACCACTCATTGAATGTGATGATGATATGTGGGCCAGACTACACATTTTACAGTGTAAATGCAAGTTGGCCGGGCAGCGTTCATGACTCAAGGGTGCTACGGAATTCGACTTTAAGTCAAAGATTTGACAATGGATGGAGACCATTTCCGGATTCTGCTGTTTTGGGTGATAGTGGTTATGGATTGAAAAACTGGTTGATACCACCATTACGCCGAAATCCCAATAATCCTGCTGAAGAAGTTTTCAATCGTTGCCACAAAAAAACACACCGCATAATTGAAAATAGTTTTGGCATTCTTAAAGAAAGATTCCCGTGTCTAAATTATTTGGGACTGAGGCCTAAGTTTGCAGGAAAGACAGTCATAGTTTGTGCCATCTTATACAATATTGCCTGCAGCATCGGAAGGAGTAGTGAAAATATGCAACCCACTGAAGACACCGACAATGAAAGCGAGGAATTAGATGAAAACGCAGAAGAAGAAAATGATGCCCTTAATAATATAGATCAAGAGAGTGGAATGGAAAGGGTTACTTTCCTGCTACAATACTTTACCTAATGCCAACTATTATAGTATTGTTTTAAAATAAAAGTGGTGTTTTGGCCATGACCTTTTTCCACTGCAAAAGCGTTGTATCTTTTTGGGGCATTTTTAGGGTTTGAGATTAAGGTCTCAGAGAATAAATAATAAAAAAAGTATTTTTGTATTTATTTACATCATTTTATTAATTTCAGAGCTTTCTTGTTTTTATCACAAATTATTTCAAAATAAAATGTTTAGAAATCAAATACACACAAATGAAAAATTGACCTTTGGTAACCAAACCTGCTTAAATAACAGACGCGATACATTTTCTGTTTCTGCCGTTGCAATTCCCAGTGTGATAGCAGAGGGTGGAAGTAGGAGCTCCCTCTCCAGTTTTTGGCATTGAAGTTTCTGGTAGTAAACCTACCCTCAAGGAGCTCCATCCGGCATTTTTTCTCTCTATCCAAAGTTTCACTTGGAAACTTGGTAGAGCGCTTCCTCTTTCTTGGGTTTAGAGGTGGATTGGCAATTGTTTCTTCTGAAATAGATATTCTGGAATCATTCTCAGCTGACGGTAGATTTTCTGAGTTGCCATAACTTTCTGGCAAATTCAAACCATCTACCACAGCTGAGTC
The DNA here is from genome assembly GCA_037783105.1 of Bactrocera zonata. Lineage (NCBI taxonomy): Eukaryota > Metazoa > Arthropoda > Insecta > Diptera > Tephritidae > Bactrocera > Bactrocera zonata. The sequence continues at coordinate 340,300 of JBAWJQ010003748.1, read as the reverse complement.
TGATTCTAGAATATCGAGGATGGCCAAGTCAGCTTCATCCATTGCCTTGTCCTTCCCACCTCTGGATCCAGTATTTTGGGCGTTATCCCTTTAACTCTGCAAATTAACAAAATTGAATTCACAAAAATACAAAAAGTTTCTCGTTAAAAACCGGAAGCTCGATTTTGATTTTAAAGCCATGGTTTCTTGGGCAAATTTTCTTAGAATTCATCGTACTTTACGATTTTAATAACCGCTTCGTCGAAAAAAAAGTTGACCCACTCTAGTACACATAGCAATTAGTAATATTTTGGTTAAACCGGTTGTTATCAGCAAGAGTTGTTGATTGAGTGCACTGAAGACGTTTTATTTTGTTGTTGTCAACAACATGCTTGTTAGTTATTAGCAATGCACAATATAAGAATTCCAACAACAACATATGATGCAAATATAATTATTTGCTATGTGTAGGCAATAAATTGTTGTAATTACCATTGTCCGGCTCTTCCAGAGCCCAAACAAACTGTCCCTTGCATAGGTCCATGTTTTTTGTGCTCACGCCAGTTGTATGGATTGGGCTTTTTTTAACACATCCTCCCATGCTGCCTGTTTATCTAATTTGTTAACCTTCACAAAGAAATGTATACTTAAATATGCTTGAAATTTACAATTATTTATTTAAAAAATACTTACTCTGTTGTTTTGAAAACTAGCAAATAAAATGCTTTTTTTTATTACATTTAAAACAGCAGGTTTTTTTCAATTTGTAGTTTGCCGCTCATTTTAACAACTCAAATAAAGCAATGCAAAGTGAAAAGTGATGAGACAGAAATGCAAAGTTGACAAAACGCTTTGTGGAACACTTTGCACACTCACTTTGCAAAAGAGTGCAAAGACTTTGCACTGAGCGGAAAGAGCGTAAAGTCTTTGCCAAAAGTGAAAAGACGATAAGTTGTTTTGTGGAATAGGACCCTGATCACTCCAACGCAGTGGAGGTCTTAATCCGCTTCCACATTCGGGTCATGCGTCGAATACTTTCAGAGCGGGAATGTTTTCAGTCATAACAACGACATTACCTAATCATCGTATCCGCTGTCTCTTAATTCGCTGAACTATTTCAATGCCGTCGTATAACTCGTACAGCTTATCGTTCTATCAAATGCGATATTGTCAGGGTCAACGCCCTATGGATCACAAATCTTTCGCAGAACCTTTCTCTGGAAAACTCGTAACCTCTTTACTTCTCAATTGCCTACTCAGTCCGAAGTAGCACCTGTGGGCAAGAGTTATTCTACGTTAATTTTCAAGGCTGACAGTGCTATTAATATATAGTATATACTCTATAATGAAATTATATAAGACTTTGAAGTTATGTCTGTCAACAGTGACGTCGGAGCCAAGTTGTGACCGCGACGAATTTTTGCTTGGCTATTGATTTGGTACGTAGTTAATATCTGGTCAGTTGTATATTCTCCAGGCCTAAAACCACACTCATAAAGTCCAAGTTGACGGTGGGCTTTAATCCTTCACATAGTATTCTCGATAGAACCTTATATGCGATGGTGATGAGCTTTATTCTACGATAATTGAAGCAGATTGTAGGGTCCCCTTTTGTGGATTGGGCACTTAAATTGCAGTCTTTGGGCATGCTTTCGTCCGACCATATTCGACAAAGAAGCCGGTGCATGCCTCTTATGAACTTTTCGCAACCTCTAGGGGTTCTACAAGAGTTTGCTCCTGTCTTGAAACTTTCTGTTAGCCAACGCATCTTTTCGTAGAATTTTTAAGCATTGCTGCTGTCGGCCAGCTAGTCACGCTCTTCATCCTTACGCATTTCGGCCTCTGCCTTCTTTTGTCTCTTTATACATCCCATATCCGACGTGTTGTGGTCGACTGTAACTTTGCGAGGTATGCAGTTTGCTTTCTCTTAACCGCGACGCGGCACTGTTCATCGTACTAGCTGTTCTTTTGCATCTGTGCGAAAGGAGCTGGAAATTCCGTCTCACATTGCCCTTATACCGAGCTACCGACGAGTGCTCCCAGAGAGCAGGAGTGCAAGTCGGGTAGAAAAGCATTCAGCTGCGTTTGTGTTTGTTGACGCGCCACTTTGACTTTTATGCCAAAGCTATTTTATTTGCCCACCCTAGCGTTAACTTAGAGCTTGGACGAATAAAAAAAACTAGAGATTGAATTTTAGGTAATTCCGCGAAATTTTTTTTTTTTAAGTAGTGGTAATCAAAAAAAATAATCATTCGTCCAAGTCTTTAAGAAATGTATCTGAAAGATTTGTGTAAGATTTCATGAAGATCAGTTGAGTAGTTCTCGAGAAATCTTGCCAGCCGACTTAAAAAACACAATTTGGAGGTAAATGCAATTAAAGGTGGTGCACATAGCCTAGCTAGCACAGATTTTCTATGCTGTATCTCTGAAACTATTACTCGTATCAACTTGAAAACGTAACCTGTTAAATCACCAAATGTGAGAACTGCAATCGCATGCATCTGTACTTGTTCTATAAAGTTGCTAAATAAAAGTATTATAAATAATGATAAGGTTGCTTTTAAAACTTGGATATAGTAGCTTCGTATCTTATCGATAAGAAAAAGATTCACAAATAATCACACAAAATAACGAGAATGTAAAGAAACGGGAATCCAACAGAAACTGGCAAGAAAATATAAAAATGTTGTTTTCCACAACCACTTTATATCAACATTTCAACATTAATCAATAATATATTTATTTTCAAAATTCAAAGCAGTGAAAATAAACAAAATCAAAATCTTTTGCAGCTGTTTGTTTACTGCTCGTAGACATTTGACTAGCATTAACTCGCTTATTTCCTTTTAAACTAGAAAGGTTTTTGTCTGAATTTTAATCGTATATACAAACTATTGATTGATATATTCGGCCAAAAGTCAGGTTTAGATATTGGAGTCTACACATTCCCTACCTAAGGACTTAAACACTTGGCTTAGATTTAGACAATTCTCGGTTATAAGGTAGCATAGCATTGCAATTATACACTGGAAAAGAAAGATCCAACAATTATTTTAAAATGTGTTTCGCTCATTTTCGTAAAGACAAAGAGCTATAATGCGGCTAAAGGATGGAGCCGTGTGTAGAAGTTCACGCAAGGGAGGAAATTTCTCTGATCGCCATTCACTTGGGAGTGGCCAGAAACATACATATGACTCAAGCAGCTCACGACTTCCGGTCTTTGACCAAGTATCCTCTGGGTAGCCTAAGAACATCCTTTTGAAGGCCCGCTAAAGTGAGAAGACGAAACATCCCCTCCGAAGGGTTGTGCGCTGGGTTTGGGACCCGCCACGTAAAAAAAGCACACCAATGAAAAGAAATTAAAAGCCTCGGACCCTCCTTTTGATTACGACCATGGCAAACCAAATAAAGGACTACGAATTAAGGGCATGCACCTGGAATGTCCGGTCCCTTAATTGGGAAGGTGCCGTTGCCCAGCTGGTTGATGATAAAGGTTGACATCATCGCCGTCCAAGAAATGCGATGGACGGGACAAGGACAGAGACGAGTAGGTCCTTGTGGCATTTACCACATATCGCTGACTTGCGCCCACGCCTCGACGGAAGTGAAGGCCGATGTAACCAAAGATACCTTCTATGAGCGCTTAAAGCGCACTTATGAGAGCTGTCCCCGCCACGATGTCAAAATCGTGCTTGGCGACTTTAACGCCAAAGAAAGTATCTTTGGCACTACGGTCGGTAAATTCAGCCTCCACGGCGAAACATCCCCAAAAGGGTTGAGGCTGATCGACTTCGCCGGGGCCCGAAATATGGCTATCTCTAGTATAAGAAGATACATCAAGCTACCTGTCTGTCTTCAGATCGAAAAGCCACCAACCAAACTGATCATGTTGTGATAGATGGAAAATTCTACGAAAAAATGCGGCGGCTTACAGAAGGTTTCAAGTCCGCAGCATACTCTTTTAGAACCCCCAAAGGTGATCTAGTCTCCGATGCCCAGAGCATACTTAAATTATGGAAGGAACACTTCTCCAGCCTGCTGAATGGCTGTGAACGTACAGGAAGAAGTTCAAGTAGCAATTACCCGCCTGAGGAAAAACAAAGCGGCGGGGGCCGATGGATTGCCGGCCGAACTATTCAAACACGGCGGCGAAGAACTGATAAGGAGCATGCATCAGCTTCTTTGCAAAATATGGTCGGACGAAAGCATGCCCAACGATTGGAATTTAAATGGGCTATGCCCAATCCATAAAAAGGAGACCCCACAATCTGTGCCAACTAGCGTGGGATAAGCCTCCTCAACATCACGTATAAGGTTCTATCGAGCGTATTGTGTGCAAGATTAAGGCCCACCGTCAACAAACGGATTGGACCTTATCAGTGTGGCCTTAGAGCTGGCAAATCGAGAACCGACCAGATATTCACCATGCTCCAAATCTTGGAAAAGACCCGTGAAAGTGGAATCGACACACATCCCCTCTTTGTCGACTTCAGAGCTGCTTTCGATAGCACGAAAAGGAGCTCCCACGATGTCTGAATTTCCCCGCAAAACTAATACGGATGTGTAAACTGACGTGGAGCAGCATCAAAAGCTCCGGCAGAATCGGGAATGACCTCTCCGAGCCGTTCGATACCAAACGAAGTTTCAGAAAAGGCGACTCCCTACCGTGCGACTTCTTCAATCTGCTGCTTGAGAAAATAGTTCGAGTTGCAGAACTTAATCGAGCAGGTACAATCTTTTATAAGAGCTGCTGGCGTATGCCGATGATATTGATATAATCGGCCTCAGCACCCGCACCGTTAGTTCTGCTTTCTCCAGACTGGACAAGGAAGCAAAAAGAATGGGTCTGGCAGTGAACGAGGGCAAGACGAAATATCTCCTGTCATCAAACAAACAGTCGTCGCACTCGCGACTTGGCACGCACGTCACTGTTGGCGTGAAAGTCATAACTTTGAAGTTGTAGATAATTTCGTCTATCTTGGAACCAGCATAAACACCACCAACAATGTCAGCCTGGAAATCCAACGCAGGATAACTCTTGCCAACAGGTGCTACTTCGGACTAAGTAGGCAATTGAAAAGTAAAGTCCTCTCTCGACAAACAAAAACCATACTCTATAAGTCGCTCATAATTGCCGTCCTGCTATGCGGTGCAGAGGCTTGGACGATGACAACAACCGATGAGTCGACCTTAAGAGTTTTCGAGAGAAAGGTTCTGCGAAAGATTTATGGTCCTTTGCGCGTTGGCCACGGCGAATATCGCATTCGATGGAACGATGAGCTGTACGAGATATATGACGACATTGACATAGTTCAGCGAATTAAAAGACAGCGGCTACGCTGGCTAGGTCATGTTGTCCGGATGGATGAAAACACTCCAGCTCTGAAAGTATTCGACGCAGTACCCGCCGCGGGAAGCAGAGGAAGAGGAAGACCTCCACTCCGTTGGAAGGACCAAGTGGAGAAGGACCTGGCTTCGCTTGGAATATCCAATTGGCGCCACGTAGCGAAGAGAAGAAACGACTGGCGCGCTGTTGTTGACTCGGTTATAATCGCGTAAGCGGTGTCTACGCCAGTAAAGAAGAAGAAGAAGTTCTGCAGCCTTCAGTGCCTCCAAAACGCTAGGTGCTGACTCATCTTCATTTCGACCTTCCACGTTGTCGTCGCTATCCTGTTCATCATCTAATATATTTTCAACAATTCTGTCTTCGGAAGGTTCCTCACAAGTCGCCACACCATTGTCAAAAAGAACATATTCATCCAGTTCTTCCTTTGAAATCGGTAGTTGATTTCTTAGAGCTCTTGCCCAAACCGATAGAGAAATGTCATCTTCGATTTCAGTATCATTTGAGCATGAGCTGATGGAACCATCTAAATTTTCTTCTGCAAGCCCAGAATGCTTAAAACAATTCGCAATTGTCAATGGTGAAAGTTGTTGCCATGCATCATTTATCATTAAAATGGCATCAAGTATGGTTATTTTCGGGTAATTTTCATATTTGTTTTCATCCATTTTGCTGATTATTTTAAGTACAAGATTTTTCCGAAAAGTTGATTTAATCACTCGAATTATGCCTTGATCCATTGGTTGTTGGTGTCGTATTTGGTGGTAGGAAAACTAATGTGATATTCGTTAGGTCACTAATTTGGGGATGGGCTGGACAATTGTCAACTAATAGCAATATCTTCTTTTTCTGCTTTTTAAGCTCAGCATCCCAATCCCGTACCCAATTAATAAAAATTGTAGATGTCATCCATGCCCGGCGATTACTATAGTAGTCAACAGGCAAAGACTGAACATTTTTAAAGCATCTAGGTCGCTTTGATTTTCCAATAACCAATAAATGCTTTTTAATATTACCACTCATATTGGCTGCAACAAGCACAGTTATCGTTTCCTTGGACAGCTTCCCTCCAGAGCATTTTTCACCTATAAATTGAAATTTCAATTAACAGATTTCTTCAAAATAATTTTTCTTCTCACCTTTAAATTTTAATGTTTTGTCTGGAGTTAATTTGTAGAATAGTCCAGTTTCATCGGCATTAAAAGTTTCCTCATCAGTGGTTTCGTAGTATAGGCCAAACCTTTGTAAGCCACTCGCTAACATCGATTTTTTGTACAGACAAAGATTCTCCACTGACTGTACCACCGACAATGTTATGCCTGACCTTAAAGCGGCTTATCCAACTCACAGTACAATTAAATTTTTCAATTTAAAATTGCTTAGCGAAAAAATTTGCTTTTTCTTGAGGCGTGGACCACTTAATGGGACTCCTCGACTGCGTTGCAATATGAACCACTGTAACAATGCTTTGTCCACTTGATCTTGAGTTGAAGCTCTGACGCGTTTCGGCTTTAAGATATTACTATTAAATAACGCTTTAATTTTTCCTTTATTTTATTTTTTTTTTTTTGATTGTGGCAATTGTTGTGTGGCCCACGGAGAATTCTTTTGACAGAGTAATGTCGCGCTCACCGGCTTCCAGGTGCCGAATAATTTGCATTTTTTCTTCAACAGAGAAGCACTTTCGTTTTTGAGACATTTTGCGGGTGTAATGCACAAGTGTCGAGCTTAAACTGAATGACTTCCTTATTGCGCATTTTACGCATTTTGCGCATTAACTCACATTTGGTGAATTTACGCATTAAAAAAAATGGAAAATTGGAAAAAGGCAGAAAAAACTAGAAATATAACGGGACATCCTATCGAATAGGCTATGTGGTCTGCACACGCACGCTGTAAACATTTGTGTGACGTCAGCATTGCACTTCGACTATCTCTCTCTAGCAGCAGCGTCGCTAAGGCGATGGCTAAAACTGACAGAGAGTAGTGAGAGTGTAAGAGCCTTCGTGTCGCTGCTACGCACACAAGCAAGAGTGCCGATCACTGATAAATACGTACATTTCTAATTACGTCGTTTGATGCTTAAATTTGTTGTCATTATTTCGCTGAACTTTTTTTTTCGTCGCTATATCCGGTTGAATTCTGAAAAATTTCGTCGATATAAGCGGTTAGTCGCTAAAAGCGGAGACGTACTAAGCGGAGGTCCTTTCATATGAGTTTGTATGGGGACCATCCAAGCCATCGAGTTTTCGTCGCAATAACCGGACGGACACTATAAGCGGAGTCGTTATAACCGGATTCTACTGTATTTCATTGATACTTTTATATATCAGACATAATTGACTACATAAGAAAAAATTACTAATCGAAAGGAAAATAATAAAATGCGAAAATATATTTTATACAGTCCAATTTTGTAAAAAAGAATTAAATAATGTATTTTGTATGATAAATACAAAAATATTTGTTTATCAGACATGCTAAATAATAAACATGCTAATTGTACAAAAATTAATGAAGTAAATAAAGTAATAAATATTATAAAAGACGGAGCTATAATAATTTCCGGAAAACATAATGGAAATAATCATACCGGAGACAGAGTATATTTAATAACTTTTGAAGATAATGTCATAATTGATGAGATAAAATATTAAAATCCCACTGAAAAAATTTTTGAATATTTAAAAAACGGAAAATTTAAGCCATTTTTTGTAAAAGAATACATTGAAACAACAAATATTGATTTAAGATTGGAAAACTTTAACATGTTAAATCCAATAAAACAAGAAATAAAAAGAAATCCTATTTGGTGGACATTTAGTACTTTATTGTTGATAATTATATTAAGTTATTTTATTAAAAAAGTAATACCATCCCCCTGCACAGGGTTGTGCGCTGGGTTTGGGACCCGCCACGTAAAAAAACACCCTTAATGCAAAAGTTTAAACAGCCTCGGATGAGAGACCCCCCTTTTGATGACGACCATGGCAAACGAAATAAGGACTATGATTTGAGGGCGCGCACCTGGAATGTCCGGTCCCTTAATTGGGAAGGTGCCGCTGCCCAGCTGGTTGATGTCCTCGTAAAAATAAAGGCTGACAGCACCGCCGTCCAAGAAATGCGATGGACGGGACAAGGACAGAGACGAGTAGGTCCTTGCTACATCTACTACAGTGGCCATATAAAGGAGCGCATGTTTGGTGTTGGATTCGTGGTGGGAGAGAGACTCCGTCGCCGAGTACTATCATTCACTCCGGAGAATGAACGTCTAGCCACAATCCGCATCAAAGCGAGGTTCTTCAACATATCGCTGATTTGCGCCCACGCCCCGACGGAAGAGAAGGACGATGTGACCAAAGACACCTTTTATGAGTGCTTGGAGCGCACTTATGAGAGATGCCCCCGCCACGATGTCAAAATCGTGCTTGGCGACTTCAACGCCAGGGTGGGCAAAGAAGGTATCTTTGGCACTACGGTCGGTAAATTCAGCCTCCACGAGGAAACATCCCCAAATGGGTTGAGGCTGATCGACTTCGCCGGGGCCCGAAATATGGTTATCTGTAGTACTAGATTCCAGCATAAGAAGATACATCAAGCTACCTGGATGTCTCCGGATCGAAAAACCACCAACCAGTTCGATAATGTTGTGATAGACGGAAGACACGTCTCCAGTGTTTTAGATGTGCGTGCGCTCCGAGGACCTAACATCGACTCGGACCACTATATTGTTGCAGCCAAGATTCGCACCCGCCTCTGTGCAGCAAAAAACCCACGCCAACAAACACAAAGAAGGTTCGACGTCGATAAGCTGCAATCACAACAGACAGCCGAACGTTTTTCCACTCGGCTTGCACTCCTGCTCTCTGAGAGCACTCGTCAACAACTCGGTATAAGGGAACTGTGGGACGGCATTTCAAACTCCTTACGTACAGCTGCAACCGAAACCATTGGATTTCGGAAAGCGCAAAAGAACAGCTGGTTCGACGAGGAGTGCCGTGTCGAAGCGGAGAGAAAACAGGCTGCCTACCTCGCAACGTTACGATCGACCACAACACGTGCGGGATGGGATAGATACCGAGAGTTGAAGAGGGAAGCGAGACGCATTTGTAGACAGAAAAAGAAAGAGGCCGAAATGCGTGAGAACGAAGAGCTTGATAAGCTGGCCGACAGGGGCCAGGGGCATCTACGAAAAGATGCGGCGGCTTGCAGAAGGTTTCAAGACCGGAGCATACTCTTGTAGAACCCCCCAAGATGATCTAGCCACCGATGCCCAGACCATACTTAAATTATGGAGGGAACACTTCTCCAGCCTGCTGAATGGCAGTGCACGCACAACACCAGGAGAAAGCGAACCCGATACCCCAATCGATGACGATGGAGCAGACGTTCCACTGCCCGACCATGAAGAAGTTCGAATAGCAATTGCCCGTCTGAAAAACAACAAAGCGGCAGGGGCCGATGGATTGCCGGCCGAGCTATTCAAACACGGCGGCGAAGAGCTGCTAAAGTGCATGCATCAGCTTCTTTGCAAAATATGGTCGGACGAAAGTATGCCCAACGATTGGAATTTAAGTGTGCTATACCCAATTCATAAAAAAGGAGACCCCACAATCTGCGCCAACTACCGTGGTTTTAGCCTACTCAACATCGCATATAAGGTTCTGTCGAGCGTATTGTGTGAAAGATTAAAGCCCACCGTCAACAAACTGATTGGACCTTATCAGTGTGGCTTTAGACCTGGTAAATCAACAACCGACCAGATATTCACGATGCACCAAGTTTTGGAAAAGACCCGTGAAAGGAGAATCAACGCACACCACCTCTTCGTCGATTTCAAAGCTGCTTTCGACAGCACGAAAAGGAGCTGCCTTTATGCCGCGATGTCTGAATTTGGTATCCCCGCAAAACTAATACGGCTGTGTAAACTGACGTGGAGCAGCACCAAAAGCTCCGGCAGAATCGGGAAGGATCTTTCCAAGCCGTTCGATACCAAACGAGGTTTCAGACAAGGCGATTCCCTATCGTGCGATTTTTTCAACCTGCTTCTGGAGAAAATAGTTCGAGCTGCAGAACTCAACAGAGAAGGTTTCATCTTCTATAAGAGTGTACAACTGCTGGCGTATGCCGATGATATGGATATCAGGTGCTACTTTGGACTAAGTAGGCAATTGGGAAGCAAAGTCCTCTCTCGACAAACAAAAACCAAACTCTATAAGTCACTTATAATTCCCGTCCTGCTATATGGTGCAGAGGCTTAGACGATGTCAACAACGGATGAGTCGACTTTGCGAGTTTTCGAGAGAAAGGTTCTGCGAAAGATTTATGGTCCTTTGCGCGTTGGCCACGGCGAATATCGCATTCGATGGAACGATGAGTTGTACGAGATATACGACGACATTGACATAGTTCAGCGAACTAAAAGACAGCGGCTACGCTGTCCGGATGGATGAAAACGCTCCAGCTCTGAAAGTATTCGACGCAGTACCCGCCGCGGGAAGCAGAGGAAGAGGAAGACCTCCACTCCGTTGGAAGGACCAAGTGGAGAAGGACCTGGCTTCGCTTGGAATATCCAATTGGCGCCACGTAGCGAAGAGAAGAAACGACTGGCGCGCTGTTGTTGAATAACATATATTATATTAAATATTAAAGTTAAAAATTCAAAAGAAAAAGAAAAATATGTTAATAAAACTATCAACACAAATTAATAACTTACAGAATTTATATTCGAAGACGGGACGCTTCGATTTAAAGGTGGGGGAGTTAACGCCATCAATAGCTAACGGCACTTATGCCCTAAAATAAACAATAAAGTTAACGCCACCAATAGCTAAGAGCACTTTTGCCTAAAGAAAACAATATTCATATAAATTCATTATTAAACGAATGTGTCAAATATGTAATTGACACATCGCCAATTAGGAAGCGGCCATAAACTACAACTTATGAAACGCTTTAAGTAGAATTAGACAGCACATCATCTAACACCTAAGTCTGCACTTCTTAGAATGTAAGATGAAACTAGGCTTAAGATATCAATTGTTTAAATATAAGTGGAATAAAGATAATTCAGTTTAGTTTTTGAACATAACTCACTAGATTAACATCTGTTTAAAAACCACCCCGCGTTCACGCAAGTAATAATTTGCATTATTTGTGTGGGAATGTCATACGCGTGTATGTGTATATAGAGCAGCGCACGCATATTATATTACTGATAAATGATAATATCCTGATTTGAAATTGATTTGTACTTATATACATACATATCTGCTTGATAGATGTGTATGAAAGTTTTAAATGATAAAAGGTGTGATTTATATACACATATTATTGTTGTAATACATAAAGTTTTTTAGGATATTATGAAAATATATCATATATACATATATATTAGGGCGGGTCGATTTAAAAATCGCCCATTGCTCTATGAAAATCATATTCTAGGGATCAAAATAAGATACTTTGCCGAAGGAACCATACCTCTAAAACGAATTTTGATGTCCCCCAATTTGGGTCGAACTTTTGGTAGGGGCAAATTTTGAAAAATCCCACTTTGACCCATTTAGAGTGCTCCAATCGAGTCCAAATGTATGACCGACCCCCACTAACTTTGGACGGCCGATCCACCCATGCCAGTGGCACACCCCCTGGAACTCCCCTGGGGGGTTCCCCATACAATCATTTCAAAAAATCACCATTTTTGGTTTCTGTTTTTTCTTTATTTTTATTTATTTATTTATAATAATATCTATTTTTTCTCTTAAGAAATTTATTTAGTCAGAACATATGTAAATTAAAAAAAATTAATTTAAGTGAGTTATAGAAAAGAAATTAAAAAAATTATTGTTTGAAGTCTTTTTTACTTTCAAGTCTGGGCAATTTCGCACGGCTCTCTAATGGCGTCGCCATAACGGCCTCTACATTTTCCGGTATAACCCGTTTTGAACATGTCGTTCCGTTCCTTGTATGTGTGATGGAATTTTTGGATCATTAAACGGTAGATCAATTTGATTTAAATATTCTATCAATGTATCGTACGGAATGCTTCGCGTGAATGGTGGTTCAAATACGATATTTATATCATTCAAATTGATCATTTCCGTATAACTTGTGCAATTAAAGTTTATATCTGGTTTTTTATAAACTCTAAGTTCCATTGGCTCGTCAACATCGGTTCGATAGCGTAGAATTTTCTAGATGGCACAGTCGCGTTTTTCTTTCCTATCATCAAACAACATTGATAACAAGATATTTTCCGAATGCGCATAGTATGAATTATCATTAATTACTTGATTGACAATTTTGCGTAAGCGAGGTTCTAGAAATCGTGACCAACCAATGAACTTGAAAAATAATGCACTGCCGTACACGACAGAGCTGTAATACTTGATATTGAAGTACATTGGCACATAACATTTAATTATAAATTCAACCAGAATTCTTAAATTTGCATCTGGATTTTCCGTTGTCACATATAATCGCAATAATCTAGCGGCCTTGGTTAGCCACCGAGAATGTACAATTTTCCCTGGTTTGATCTTAGCCAGATCCACCGGAAGCACGCCGCTAGAAATTGCATGGGCCATGTCGTATAAGTGCATATTTTGCAACTCAATTTTCTGGAAGCCGTCCACCACCTAAAAATATATAATAATAAAATAATTAAAAATGGTTGACAATTATAATAAATGAGTGATAGCAATAACTTACCGGAAGAGTTTCAGAAGTTTCGATTTGACGGCTCAGTTTTCCGATTGCCGATCTTGGTCCAGTGCTGGTTGATTTATCCAAAGCTTCAAACAAATGACGAAACGGAAGTTCGTCGAAGTGTATAAGGCAAACAAACCACGCCAATGGTCTTTTTAACAGCAATTCGAATCGTCGTATAATTCCACCGTGTGTGCCAGTGTTTGTTGGCTCACCGTCAGTGCATATTCCAATTAATGTATCCAGTGATATATTTTTATCGTCGAAAAAACCAATTAATTTGGTTGTTTTGTATTCAGCGGTTTCATGTTCCAGTCTTACGTAACCAATCAATTCAGAATTGAGTTCTCTCAAAATAACAAGATGAGGTTCTTTTACCATCCTAGTATGATACTTCTCATCAATTTTATCTATCGTTAAAGTATCATCTTTTCTGCCATCGAATGAAAACGCTAACAAATTGGTATCATCTAACCGTTTGCGAACCACTTCTTGCCTGCATTTCTCTTTTTCTCTGCGAACTGTCGATTTATCCATGATGAGAGGTTTCCCATGCTTATCTTTAATTTTACAATCTTGCAAAAGAGCGGTTCCCAATGCTGATGCTACTCTGTCAGGCACACCAAATCTGTCACATACCAAGGCAAAGTTAAAACAATCGTATTTCTCTGTGTATTGTGAACTTGTGCTTCTATCCATATCTTCTTGAACTTGTGGCGGTGCGTATGTTGAATCATCGGGATCTTGGTATGTTGACATTGATGACATAGACGTTGCTCCTTGCTCTTCAGTTTCCATGATAAATGCATTCATTGTTAGTCTTCTCTGATTATGTTGATCGTGCATGAACTCTTTGAGGCGTTCGGGTACCCAGCCGCATGCACATGGAGCTGCCTTCAAATCGCATTTACATGTTCCAATGTAAAAAATTGTTTCCAGAGATTTTACATACTCTGTAAATTGTTGGGTGTTGTTTCTTCTCTTGATTTGTTCTTGATACTTGTCAAGCAATTTATTCAATTTATTATATTTATACCGGAAAATGTAGAGGCTGTTATGGCGACGACATTAGAGAGCTGTGCGAAATTGCCCAGACTTGAAAGTAAAAAAGACTTTAAACAATATTTTTTTTTAATTTCTTTTCTATATCTCACTTAAATTAATTTTTTGCATTTACATATGTTCTGACTAAATAAATTTCTTAAGAGAAAAAATAGATATTATTATAAATAAATAAATAAAAATAAAGAAATAACATAGCAATTTAGCTGATTTTTTCATATAAATCACCAAAAATGGTGATTTTTTGAAATGATTGTATGGGGAACCCCCCAGGGGAGTTCCAGGTGGTGCGCCACTGGCATGGGTGGATCGGCCGTCCAAAGTTAGTGGGGGTCGGTCACACATTTGGACTCGATTGGAGCACTCTAAATGGGTCAAAGTGGGATTTTTCAAAATTTGCCCCTACCCAAAAGTTCGACCCAAATTGGGGGACATCAGAATTCGTTTCAGAGGTATGGTTCCTTCGGCAAAGTATCTTATTTTGATCCTTAGAATATGATTTTCATAGAGCAATGGGCGATTTTTTTGCCTCCCCACAAATCGACCCGGCCTAATATATATATAGCATATACATATGAAATTATATTACATTATCAAAGATAAGAAATATTTGAAAGGGGCTCATTTGCCCATCAACTACAAATATTACTTGGAGAATGGCATAATTTAATAATAATGTTATCAATTTTGCATAAATTCATAAAAATTCGCAAAATGATATTCATATCAATTGATATGAAAGCACGTTATTGTATAAAAATATAAGCCAAACGGCCAATATACGTCTGTAATAGCAATGTACATATGTATGATATATTTCTGGGCATAATTTTCATTCAATGCTCAACTCGGTTCACTCAACACTGCTAAAATTTTTCCTTCCTAGCCAAAAATGGTGAAATCTACTAATAGAAAATTCAAGGCTCTAGACAGTTTACACGCCTGTCCGCAATTAAACCTTCTCTATAATACACGTTCTCTGGTTTTGTCTTTGTTAACTTATTTGTAATTATACCGCGTCCGTTTTTTTTTTTAGTATTTTTTTTTATTGTTTTGTGTTTCAGTTAATTTTGCGTTTTTTGGAAATAGTTAATGTATATTATACATTGTTTTTTTCTTTTTAATCTTTCACGGAGATTGGAGTCTTTCACTCCGTGACTTGAACCTCCTGGTTCACGAAAGCAAAGAGCAGACTTTGCGGTTGAAAAAACAAAAATGGTTGCTGTTACGGTCGAACGGCTTGGTTCACGGATGAAACGAAGAAGCAGAATACCGTTCGGATCGATCCCTTTTGATAGTTTTGTTGGTGAATTCGTGGGTTCATTCGTTGGTGATGGTGAGGTGGGTGCGTTTTGTAGGATGATCCATGTTGTGTGCTGCATTAGGTTGTGTGTTGGTAGTGCAGGTGATGTGATGAAGTTGTTACGCTGACGTATGTGTGATGTGTTCTTCTTTAATGGTGTAGACACCGCTTACGCGGTTATAGCCGAGTTAACAACAGCGCTCTAATCATTTCTTCTTTTAGCAATTTAATGCAAATTCGAGACACCAAGTGCAGCCAGATCTTTCTCCACCTAATTCTTCCAATAGAGTGGAAGTCCTCCTCTTCCTCGGCTTCCCCCGGCGGGTTCATTCAAAGCTGGAGTGTTTTCATGTTATGATTGTCAATAGTGACAAGTGCTAAGAACTTGCCCTCGTTCACTACCAGACCCATGTTGAGGCCAATGATATCAATATAATCGGCATACGCCAGCAGCTGTACACTCTTAAAGAAGATTGTATGCTTGATTAAGTTCTGCAGCTTGAATTATTTTCTTCAGCAGCAGATTGAAGAAGTGTTCCCTCCATAATTTTAGTATGCCCTGGGCATCGGTTACTATATCATCTCTGGGGGTTCTACAAGAGTATGTTTTCCGAAAACCAATGGTTCCATAGTTCCCTTATATCGAGTTACTGATGAATGCTCTAAGAAAGATAACAAACGACATAAAAAGCTGAATTTAAAGATAATTTAGTTTGTGTAACTAAATATAAATAACATACTTAAAATAAATATATGTACCTATATATTGAGTATTACTTCTATAATTTAAGGTAGGCCATTTATTCTTTTAATATTGAATGTACAAATTGTTTTTCATTTACACAATTTTTTTTTTAATCAAATTTTTTTTTCCAACATTAATATACATATGTAAACTTCTATAGTCAATGGTTGCAAATAAAACTGTTGAGTGCTTACCACAGACCAGGGTGTATGGTGTCTGAAATTCCTTTTCTCCAGGGCAATACGTCTATAATACAATAGTTAATATATTAGGTTCTCAAAAAAGCCTTACGGCATTTTTATTGAATGATTTATTGAATTTATTGAAATGATTTATAACGGTTTGATGACTCATGCCCAGCTCTTGACCGTTGCTACGGCTGCTACTATGCCGGTCTCTTTCGACCAATTCAGCGATTTTATCGCAATTTTCGACGACAGGCCTTCCGGAGCATGGCGCATCTTCGACCACCTCTACACCAGAACAAAAACGTTGAAACCATCGTTGTGCGGTGGAAATGGAAACTGTATCGGGTCCATAAACTGCACAATTTTTATTGGCGGCTTGAGATGCATTTTTGCCTTTACTGTAAAATGTACTGTAAAATATGCTGTATTTTCTCTTTATTTTGCTCCATGTTTGCGACGCTATAACTTACGAATGACTTGAAAGAAACGACAATCAATCAAACACGTGTTAGCGCGTAAAATGAGCTTTCCAAAAAGGTATAGCATGCGACGAATAAAACTAGAACTACGCGCTTTTAGCGCCAACTAGCGTAAATACCGCAAGACTTTTTTGACAACCTAATATATATTAGGGTATTTTATTTTGCTGAACTATTAATTTTTTTCAATCCTGTCACGAAATTTCCTTGGGAAAGCTTTAAAAAAATGCCGGAATTTTAATAGGTTTTTTAATACATACCATCTGTAAAAATTCTATTACTAAAGCCTTACTTAATAAGCCGAATATCCTCGAGGTGTTAATGATAGCGATTTTGACTTTGGACCTTTTTTGTAGCAAATAAAATTTTCTACAAGTTTGTCATGTACATTGTTTCTATAGCTCTTGTCATTTAGGAGATATATTCAAAAAAATGCGAATTTCGTGGAAAAAGTCAGGTTTAGAGCTTCGTACTACCTCACCGGTGTGAGTTTCGACTTTGTCGCAATGAGCACTTTTGTAGAGTGAACGATTCTGAGAAATATGCGTCTAAAGTGAAAGCGATGCCATAAAATATCTCTGACCTGTATTAATGTAAATATAAAAAATCACGATTGTAGTGTATTTTCAACGGAAAATTTATACATGCCTTGGTCCAAAAAGGCTAACATTCTTCCGGATTTTTTTTAGTGTAATTCCAAGGAAATTTCGTGACGGGATGGAAAAAAATTAATAGTTCAGAAAACTTAATTTTCCTTAGTCTACTTCTTTAACGAAAATTGTTGTACGTAGAACGTATATCATAGAGAAGGTTCACGATTAGGGATATTTCACTTCTGGGATATTTACTGTTTTGGATGAGCGTGTTACCACACCACAGGAAATTATTAGCGTGTTTCACCACAATTTACATCAGGGGCACGAAAATAACAGAATTTAGTATTTTCAGTGGTAAATGAGAAAAGTTATCCTAATTTCAGTATTTAGAAATGCACGCTTACAGATTCGTATATTTGCGAATCTGCATATAATTTATGTATGTGTATGTATGCATTTTCTATATGTTTTATATCAAAGCAAGCATGTACGTAAAAATTGAAGCATTTCATGATGAATTTTTTAAAATCTTTTGAAATATGTAATAAAGTCATTTTTATGTTTTTACCTAAATAATAAATTAATGTATGTTTGACAAGATATGTATGTATTTACATATGTACGTATGTATATGTGTATTTATTTGCAGACCTTTAAAAGTTTTGCTACATGTTAAAGTACCAGGCGATCGCACATATTCACATATGTATGTATTATATGTAATTATGAGAGCATGTAAACAAATAGAACCATACGCAAATTGTTTGTAAATTTGTCTACGCACACCTGTTTCTTTTTTTGTGTTTTTATGGCGAGTTGGAAAAAAATCATCAAAAGACAATAAAAAAACAGCATCTCAATAACGACACATAGCTTTGATGAATTGGCCTGCGGAACTGCCGATTAAATATTACATCGCAGAGCACGCTAAGCCTATTGACTATAACGTCTCAGGGATTTTCGAAGTGGTTTTGGCTGTTTGCCTTGATATATCGCACTCGCTTTAGCCTTCGCTGCTCCTGAATAACCTTAGCAGCCCAGTGATTAACATAGTTCCACACCTGCTTTGACCGCAGCATGTGTGGCACTATGCTATCTAGCATTAGTCTTTCAGAAATTTCCGTCTCTAAAATCGTCCTATCATCCTCATATTTTCTGCAATGGAAAAAGATATGTTCGGCATTCTCTCTTCCATAACCACAAGATGAGCATATTTCTACGTCATCATGGCCATATTTGTGGAGGTATTCCCTAAAACAGCCTACTAACCCATTTTTCCTTCTTCTTAATTGGCGTAGACACCGCTTACGCGATTATAGCCGAGTTAACAACAGCGCGCCAGTCGTTTCTTCTCTTTTCTACGTGGCGCCAATTGGATATTCCAAGCGAAGCCAGGTCCTTCTCAACCTGGTCCTTCCAACGGAGTGGAGGTCTTCCTCCTCCTCTGCTTCCCGCGGCGGGTACTACGTCGAATACTTTCAGAGCTGGAGTGTTTTCATCCATCCTTACAACATGACCTAGCCAGCGTAGCTGCTGTCTTTTAATTCGCTGAACTATGTCAATGTCGTCATATATCTCGTACAACTCATCGTTCCATCGAATGCGATATTCGCCGTGGCCAACGCGCAAAGGACCATAAATCTTTCGTGGAACTTCTCTCGAAAACTCGGAACGTTGACTCATCGGTGGTTGTCATCGTCCAAGCCTCTGCACCATATAGCAGGACGGGAATTATGAGCGACTTATAGAGTTTGGCTTTTGTTCATCGAGAGAGGACTTTACTTTTCAATTGCCTACTCAGTCCGAAGTAGCACCGGTTGGCAAGAGTAATCCTGCGTTGGATTTCCAGGCTGACATTGTTGATGGTGTTTACGCTGGTTCCTAAATAGACGAAATTATCTACAACTTCAAAGTTATGACTGTCAACAGTGACGTGAGAGCCAAGTCGCGAGTGCGACGACTATTTGTTTCGTCTTGCCCTCGTTCACTACCAGACCCATTTGCGTTGCTTCCTTGTTCAGTCTGGAGAAAGCAGAACTAACGGCGGTATTGTGGCCGATGATATCAATATCATCAGCATACGCCAGCAGCTGTACACTCTTATAAAAGCTTGTACCTGCTCGATTAAGTTCTGCAGCTCGAAGAATTTTTAGCCTAAGTTGGCCCATCAAAATGGCAACATGTTGCAAGTGCACATAACCCAGCGGATCTTGGGACAAGAGGTTGCAAGCCACTGCACCTCACCAGCACTACACTCTGGTGGAATGGTCCAACATGGCTAACAGAATCACAAGAATTCTGGCCAAAGTCTCCCGCTCGTAATATAATACCGGCGGAAAGTCGGAAAATTGAAAATTTTCATATCACTCCAGAAGAGGATGATATTCTCCACCGATTTTCATCATTTCCTAGAGCACTAAGGGTAGTCGCTTATATGAATCAATTCATAAAAAGACTTAAACAAAAACTGAAAGGAGCACCAAATGATCCTTGCGTACAACTAAAGCATTCCGACATGCAACATGCCAAGGTCGGTCTAATATTATATTCTCGCTACTCTAGCAAAGATAAATCAAAGTTGCTTGAAAAGCGACCTCTCGAAAAGGGAAGCTCACTTCTCGTCTTAAATACATTCTTAGACTCTAAGGGATTAATAAGGGAAAATGGAAGATTAGCTAACTCCAGCCTTAGTTACAACGAACGACATCCCATCATTATTCCAGAGAAATCCCGTGTTACTTACCTATTTCTAGCATATCTGCTCCCGCGTACGCTGCATGGTGAGCATCGCTTAATGCAACAAATGGTCCGTCAAGAATTTTATATACCGCGATTAAAGTCACAAATAAAGAAGGACGATTTTCATGTGTAAACCATGTACCATGTACAATCACAAAATGCGTTCGCAGATAATGGCAGCTTTACCACCTGAACACTGCAACTATGCTCTACCCTTTACCATCACTGGGGTTATTTTTCTGGACCTTTCTGACTACTGCGGCTTTTCTTGCAGCATTTGCACGCTTTTGTCGGACGACGAAGATTTGTCGGAGTCCAAAGAGCAACAGAGAATGAGTTTAACTGCATGAAAGAACTTTCCCTTGAAATTGTTAACAAATATGCACCCCAAGGGATCGATTGGCAGCTTATACCTCCATGTTCTTCACACATGGGCGGACTTTGCGAATCAGCAGTAAAAAGCTTTAAGTCCCATTTAAAGAAAACGGCTGGTAATCATAAATTTAATTATGAGGAGTTTACTACACTACTTACTCGTATCGAAGCCGTGTTAAATTCAAGACCCATATCACCCCTCTCGCAAGATCCCTCCGATTTCACAGTTCTTACACCAGGTCATTTCCTCAGAGGAGCTCCTCTTCTCGCCATACCTGAGACAGAAGAAGACTCACTTACTTTAATAAATCGATGGGAACGAATCAAGATTCTCCATCACGAGTTCAGCCACAGATGGAAGGAAGACTATCTCAACGATCTCCATAAGATATATCGATGGAAAACGGCCCACAAGGAAGCCAATGCAGGTCGTCATACAGGACGAATGCCTTCCTCCAACAGAATGGCGGTTAAGCGGCATTGAAAAGGTTCATCGAGGGTCAGATGGTCACATAAGAACTAGTCACTAAACTATGTTTTCTTAATCGAAAAAAAAAATAAATTAATTCCGCTAATTCGAAATTAACCCGCTTTAAAATCCGTATATAAAAATAAACTCACACAAGCGCGTTGAAGATCAACCAATTACATATATATATGTATGCATAGATATGTAGCTACAATAACATTATACTTAAATAAAATCAATTTAATGCAATTTTATATTCCCATAGAAATGGACATAGAAGGGACCCAAACAACCTCCAACACCGTAGGTCTGAAATCGCTACACCCAAAGCGTCGGCTGCACCCGTTGCCGCTCCAAGGACCAGGGTTATGCGACCACCGCCATCCGTCGAAGCAGTCAGGGAGATGAGAGATGAGCAGCTATTGGAGCCACAGGGGCCTCCATGTTGCAGCCTGTGCCATCGCCCACACGCCCTGAAACGATACACCATTTTTAAGAGCATGAAGCCCGCTCAACGACAACAGGTTGCAAGAGCCCACGGGCATTGCATGACCTGCCTGGCAGATGACCACGCTACCATAGAGTGCTGGGCCGACGGCGCCTGTCAATATTTCCAGAGGCCCCATCACACTCCTTTTCATCGTTTTCCCCTCCGAGCCAATGCGTCAGAAAATCGCATAAACACCCTACCAGACCACGCAGCGATTCTATCCGGCGACGACGAAGCAGCCAATCAACCACAATACGTTAACGGCCATCTCTGCCACGCCACGCTCATCGCCAGCAACAACGACGCTCAACAGGGTTGAGCGCTGTACTAAGCACACTGCAACAGCTGCAGAGGCTCCTAGCCGATTAACTCGCCTAAGGGGCCGGGATGTTCACATGAGCTATGAACGTTCTGCAACATCCCACATCGCATCACCACACGTCACATCACATCACGTCACGTCACAACACCTCATCACACAACAGTTCACAGCATACACCAATACACACTCACGCATCAAACACAGTACTTAACACCGAATATTACTACAATACAACAACCACACGATTATCAACGAGACGACTCGTAATCAGCTAATATTCACCACCCAAACCATCAAAAGGGGTTGATCCGACCGGGATTGGGCTCTTACCGTTTTCACCCGTGAAGCAAATCAGTCGTCCGTGATATTTAGTATTTTTCATCCACAACAACCAACGCAATTTCCCTATTTATTAAAACCGCCAAGTGTCGTGAGTGGAGTGAATCGCCGAGTTCGCCAACAGTGTGCAGCAGTGGGTTTCGCATAAAACCAAAATAAAAATATATACATATATATTATATACACATATATATATTGTGTAATTTAACTTAATAAATTTTATAACGAGTGTGAAAATCAGAGCTTTTTATTTTCGATCTCATAAGTACTCGTATACTATACCAAGTAAGTATACTAGTGGCATACATTACTACATATGGGTTATTCCATACTAAACCGACCACTTTTGAACCCGACCCCTTTAGATTTTGCTGCAACTTATCCAACCTTTTCTACCCTTTGAAAAACATTTTTGAGAATTTTTTTTTAATTTTTTGTAAAACTTCAAAAAAGTTATGAATTTTTCAAAAAAATGGCTTTTTTATTTTCAAATAGCCATAACTTTTGTAGAAATTGACTTTTGGGGACCATTTTTTTTTTAATTTTTGTTTTTGAATGAACTTTTCGAAAAAATACACGAAAAAGATTTAGCACGATTAATTATATAAAATAATCGGTTGTTTCGTCATTTTTTTGGAAGTTCGCCATTTTTGTTTTTTGTCCTAAAAAAAACTTCAAATAATTTGACAACTATCCCTGCTAATCCCGGAGTGGGCCGATTTTTGTTTATATTTTTTTTATTTATTTAAAAAAAATTGTCAAAGTTTCAAAAATGAAAATTTTTTTTTCTGTAAACTTTATTTCTATCATATAAAAAATGTAGGGTACCTATCGTATACGCATCGCTGAAATATAGAATTGTGAGGACTTTTACTAGGTTGAATAATTTGGTTATCTTACAATTTATCTATTTCTTTGTTTATAAATTCATTTTCTACTATCGGATACCGATACGAAGCAGTACCGAAATAGGATATTCTGTCCTAATTGTAGCTTGTATTGTAGTCCTAAACGGAAGGATATGGTTAGTTTCGTAATTTATTCTCATGATATTTTAAAAATGAAATTAAACGTGTCGTTATTGAGTCCGAAATACACTTTTTAGTTGCTAACTATTTGCTTTTTATTTTTACATGAGAGTTTATACTGGAAAATGGTAATCCCTGCTTTCAATACCCTAAGACCGTGTTCACCCAGAAGCACATCGAACTCCTCTAAAGCTTAAGTTTCAAAAAATACAAAATAAATTTCTAAGCTTTGGTCAATGAGTATCCAGGAAGCGTTTTAACTTTAACCGGTTTGGGTGTATAGATTCTCCTATTTTACACTTAACACTAATATAATTATTTGTCGCACCTGTATCAATTAAAATATTAACGGATATGCATTTGGAGACACGGTAATCTGTTCATTCTCCTAAAAAAAAACACTTCCTGTCTCGTAGATGTCATAAGAATGTGGGGCGAGTGATTTTAGTCCTTCGTCTCTCGTCTGGTTTACTCGTTGTACCTTGTTGGTGTTGTAATTCCTTGAAGAAGGAATTCTTCCGCGTTTTGCTGTTTACTGATCTTCTCTGAACGGCTTATAGAATCGTTGAGATTGTTGAAAGCTGTTCCTTGGGAGGGGTTGATTGTTGTATTGTGTTAGTCGTACGTGTTGACGAGAGTTATCTACTTCCATTGGTTCTTGGCGTGGTTGTTGGTTATATTGTACCTGCACATTTGGGTTATATCTCCTTCTATCATCATATCTCTGTTTTGGAGGTTTCTGTCGTTGATTATATCTTTGTGGTATAATTTGTGCGTCGAACTGCATGTTCGTATTGTCGTGGTAAATCGTACCGCATCATTGCATATGCGGTTTCCAAGTCTTTTGGGTGATGACTGTATAATGTGCCGCTTGTATATTTTCTGTTGAGACCGGTGATGAAAGTACAGACTGCTTCTTGGTTTGCATATTCCAACATGGATACAGGTCCTTGATCGGCATATATGTGTAATGTATGATAGTTCGGATGGCTAGAAAATCCTTTGATATTATCTATAAATATCCATGCCCTTTTTCTTCTGGATCTTATCTCCACTGAAGCATGGTACGGCTTTAAATGTTTTAAATTTATAAGGTTTCCGTTTGTTATTCTTGGGATGAATTCTACATGATGATCTGTCGCAGTGACTGTCTGGGAAGATTGTTTTGCTTCTAGTTTATTTACCTTTAATTATGTGTTATTTAGAGCCTGTTTAAGAATTTCTACTTGTGCACGTAGACTTTCGTTGGCAAACCAACATTGATGTAGCATATATAGATAGATAGCACTTTTGGAATCGATTGTGAGATGAGTATCTTGCCAGTCTTCAACTCCGCTTGATGGTTACCCTCAACGCGGAATTTGCAGGAAGATGACATCGTTATCAAGTTAGGGTTGTAAATTTGAAGGCATCCAAACGGTGGCTGAAGCTTATGATCAAACTATCGTTACTACCTACAAAGGGGGTAGATTTTATTCAAAGTTATTATTATTCGAACGGTTGTTCAAGGCGGTCGGGATGTTGGCGCCTATCTGACATCACCTTTGTAATTAACTGTCTGAAGCTTGCTGGGCAGCACTTATATACTTGCTGTCAAACTAACTTCCGTTTTTACACTCCTTCAATAAATTAATCCATACACATAGGTATTTTTTCACACTTAAGTCACACACAGTGAGATTAACTGTCAATTTTCTTCTTCCTGATTGGTAGCACTACCAGCCGTTAAGATACGAAGCTACTATTGCAAGCTCTGAGAACAACCTCATTAATATTTAAAATTACCGTAGAAGAAAGAAAAATGATCGTTTCACAAATGTTTATATAGTAATACTTTTGTTTTGCAACTTTATAGGACAAGTATGGACGCATGAGATTGTATTTCCCGCATTTGGTATATTAATTTGCTCCTGCAAGGAGCAGTCTCACATAATTAACTACATACTATATATTAATAAGGCCGCCCCAAGATAATTTTACGCCCTAACCAAGTATAAAGTTCTACGCTCTTTCCAAACCTGTTTGCCTTAACAATACATTTTTTTCCTAACAATAAGTATTCAAACTTAAATCTAAAGAAGCGCAATAATGCGATTGAGCTTTTCTTGGTAAAACGTTGCTTTTCAGTAGATCACTTCGTTCTAGACGTGTTTGATTGCAGGAGTTAGCCAATGGATTTGAATATTCGTGAAGTTTAGAAATATGTCTCATTCTGCTGTCCTCTATCTCCTTCTTCACCATATGAATATCAAGATCTTAATGAATATTTTCATTACGCGTGTATCATGGCAGGGATTCACCATTTGTCTAAGCATTTTAGATTAGAACCTTATAATGTATAACATATTATATCAATGTCGATTGTATAGGTCATACCCCACAGTTACATTGTATAACAAGACTTTCTTGTCAAGGCTAAATTTAGAATTTTTGTTTAAAAGCCAATTTAAATTTGCTACTCTTAACATCATGCATGTTATTTTACTCCCTGTCTGTTTTCGCCAGCGGAGGCTTCGATCCAGGTGAGTCCCAAAAGGGGCCATCCTTAAATTACGTCACACGAATTTAAGGACTTTTTAACCCCCCCCGTCCTTGTCACAAGTTGTCACATTTTTAACTCCCCCTCTCCCTGTCGTGACGTCACACATTTTCCAATTTTATGGATTTATCAAAAAAAAAAACGGCTTTTCTATATGTTCTCATATTTATTAAATAATCTTTAATAAAATCAACATTAAGTTAAATATTAAAGTACAGACACAACGAATGACTAGTCAAGAAATAATAGATACTTAATTATGCTAATTAAAAATTCAAAACTTAATCATATTGTGTCCATGGACTTTTGACCCACTCCTTTATATCATTCATTACTGGTAAATCAGGCATATCATATTCGTTCTGAATTTGGATGTCAGGAACATCTTTCGTATCAACATCTTCTTCTTCCATCCATAAAGCATCGTCATCATTCATTAAACAGAGAATCTCTCGGGCACGTCTAGCCTCAATTCTTTGAGGACGAATTTTCGCGATAGGTAACAGTTTTTCTTTTTTATGTGATTGCTTGTGTTGATTGGTGGCTTTATATGAGAAAAATATAGGTCACATATGCTACACGATCTTTTAAATAGGTATGACTCGACACTAGGGCAATAACTATCATATGGAACTTTTTTCAGATGGGATGATGCTTGGAGATTTAAACAGAGCGGAAAACGGTATTGCCTTAACGGACCACACTAAACCGTTACCCTGACAGCACTTTCCTAGGGCGACGACATTAAAACGCGAGAGACAATTTTGTAACTTTAATTAAAATTATAATATAAAATAAAATAAAGTACGATCCGCAGAAGAGCCCCAATGTTTACAAATTTATTGTAACGAACCCTGGACACGGCGAGTATACCTCAGCAAGTTATACTTGTAAGAAGTAGGGGCAGTAAAAGCTTCGAAACAACTTAAGTATTAAAAAACAAAGATTGTGTTTATAAATGTTTAATATTTTTTGTTTACCTATTAATTTCACGTTTGTACATCACAAATTGTGAAATGTGATGTCACAAGGCTTTTGACCCCCCCTGCCCCTTGTCACACAATGTCACTTCTGAATGATACCCTCCCCCCTTCAAGGTGTGACGTAATTTATGGATGGCCCCAAATAGGGTGGGTCGATTCCGGACTTTTTTCGATTCGAGATTTCTAATAGTGCGGAAAAGTTGCCTTAGTACTTCCTGATTCTAATGAAACTTTTTGTTTTGAGATCGGATTGCATCTTCAACCCCAACTCCGGCCTTGAAATTTCGGAAATTCGCCTAAAATCGTGAAATTGTCTACCTAGCGCCTGAAATACGCATCTCACGGTAAAATGTACAAAAGTTATTTGTCACGTCATTTGCTACCGAAATGGTATATGTGATCATGGCCGTAGGACGAACCGTTCCCAAGATACTATGCGAAAAGGCGGCGCGCCACCGCGCAAGGTGAAAATTGTTGCAGCTCTCAGCTAACCTGTATTGGTCACCCAGAACCCACCACGTGGAGGTGGCTGCTCTTCGGGTTCCTCCCAAGCCCAACCCAACCAACCAACCATATGTCAGGCTTGTTTTAGTCTGAATCTGTGTCAAATTTATTGATAAAATCAGATTTTGTACTAAACTTTGGCACTTATTGCCTAGATTTCAGTGCAGAGTGTATAAAACGATCACGAGATTGGGGGCCAATAACTTTAGAAGATGCCTCTGTCACAATTTTGACGGTTTTCTCGACTGCCACGGTGTGAGAGGGGAATTCACTAAATTTCCATATCTCTGCAGGGTCTCCCGACAGCCCTTTTATGAGTTCTTCGTTAGAAACTGAACAAAGAACTGGTGGAACAGTCGAGGTAATAGTCTTCCAGTTAATCATGTTGTAATAATTATTTGCTTTGAAATTCAGCTTTGGCACTTTGTTACATCTAATCCTTCCATTTAGAGTGTCAGACTCTGCTTTTCTGGCTACCAGAAGACAGTCAAGGGCCAACTTTCTAACTTCTATCCGTTCGTCAGTCATCATACTAAGGAGAATATTTTCTGGAAGAGCACAGGAAGCATTCTGTTGAATGGATGAATCGTTCATTTTTCTTTATAATCTTTTTTGTTTCAGGTAGATCAACACTTCCAATGCGACCAATTCTTCTGGTTCTCTGGTCCAAGAGAAATGGTTGTTCATTGATAGGAACTTTCTTTTCCTTTGGAGAAGTGCAAGAAGAAAAATAAATGCATTTACAAGCAGCGATGTCAAATAATTTTCCGGCAGAAGAGACAAAGTCGTCTCTTTTAGAGCTCAAACCTATTGGGTTCCTTAAAAACATTTGTTTGAGAGTCAGAAATTTCTTATGGTATGTGGTGAGCATTTGTACAACTCTGGTGTGTAAAACTATCGAAATAGATGACTTTTGAAAGTAGTTTCAACCTTTTTTGCAACTATTTCTGTAACCTCTTTACTCCTAGGTTCATAGTTGTCGCCTCGGAGTCGCCCTATACGAAATCTTTCAAAATGATAACACAAAAGAACATCCTGGTAAGTAGGTAACTGGGACTCAGAGAGATTGTACGGATATATGCCAAACACAGGACATTTCTGTCTAAATATAAATTTAGATGCAGACATTTTGAGTTCTGTGTTCTGTTGAGAGAATATAAGACATAGCACTCGGCGAAATCAACGTCAAGAAGTGTGGCCGCAAGCCGGTTTTCACCTTACGCTGCTGCGCGCCGCATTTTCGTTCGTATCTCGGGAAGGGTTCCTCCTACGGCCACGATTACATATACCATTTCGGTAGCAAATGACGTGACAAATAACTTTTGTTTCATACATTTTGCCATGAGATACGTATTTCAGGCGCTAGGTAGACAATTTCACGATTTTAGGCGAATTTCCGAAATTTCAAGGCCGGAGTTGGGGTTGAAGATGCAATCCGATCTCAAAACAAAAAGTTGCATTGGAATCAGGAAGTCAACTTTTCCGCACTATTAGAAATCCCGAATCGAAAAATGTCCGGAATCGACCCACCCCATTAAACAGTTTTATTTGAATTTGGACAATTTTCGGTCATACTTTAAAGAAACTACTAGTGCCCAGTTTTAGGAAGTTATGTTAATTACTAATCTTAATTGATTTGTGTACTGGAAAGTGAAAGTATCAAATATAATTGTATGTAAATTGTATTATGTTAGAAGTAGGCGTAGTTGTAGTCCGTTACCACGCCTATTGTCCAATTTTCACACCGCCTCTCTTAAAGCCTTCTCATACCATCTCGGAGGTAAAATTTAATTTCCCTGGCATAATTAGTTATGGATTTTAGTAGTTTTGAACAGTTGAACCGTTATATGGAGAGTGAGAGGGGTTATCCTTCGAGTTCATCCGTTTTCACACTGTTGGTAGAAGTTCTCATAATATCCGAGTTTTGTAAATTTTAGTGGTTTATGAGATGTGTACATTAAACATACTAGTCGGCGTAGCCACGCTCTCTTTGTTGGCTGCTGCGATCCTCTGTGCCAAATTACAGCTTTATATCTTAATTTAGTGCTTAGTTATGGCTCTTTATATGTTTTCGGCTAATGGCGATTTGTGGGTGTGGCAGTGGTCTGAATACGCCCATCTACGAACTCGTAATTTTTTAAGTACTGTGGAACCTTAGCGTTAGGCTTCATCAAGATATCTCCATTTTTACTCAGGTTAAAGCTTGCACGGACGGACGAACAGATAGACATTCACCCGGATTTGAACTATTCTCTTCATCCTGGTCATTTATGTATATATATACCCCTATATCTATCTCGCCTGGTCTTAGGTGATACATACAACCCTTAGGTGAATAAAACTATAATATTGTTGCGATTTTACTGCTTGCTAGTTAACTTTGCTAGGTTCGTACCGCTGGATTGACAAATAAAACCAAACACTGTTTAATTCAATTCAACAACTCTTTATTTCGCAATTTGTATTCACTATACTCTTAGCACTGGATGGATACGTTGGCGCTGCCACGGCTTATATAGCCACGCACTTCTCGCTGATGCCGAAGTGTCCTTCTGGAATATTGCGTCTGGCAATTATAAGAACATAATGCTATACGGCGCCAGATGCAGCTATTGTTTAGACAAGCAGACAGCCGCGGCGCCAAATGCAGCTATTGTATAGACAAGCAGACAGCCGCGGCGCCAAATACAGCTATCGTTTAAGTAGACAAACGCGGCGCCCAATGTTTATAATAAGGGATGCATACAGCAATACAAATACCAAACTTAATACTACTTTTGTAACACTGCCCTCCATTTGAGCCTAATCGTCCCGATTAGGCACAAATCCTCTTGAACCAAATGGGGCGATCCTTTCCAAATGTACTACTTTCATTTTATCTCGTGCTTTTCCATTTCTTTGTATGCGGTATACCACGTGATTAAGTCGTTTCATCACCATATAGGGCCCTTCCCAGGCTGTATGCAATTTCGGGGACAAGCCTTTCTTTCGAAGTGGATTGTACAACAGGACCAGATCACCTTCTTCAAAACCTTTTGAATTTGCCGCTTGATCAAACCGGTCCTTCATCTTATTGCTCATCAGATGCGTGTGCTACCTTACCATTAGATGCAATTCATTCATTTTTTCCTTTAAGGCAGAGCAATAATCTCCATCATTTCTTACAGCTGCAGGATTCTTTCCAAACTTAAGATCAGCAGGGAGTCGCAGATCAGATTCGAAAATAATCTTCGCTGGCGTGTAACCAGTTGTCTCGTGCTTCACTGAACGATACGCCAGCAGGAACATCTGGATGCACTTGTCCCAATTCCGTTGATCTTTGGTGATCCCACGTTGTACCGTTGCAGCTTACCGCGACTTTTGACTTTAGGACCTTTAGCTGCCATGCACTTAACACAATTACTGCTAATCAATCTTGACAACCAATCCAGTAGAACCGTTGTTTAATCTTCTCTATAGTTTTGTAATTCCAAGGTGTCCTCCACTAGGTCCATTGTGATATTCTTTCAATACTTTCGGGATCATGGAGTTCGGTACTATGATCAGCAGACGAGACTGTTTGCCATCTTCGCTTTCCCAGGTACGATGAAGGTATCCATTAACGAGGTTCATGCTGTTCCATTGGGCCCAGTATGCTTTTGCAGTTGGACTCTTCCTACTTATTTGTTCCTTTGGTGGTCGTACCCCATTTTTTTTGGCTATTATCAGCTTTGCAAGATCAGGGTTCTCCAGCTGATTGATTCTGATGCGGTGAAGAGTCCAATCATCTTCAGGTTCTATATTCAGTAATCGCACGTCGATTATACCTTCTTTTCCTTTTGATTTAGAGCAATGTTTACATTCCAGTGGACAAGGGCGACGTGATAATGCATCCGCATTTTTGTGGTGAATCCCCTTTCGGTGTTCTGTTTCGAAGTCGTAATTCTGTAACCTTTCAATCCATCGTGCAATTTGGCCTTCCGGATTCTTAAACTGTAATAACCATGTTAATGCTGCATGATCAGTTCTCAACAAGAATCGTTGCCCATACAAATACTTGTGGAAATGTTTTACACATTCCACCACGGCTAGTAGTTCTTTTCGCGTCACACAGTAGTTTTTCTCTGGTTTCCCGAGCACTCTGCTGTAATACCCAATTACTCTTTCTTGCCCGTCGATGAGCTGGGACAGGACACCTCCAATTCCATAAGCGCTCGCATCTGTATCCAGGATGAATTTCTTTCCAGGTATTGGATAAGCTAGCATCGGCGCCGTACAAAGTAGTTCTTTAAGCTGCTCAAACGCTTTTTCTTTTTCCCACTGCCATACAAACGGGCGATTCTTCTTTGTTAAATCATGTAAACTTTTAGCCACGTTGGCAAATCCAGGTACAAAACGGCGGTAATACGTGCATAAGCCGAGAAACCTTCAGAGTTCATGTATGTTGGTGGGTCGAGGCCAATCTTTAACTGCTTTTATTTTTCCCTCCTCGGTGTGAATCCCCTCAGTTGACACTTTATGTCCGAGATATGTGACCTGCTTCTTCCATAATGAGCACTTTTTGGGATTCAAGCGTAATCCGGCTGATGCTATTCGCTGAAAGACTTCCTCTAGATTTTTTAGATGATCATCAAAACTTTTTCCCATGATGATAATGTCATCAAGATATACCAAACATGTCTTCCAGTTGAGTCCTTTTAACACATGTTCCATCAGTCGCTCGAACGTTGCAGGCGCATTACATAACCCAAATGGCATCATAGAGAATTCCCATAACCCGTCGCCCATACTGAAAGCGGTCTTTTCACGGTCACATTCATCAATCTCGACTTGCCAATATCCACTTTGTAGAACTAATGTAGAAAACCATTTTGCTCCAGACAAGGTGTCTAATGTATCGTCGATTCTCGGTAGAGGATAACTGTCTTTCTTTGTGACATCGTTTAACTTCCTATAATCTACGCAGAAACGGGTGCTTCCATCTTTCTTTTTAACTAAGACGATAGGTGAGCTCCATGGACTTATTGAAGGTTCGATTACACCGTTTTTGTGCATGTCTTCAATAATTTTGTTAGCATTCTCACGTTTTGCCAGTGGAACCCTACGCGGAGCTTGTCGGATTGGTTCAGCGTCTCCGGTATTTATGCGATGTTTGACAATGCCGGTTTTTCCTGTGTTGTTTCCTCCGTTTGCAAATATGGATGCGTATTTTTTTAATAGTTTTTCTGCTTTTAATTTTTCATTTCCATGCAGTTCGTTCAGCAAATTGTTTAGGAGTGTAGGACTTATCTGCTGTGGCTCAATAGTAGACTTCTGTTGTGACCGTTCGCTTCGTGCTATTGCACTTATATTCTGGCACTGTCCAATTACTGCTCCTTTCTTCAGACTTATAGGCGTGTTGAATTCATTCACTACTCTGACCGGAATGTTAGCGTCTTCTCTAGTTTTCACAAGCGTTCTTCCTACCAATATGGGTGTATCTATTTTTGTTGGTTCCACAATCCACAATTCTTCAGTCCCACCTCCTCCATTCACTTTAGCCCATACAATCGCCTCAGATTTTGGTGGAATACTCTGATTATCATCAACAAGCACCCTATTACTTTCAACGTTGGTCACATATCCGGTGTTTATAGGCATCTCCATGTTCTGGCAAAACAGCATTTGCTTGTTTAAATCCAAAGTAACCCCGTGATCAATCATGAAATCTACTCCCATTATAATTTCATCTGTGATTTCTGCTATGATGAAGGTGTAATTAACTACCAGGGTACCAATCATCACTTCGCAAAACACTTTTCCCGCAACAGCTGCTTCCTCCCCGGTGGCCGTTCGAAGCTTGCAACCGACTAATGGTTCAACTGTTCCTCTTACCACGTCCGGTCGGATAATTGAATGTGTAGCACCAATATCCAAAGTAAGCGTTGACAGTCGTCCATTTACGATACCGTTGATAGTAAGATTGTTGTCATGGCGACCTATTTGCGATATCGAGATGGCAGGGCAAATAGTTGTGGGAACCAGTTCACGCCCCTTTGAACTGTTCCGTTTTAGTTTAACGACTTGTGAGGTGTGGATACTCTGTCCTCGTTGTCTGTTGGTTGTTTCCGTTTTGATGGGTTTACTTTTATATTGCAATTTCGGGCAAAGTGACCCGCTTTTCCACAGTTGAAACATCTGCTTGTTGCATTTACTCGCGGTGCAGCAGTTGTCTTCAGAGTCTTCAATATTTCTTCCATCAGCGCCGGTTGTTCCATTTCAACTCTTTGTACTTTGTGTGCTGGTTTACTTAGTAGAGAAGCTGTTTCCTGTGTGAGGGCGTGCTAAACCGTTTCAGCAAACGTTCTTTTTGGCAATGCATATGTGGCGCGTTTGGTGTCCACAGCACGAATCCCATTTATGAAACTTTGAATTTTTACCCTCTCAATGTAATCCACAGGTGCATCTGCATTTGCCAAATGAGCCAGTCGTTCTATTTCAGTTGCGAACTCTTGCAATGGCTCGTTCACCTTTTGACCCCTATTTTGCAGTTCGATCTGTAGTATTTGTTTCCGGTGCTCACTACCATATCGTCTTTCTATCGCACTCATCAATGCCTTATAGTTGTCTCGTTCACAATCTAGAATAGTCTGAAGGAAGGGACGCTACTTTGTCCGCTGCATTCCAGTTA
Organism: Bactrocera zonata; assembly: GCA_037783105.1. Taxonomy (NCBI): domain Eukaryota; kingdom Metazoa; phylum Arthropoda; class Insecta; order Diptera; family Tephritidae; genus Bactrocera; species Bactrocera zonata. Next base: position 306,457 of record JBAWJQ010003748.1, on the reverse strand, counting down.
TTGGCCATTGCTGTCTTTTCAAATTGAAGTTTGAAAATTTGAAATGGAATACTTCCATCGAATGTGGGTGCCTTCAATCTTGGATTATTTGTTGATGGTGCAGGGCCATGCAGTTGCAGTTCTCGTATACGATTACTCAATTGAAGAACTTCTGATTTCAAATTTTCTTCGTAATTTTTTAACGTGCTTAATTCGTCTTCAAGTTTTGAAAATTTCTCTTGCACTTGTGTATTATTTTCTGTAATCTGTTGTACCAAACGCTTTTCTAACTGCGTATTATTTTCAGTCATTTGTTGTGCAAGGCGAGACTTTAACTGTGATGTATTTTCAGCTATTTGCGTCATTTGCTGTGCCAGACGATTTTCTGTTTGCACTACATTTTCTGCTATATGCTTAATAGCCGCTAACAGCATGTTCATGTCTACACTTGATGATGTTCGTTGTTTTTCTACTTTTTCTTCTACCTTTGTAGAAGTTCCTGGCCCATCAAATTCGAACTCATCCACATTAATTCCATCCGCTTCCATTGCTTCACGTAATCGTACCTGCAGATCCGCCTTTTGCCCGCTTATCGGCAAATTACGCTCCTCCAGTTCCTTTTTTAATTGCTGAATTCTCAATTCTCCGAATTTAACCATCTTGAATTTGGATTATTTGACAATCCCACTTCTGACACCAATTGTTGCGATTTTACTGCTTGCTAGTTTACTTTGCTAGGTTCGTACCGCTGGATTGACAAATAAAACCAAACACTGTTTAATTCAATTCAACAACTCTTTATTTCGCAATTTGTCTTCACTATAACAGTATACTCTTAGTACTGGATGGATACTTTGGCGCTGCCACGGCTTATATAGCCACGCACTTCTCGCTGATGCCGAAGTGTCCTTCTGGAATATTGCGTCTGGCAATTATAAGAACATAATGCTATACGGCGCCAGATGCAGCTATTGTTTAGACAAGCAGACAGCCGCGGCGCCAAATGCAGCTATTGTATAGACAAGCAGACAGCCGCTGCGCCAAATGCAGCTATTGTTTAAGTAGACAAACGCGGCGCCCAATGTTTATAATAAGGGATGCATACAGCAATACAAATACCAAACTTAATACTACTTTTGTAACAATATTATACCCTGTAGAATACTACTAATATACTCGTAGTAACAAGAGTAGAAAAATCATTTCTAAAAACTGATAGTGAATTTAACACAACAAATTTTAATATTACAAAACCTAAACTGCAGACTTCGAAACATTCCGTAACACTATAGGCAAAAGGTTGAGAATAATAAATATAGAAATGCTGGTCACTTGAATCCAGATACAAAAAGATGTCCCTTAAAAACATCCTCACAGCAAATATTAAAAAACTACTAAATTGTTGGGTAAAATCATTAATATTAAGGAACGGTACTTCGATGGTGCAAACGGTTTCGCCTCAAAATCCCTCAAAGGCATGCAGCTCCAGCACAATATTGCGTATTATCGACCGTTTAAAAATCAAAAAAATTACCCAAACACTTGAACTCAACATTGAACAAACCACAGCAGAGAGAAACATTTTTAATACAGCAACTGAATACAGTTAAATCGAAAATAGTAACTATTAGCCCACCCAGCCAGCTATGTATGATATGTGCTTAACTTTATACGATCGAGTATGAAATGGCTATACGGTATAATGAAGGATGGCGATAGAAACAAAATGGAAAGATATATTGACAAAATAGATGAAAATAATTATGTAATAATAAAATCTTCAAACTCCAGATTTAGAAATAAATAACGTAGTATTTAATATAACAATTTCAAAACTGAAAGAAATTATTGAAATATATAGGGATATTAACTTTCTATATGCATAAAACTTATTTCAGAAGCAAGAAATTTGCTGTTAAAAAATAGATATCGGCTGGTGGACCTCAAGCAGTTACCTTATTGTAGGCTTGATTATTTTCAAATATCTTGCCTAAGGTAAATCAGTATCAGAGGAGGATGAAGTCAAATGTAGAAGTTCACGCAAATGAGGAAAGTTCCCTGATCGCCATTCAGTTGGTTATATAAATGATTCTTTCACAAATGGTTCATGAATTCGAAGTTAAAGGATCTCTATACTCTCCTTGCGATAAAGGGACGCACTTAAACTTATAAAAGCAAAAGTTGCTCTTATCTTACCTACATAAGCACTCCTCATATTGGTTATTATGGGAATCAGCCGCCGCTCTGAATTCAGGGCTATTCACTGTACGCCTGCAAGGTCCTTCTTATTTAACAGCTCTAAACATGTTTTCAAAGGCGCACCCATTCTGGCCATACCCGAGTCAAGCGTAAAGTTGCAATCCTTAATTAGCCGACAGTAAATAAATTCTCAGTAACCGTCGATACAAATAACCTATACACAACAAAGTTACTTATTTCAAGCTCCGAACAAACAAAAAAATTGTTTTCAGATACCATTACCACTGCTTCATTACCACAGATTCTGCAACCTCGGCTCCTCTCTCAAGAGTACGCCTAAATACATGTCCCAGCATAAACGTAAGTAAATATTCGCCTAGGTGGCACAGGATGTTTAAAAGAGTTAAGAAACCCCCACTTTGCCCGGGAAAAACTGGGGCACCACAACAAAACACAGCACAATACACCACATCCGACACTCCATACATCACCACACAGGACAACATGTCACACCATCGCATCGCGCCTGCTCAAGCAAAATGGATTGAAAGATAGACATTTTATATGGGCATAAATTTCGATTATTCACCGATCCTGTGCGCTACGTTAATTCGTTAGTCTTCCGTGATCCAGAGCTCTACGTCAAGTCATCGATTCATCAGCAATCACCAGGCAATATTCGAATAAACATCATTTACCTTGCTGAAAGTGGGCATCGTCTCGCCGATACTCCTCGTGCACTTATTTATATTATACTTTACATATTTTATGGATCATTTAAAACCATTTTAACGATAAATTACATTTGGAGTTTTTTGCTATTCCATGGTAATGGGTGAATTATTGAAAAAAAAACCAACTGTTGGGTATACACTTAAATAAGAAATGTAACATTGAGTAATCATTTTAACTTAACTGTTACCTGACAACTTTGCAAGCAAAAGTTTCCCTCCAGCAAGTCTGGCTACTATAATTTAGTACTTTCACATTTTATATGCACAATTTGTCAAAATTAAATTGGTTTTGTGTTTTACTCTAAACCAGTGTTTGCCAGACACTCTCTGAGTCCACGTGTGTTGCACACGTACTTATAATCGTTATTCTTATTCTTCTTTACTGACGTAGAAACCGCTTAGCCGAGTTAACAACAACGCGTCAGTCGTTACTTCTTTTCGCAATGTGGCACCAATTGTAGACTCCAACCGAATCCAGGTCCTTCTCCACCAGGTCTTTCCAACGGAGTGGAGGTCTTCCTTTCCTCTACTTCCTCTGGCGGGTGTTGCCTCGAATAATTTCAGAGCTTGAGTGTTTTCGTCCAATCGGCCGGCATGACCTAGCCAGGGAAGCCGCTGTATTTTAATTCGCTGAAATATGTCAATGTCGTCGTATATCTCATACATCATCGTTCCATCGAATGCGATATTTGCTTTTTCACTCGAAAACTCGTAACGTCGATTCATAAGATGTTGTCATCGTCCATGCCTCTGCACCATATAGCAGGACGAGAATAATGAGTGACTTATAGAGTTTGGTTCTTGTTCGTCGAGAGAGGACTTTACTTCTTAATTGCCTACTTAGTCCAAAGATAATCTGCGTTGGATTTCGAGGCTGACGTTATTGTTGATGATGGTTCCTAGACAGACGAAATTATCTACGACTTCGAAGCCTAGTCATTGATCCGACGACTGTTTGTTTGATGACAAGAGATATTTCGTCTTGCCCCCGTTTACCCCCAGACCCATTTACTTCGCTGCCTTATCCATTCTGGAGAAAGCAGAACTAAAGGCGCGGGTGTTGAGGCCGATGATATTAATATCATCGGCATACGCTCAACAGCTCTACACTCTTATAGAATATTGTACCTTCTCTGTTTAATTCTGCAGAATTATTTTCGTCAGAAGTAGGTTGTAAAAGTCACACGAAAGAGATTCGGCGTCAAAATTTAACAGGTTATGGGCCCAGGTCCGAATTCCTGCGGTTCAAATAAAGTGAATATAAAATGAGTTCGTCTCTATTTAATATAGAAAAAATAGGTGAGTCTAATTATGTCTCATGGAGCACTTGTGCTCCAAGAGTTATGAGCAGTAACGTCAGGAGAAGCAACGTATCAAGAAGGAGCTGTGGATGACAAAGCGGTTGTTATCTGGAAGGTCAAGGATGAGAAGGCGATTGCAACTTTGGTGTGGAGCATTGCGTCGACGCAGATAGCTCTTGTAAAGAATTGTAAGACGTCAAGTGAGGCATGGAATACTCTACGTGAGATTCATAGGCCAAAAGGACCGGTGCGTAAGGTGACTTTGTGTAAGCGTCTTCTTGGCATCCGTATGTGTGACGGTGAATGTGTTCAGAAATATGTTTGTGATTTCACGCTAGTTGCAGAAAAGCTTGAAAAGATTGAAGTTAATTTACAAGATGAGTTCTGTGTAATAATGTTACTCGCCAGCCTGCCGAAATCATTCGAGAATTTGGTTGTGGCATTAGAATCTCGAGATGAGCTACCAAAGCAAAGTTTTGTGAAGATAAAGTTGATCGAAAGTGTACCAATTCGGAACACAGCGAAGGTAATGCGCAAGCGTTTATAGTGCGCGAAAGTACATGCGATAAAAAGAATGGCAAAACTGTATATAGAAACATGCAAAGCGGTCAAAAGCGCAAGCGGAAAATTTTCAAATGCTACAGTTGCGGTAAAAAGGGGCATTTTTATGCTCAGTGCAGAGAAAAACAACAAAAAAACAACAATCAGAAGAGTCAAAACAAGAACAGTAACGGATTGTTTGCAACAGACGGATTGAAACAGTTACATGCCGGCGTTTGGTGCGCGAAATATGTTTGTCGAGTTCGAAGAATATGAAGAAGCGATCATACTATCAGGTGACAACAAAATTTCAGCTACTGGCAGAGGAGTTGTGTGTTTGAAGTCGAACATGTGTGACGTTACACTTGTTGATGTGCTGTACGTATCAGGGTTACAATGCAACTTCATTTTGGTTGCAAAGGCAGTCAACAGTGGATTGTAGAATTCAACAAGCAAACAGCAACAATCAAAAATCAGCACGGAGGAATAGTTTTACGTGCAAATAAGGTCAGTGATCTGTTTATTTTAGAGCCAAATAAAAACCATTGTTTTTTGCAAGGAAATCAATTGATGATGCTATAAAGTGGCAATCGCGCTATGGTCATATTAATTTTGCCAGCCTACGATTATTGAATGAATAGCAAATGGTTCGCGGAATGAAGGTTAGAGTACCACAAGAAATTTGTTGTACTGTGTGCATGACCAGTAAATGTACGCAAAAACCGTATAGCAGTACAGAAAGGCGATCAGCGGAAATATTGGTGGTAGTCCATCACTTGGTGGCACAAGATATTTTTTAACGTTCATTGATGACAAAAAGCGATACGTTTCCGTTTATTTTTTGAAGAGTAAAGATGAAGTCTTCAATAAATTTAAAGAATATAAAAGGATGGCAGAGTGCCAAAATGGCAAAAAAACTCAAAGTACTACGCAGCGATAATGGTACAGAGTTCGTAAATAATTCGTTAGATAATTTTTTAAAACAAAATGGTATAATACGACAACTTATAGCCCTGACAGACGACAGCACTAAATTGCATTAGCATTAGCATTAGCATGTTAATGTAATTTTGTAATGCACAAAAATTTCGTGCACTTAGTTGAATTTACTGCGAGGAGTGTGTTAGTCAGTTCGTATGTAAACGAAACTCTTTGCGCAGAGGCTGTTTACACTGCAGCATATCTACGAAACCGTGAGCCAATAAGAGCATTAGACTCGATGACGCCATATGAAGCATGGCATGGTTATAAACCAATGGTAGGACATTTGCGTGTATTTGGTTGCGTGGCAATTGCTTTAGATAAGAGACAGAGCAAAAAGTTCAAACCAAAAAGCAAGGGGTACCCATTAGTAGGATACTTTGATGTATCGAAAACGCACAGGTTATAGATCGTGAGACGAGACGATTGATAGTTAGCTGAGATGTATAGTATATTTTGTTGAGTCAATGGGGCGAAACTAACAAACAAATATGCAAACGGCGGTAGATGTACATGAGTACACTCATATACAGAAAAGCGGCAATAGGATGTTGCAAACTTAAATACCAATTTAAGGGAAAGCAAAGTACAATAATCAGTACTAGAGGTTAACAGCGCCGATGAGTTCGAATCAGCTGAAGAAGAAGAAGCTGCAGTACTTCAAAAGCAGAGAGGACCTGGTAGACTGAAAATTGTTCGAAGTGGAGGGCCAGACAGACCAACGAAACAATACAACTATTTAAATATGATGCAATATGATGAAATAGAAGTACCAGAAACGGTAGAACAGGCGTTGACAAGCCGATACGCTAATGAGAGGCACGAAGCTATGGAAAATGAATACCCATCGTTATTAGACAACGATATATGGCAACTTGCGGAATTGCCAAAAGGGCAGAAAGCAGTACGCAGCAAGTGGGTTTTTGCTTTAAAGAAAAACAAAAACGGTAAATTAGAACGTTTCAAAACAAGATTACTTGCTAAGGGCTGTTTGCAAACTTACGGTGTAAATTATAAGGATACATTTTTACCGGTGGTGTGGTATAGCACAATAAGAATCATTTTTGCGATTGCAGCGGAGTATGGTTTATACTCGTACATATCTCCACCAAATAGACGTTTCAACTGCATATTTGAACAATGAGTTGTTTGATTATGTCATTTATATCAGCCAACCAACTAGATTTGTAGATAAACGTCATCCAAAGTCTGAAGTTAAAAAAACACTATAATGGTCACATCAATATTATAGCAGTATATGCCGATGATCTGCTTATAGCGTGCTCCGCAAACAAATGCAACAAACAAATGCAACAAATAAACAATAACATTTCGAAAGAAGTTAAGATAGTTGACAAAGGACCGGTATTTTTGAGCATGGAAATTAATCGCCATGGTGAAACTGGGTCTATATGCGTTGAGCAAAAATCATATAAACAAAAGATGTTAAGAGAATGTAATATGGAAAAATCTCTACCAGTCGCTACTCCACTAGATACGTCACATCAAGTAAATTGTAATGAAAGTAAATGTAAAAAGGCCAACCAGATGCAATACTAATCATTAATAGGTTCATTGATGTACCTAGCAATATGTACGCTGCCGGATATTTTGCACTCAGTGTGTAAACTTGCGCAACGACACAACGATCCACATTCAGAGCATACGGCTGCAGCTATGAGGATATTGCGTTACCTGTGTAATACTCAAGACATGCGATTGTGGTATTATAGCACTGCCAAGGAAATCGAATGCTTTGCCGATGCAGATTGGGGCGGCGATAGCAGCGAGCGTAATCCATATACGGGGAATGCATTCATACTTGCTGGAAATGTTTTTTCATATGAATCAAAGAAACAATCAACAGTAGCTCTCACCAGCATCGATGCCGAATACGTGGCACTTACGTCAGCCGTAAAGGAAGCAGTATTTTTACGAACACTTTTGGGAGAAATGAGAATCGAATGTCCTAAGACGATCATGGTAAATGAAGATAACCTCAGTGCATTGAGTCTTGTAAAGAATCTGGTATATCACGCAAGAACCAAACACATCGACATAAAATATCATTACATAAGGGATATTTATCGAGGAGACGGCAGCGATCTCAAATATTGTTGCAGCAAAGACATGATTGCTGATATTTTGACGAAAAACTTATCAAAGCCTAGCCACGAGAAGTTACCAAGGATGAAGTTACCAAGGATGATAAGTTTAAATTAAATGAATTGTATTGCTTTGTAATATACGTGCATATGAACGTTGAGGAGACGTGTTGAAATGCAGTCCTGCATATAACAATGTACATATACATGCAACTTTGATGTATTTAAAAAGAAATCATATAGTAACTGAACTTTTTACGTACCTACACATTTTCTTACTCTTGTTTAATAAAAAGGTTTAACCAAATTTAAGAAATAAATTTTAAATACATATTTTTACAAAGCTTCATAGTTTATAGAAATTTAATTAATATTATTAATAAACTGATAAAAATACATTACTTTGTATGGAAATCCAGAAAAAAAATTTTCTGTGATGATAAACAAAGAGATATACCACTTTGTATGCAATAAATTTAAGTACGTGATGAATAATTAGGATGTTTGCATCTTGGTTTTCCATTATTTGTGAAATTAGCAAAATGTCCAATATTATCTAACTTTATATCACGCGACGTTAGCGAGGCACTGTTAGGACGAAATCGTTTCACAGAAATCTGATTTTCAATGTTACTTCCGGCTCGTTTTCTTTGTAACAGGGTACCACTTCTCATCAAGACTTTGCCAATTCATATTCGTGCGGGTTCATTAAAGGGTTTGTTTGCCACGTTACGGAATAATTACATAGGATCCACAAATTAATCATTGCCGTATCAAGCATATGATAATGATGAATCCATAAGATCCACACCACCCATGTACTCGTTATATTCGTGTATAACATTTGCACATGGGATTTCTCGACACACTGTGTTCTCTTATTGAACCTCTCAACAGCTGGAGAGCTTTCAGATGTTGTACATATATAACGAAACGTGCCACAATGAGGCTGATATGGACTACAACATTAGATGACGAACTTAAGTTCGGTTCGTTTTCAAGTCGATATATGCTTCGTTCACCGAGTAAATTTTAAAATTGTAGCAAAAGCCTAAATTAAAGCACATCAAGAATATTTTGTAGGCCCAAGAGTAGGGCTTGTCTGGGATATATTGCTTAAAAAATATTTTTTTGTTAAACAAATTTGTTCATCAAAAAAATTGTTCAATCAATAGCCATAGTTTGACAGACGATGAACGGCATTTGCTCACGAGGACTCATGTGATAATTGAGTTTTTGTAGTTGGTTGTTCGTCCTTCTGCTGCTCAGTATTACGACAACGACAAGCAAAAATTGTCAAATCTTGTCATGACGGTTTCGCGTCACAGTAGCAATGATACGAGGCTGCCGTAATACCTTAATACATACGCACGTTAGTATACTTGATTACTGACATGAGATAGTTAATAAATACCTTATACAAATAATTATACATATGTGCATAACTAGGTTCCTTGTTTTTTCGCCATAGAGGAAAAATTACCCCTTTTCTGAAATTGTGCAATTCTTTGGTGATATGTTGTTGTTGTGAATTAACCAAAATTTTTGATTTCTCCTCTCATTCGTTGTACTGTTGCTTTCAAAATGTACGTGAGATTTCGGTGCTGCGTAGTAAATAATTATATGTACGTGCACATCAGCGCGAAATGATCGAAACTTCTGCTAATAGCGTTTTCGGAAATTAAGTTGCAAAAATTAGTATGAGATACTTATTGTAAATATATAATTTTTCAAAATAGTGAATGTAATTTTCACTACCTCACATTTTTGCTATGCACTTCGGATTCGTAATTTTCGCACGCACTCACCTTCTCGATTACCACCAAGTTTTGTTCTATAAAAAAATTAAAAATGAATGTGCTTCAATGTGCATACGCGTGTATATATGTATATTGCGGTCGTTTTTTGTTTCTGTACAATTTTAATGTTCACTTTAAAAAAATACTTTATAAAATAATTAGCGGTTGATAATTCCGACACGGGATGAAAAAATGAAGAAAAAACTGGGGGAAAAACGCCGTTCAAATGTTCGCACACGGGTACAGGTGCTGCTGTGATCGAAAGCGAAGTGAGGTGATCGATCTCCTTCTCGATTCCCTTTTTTCCTTTAGTGTGTGGGATCAGCTGGTGTGATGTGATTGGTTGGTGTACGTGTATGTGGGTGTCGTTGTGTGGTGCTCTCATGTGTAGTGTGGAGTGTGGGTTGTAAGCCCTGATGATTGGTGAAGTGAGTATGGTGAAGGTGCGTGTCAGTGTTGTGAGGTTGAGTTGATGTGGTGTAATAGTGTGGTGTATGTGTGGATGTCCGGGGAAGGATGCTCATTTATACATCCTGGCCCCCCTCGGCGAGTATTTAGCCTAGTAGCCTCTGAAGTTGTTGCAGTGTTGCAACAACGTTGCTGAGGCCTGTCTTACGACGGGCTTGCGGCCTAGGATGGCGCCTCCGATGCGAGGTGGTATGATGATGATGGCGCCAGGAGCGGGACTCCTCCGAAGGGAAGGCTCGCCTTCGCGGTTGCAGTCCCGGGAGTCGTCGGCTGCCAGTACGGCCGCGACCGGTGTGATGACGCTCGACGTCGAGTCTGGCGGTGCGGTGCAGCATCGTATGATGGTGCCGCCTGGCACTGGCGCGTGAGATGGGTAGGCGCCAGGCAATTCAGGCAGTGGCCGTGTGCCTGGGCGATCTGCTGGCGTTGCAAGGGTGTCATCCCCTTGAATATGCCACAGCGTGACAACCGATGTCATCGGCGACATAGCGCGCATTGAAGCTGTGGCTGTTCCGGAGCAATTGATTGCGGGCCACTGCGCAGAGCCATTGGAATGTCACGGGAGGGCGCTGCAGTGATGGTTGTTCGCGGGGCTGCTACTGGGGTAGCTTTCGGGCGCGGAACAGTGACGGCCGAACGTACTGTGGGTGTAGGAACAGTGGGCATCTCGGCATCCATATTTATCTGTTAAGAGGTATCAAGTTATTTATTATATATTTGTATATACTCATATGGGCGTTAGTGCCACGTGATGTGGCACGAATGAGTCGTCATTTGGATCGACCCCTTTTTTTGGTTTTGGGTTTTGGTGGGTATTTATTTATAGTGGGTGAGTTTGTTATTATATTTTTTTTGTTTATTAGTTTTCTTTGTTTATTTGTTGCGGTTACGTTTCGATTTTATCTGCGGTTGGCAAAAAGCATAATTTAGTGAGCGGTCTGGTCAGCGTTCCCGATTGTGTACGGGGATCGACTATGCGAATGTGACCGTCGGAGTCATAGTGGAGCTTCTCTATGCGGCCAAGCCGCCATTAGATAGGGGGGAGACAATCGTCATTGATTAAGACACAATCTCCAAGCTTAGGCGCATTTTCTGTGATTTTCCATCGGTACCTTCTGTCGCGGTTCTTTAAATAATCATCTTTCTATCGGCGACTGAACTCATAATGGAGAATATTAATTCTTTCCCAACGGTTTAATAAGGAAAGTGACTTCACGCCTGGCTCAGGTGTGGCCAAAATGGGCGCTCCTTTAAGAAAATGCCCTGGCGTGAGGGCAGTAAAGTCTGAGCGAAAATGCAGCGAGAGACCGTGAGTTAAGAACGGCTTCAATTCTAGTTAAGAGTGTCCTGAACTCTTCTTAATTGAATTTATAGTTGCCAGATAGCTTCTTGAAATGAGATTTGAAGCTTTTTACAGCTGACTCCTTTAAGCCGTCCATGTGAGGGGCGCTTGGGGGGATAAACTGCCAATTGATACCTTGGGGTGCGTATTTTTGGACAATGTCCGGTGTTTTGTGAAGTCCACAAACTGTTTTTCGGTAGCTCTTTGAGCTCCGATAAATGTTTTACCATTATCGCGCATGATTTTTGATGGAAAGCCTCGTCATCCGAAGAAACGAGCAAAAGCCGCAAGAAAAGCTTCCGTCGTCAGATTCGTACATAGCTCAAGGTGTACTGCTTTTGTCGTGAATAGCCTTTCGTGAGGGTAGGAGACCTTAGCAGGGATGCCTTTATCATAAAAGGCCCAGCAAAATCTACACCTGTAGTGGTGAAGGGCAGAGAAAAATTGCAGCGTTCAGGTGGAAGTTGCACATGAAAATGCACTTCTTTATTTGGGGCTTCAGTCGGGGTATGTACAGCTCTTGACGGACCATATATTGCATGAGGTGATGTTCGGCGTGGAGCATTAGTATGTGGATATATCTAATAAATAAAGTGGCAAACGGACACCTCTCTGGTATGATTATAGGGTGGCGTACATTGTACGTTAGGCTTGAATTAGCAAGCCGACCATTCGCACGAAGTAGACCCTTCGTATCTAGATATGGGTTTAGAACTAAGAGTGAGCCCTTTTTATCAATAGGCTTCGATTCTCTTAGTAATTCTATATCGCGGCTGAAGTAGCGCGTTTGGGTTGATGCGATAAGAGCGACCTTCGCTTTTTGTAAGTCTTGGTGCGTCAATTTATCGCAATGGAGATAAGTTGCTCCTTTAACTTTAAGTTTAAGCCGCTCTAAAAACTTGAGCATATAAGCAACGATGAAAATCGTTCAAAGATGTCAGTGTCATCCAATGTTGCATGATAAGTGTCGATTTTACGACTTTCTGGGGCAAGCATGTTGCGCATGAGCGATTGTGGCCAAGAATCGGGAGATTCTGTTAACCATCGGGGGCCATTCCACCAGAGGGTGGAGGTGGCGAGATGCTGAGGTTTGCATCATCTTGTACCTAGATCAGCAGGATTGTCAGCACTGGCTACGTGACGCCAAGTGACTGATCCTACTAGGTCAAGTATTTCAGATATTCGGTTAGAAATATAAGTTTTCCACGCATGTGGTGGTTCTTCTAACCAGGCTAGAACTATCTCGGAATCAGACCATAAATATAATCTGTATTTCGCCATATTTTAGTGGGTCTGCACCATTGAAGCTATCCTTGCTACTAGCAGAGCGCCACAGAGTTCAAGTCTTGGGAGACTTAGCGTTTTTAGAGGCGCAACTTTTGCTTTTGCCGCTAATAGGTGGCTTGTAGTTGCGACATCGCTTTGTGTACGCACATATATAGTGTCACAATATGCCTTTTCACGTCGTAGAAGCCGTGAAGTTCCACTTTGTATTCAGGGGAATAGTTTACCCACCGTGGAATTTGTATTTTCGAGATGTCCTTCAAATTATTAGCGAACTGGGACCAGTTTTCTAAGCGAAGAGGATTTACTTTTTCGTCCCAGTCGGTTCCGTCTAGCCATAATTCTTGGATCAGGATTTTCGCTTGTATCATAATTGCCGGAAGCCACCCTGCGGGGTCAAAAATTTTTCCGACAGAGGAGAGAATTTGGCGTTTTGTAATGGTGGATAATGCGGATATGGACTCAGTCGTATCTGAAAACTGGTCCGATATCGCATCCCATGGGATGCCTAGTCTTTTAGTTGTACTTACCTTTTCAAATATAAGAAAATTAGTATCCAACAAATGGTCTTTAGGAATATTTTTAAAATATTTGGGTGATTGGCTGTAATCTTTTTTAAAGGAAACCCTGCGGTATTGAGGGCATTTATTACCTGTGATAAGGCCTCGTATGCTTGTGGAAGACTGTGGCTTCCAGACAGGATATCGTCTACATACGTTTGCGTTTTTAAGACTTGTGTTGCCAGTGAAAATTCTGGCTTTGTGTTTTCTACCAGTTCGTGTAGTGTACGAATGGCTAGATATGGGGCACAGTTTACGCCAAAGGTAACTGTTTTTAATTTAAAGTCGCGTAGTGGACTATTGGCAGATTTTCGGAAAATAATCCGCTGAAAATCTTGATCATCTTTATATACCAGTATTTGTCGATACATCTTTTCGACATCGCCATTGAACACGTATTTGTATATACGCCAATTTAATATGAGGAGCATTAAATCTGGTTGGAGTGTAGGTCCCGTAAATAGAGTATCATTTAGGGAAGTCCCCGAGCTAGTGGTTCTTGAGGCATTGAAGACAACACTGACTTTTGTTGTTTTTTTGTCAGGCTTTACCACTACATGATGTGGAAAGTAGAATGAGTAATATTTGCCTTTTATGATTTTTCCTCCATGTGATCTAAATGGAGACATTCTTCTAAGACACCATCATAATCTTGTTAAAGCTCACCTTTTCTAAGTAGGTTTTTTTCATACTTAGAAACTGCTGTATTGCAGAGGTGCGAGAGTGACCTAAGGCGAGTCTGTCTGGAAATTGTTGTCTTAGTGGTAGTCGTACGACATACCGACCATTATCTGATCGAGTAGTTGTGGCTTTGTAAAAGTCTTCGCAATACTAATCTTGTAATTGAAATGGGGGGAGTTCTTCTAACTCCCAAAATTTTCTCAATTGTGAATTGAAGTACTCGTTTGAGATTTCTTCAACTTGAGTTGTCATGGCTGTGACTGGTTCCGCAACTAGTCCACTTAGGACCCATCCGAAAATGGTATTTTGCGCCAGTAGTGTTTTCGAAATTTTTTCAACACCTTCTAATATGATTTGCGGTATGAGGTCGCTGCCTATTAGGATGTCTCTTTGAGCTGGCGTGTTGCAGTTGGGATCTGCTAGAGTCAGGTGTGAAATTTTATCCCAATGCTTGCTATTTATTTGATAGCTTGGAAGTATGTTTGTTAGTTGCGGTAAGACAATAGCATTTGCTTGAATGCTTATCCGCTTCGGGGAAAATTAGGGTAATGCGGCAGATTCTACTTGAGTTTTGTACTACTATGTACGGCCATTCTCGTTATTTCATAGTTGGCATGTTTTGTAGGCAGTTTTAGCCTATTTTGTGCCCTAGACGCTATGAATGATCGTTGCGATCCTTGGTCTATTATTGCTCTTAGTTTGAACATTTCTCCTTGATACTCGATGGAGACAACTGCTGTGGGTAGTAGTACTCTACTATGATTTTCGCTGTGTAGCGTTTGAGTTTTTAATGCCTTTGAACAACATGGTGTCTCTTGGCAATTTTCTTGAGTTTTTGTTTCGGGAGTTGTTGTTGCAACTAAACCCGTGGCTTTTTTTGAAAAAGCGCTGCTATGAGATGTGTTGGGAAAGTTATTGAGATGTAACATAGAATGATGCCTTTTGTGGCAATATACGCAATAAAATTTGCTTTCACAAGTATTAAGATTATGTGAGTGGGACAAGCAGTTTGTACGGAGTCTTTTTGACCTGACAAAGTTGTTCCTTTCATTGACATTCATTTTTTTTAAATTTCTCGCAAGCTTTTAACTTATGCCCTCCAGTACATAGTTCGCATGACGTGAATTTATTTTGTTCAGATGTGAACGATTGTGTTTTGAAAAAGCTTCTGTTTAAATGTTTGTTGCTTCCGCCTTGGGGCCTATTGAAGCATCGATTTAGGTCTTGTTGAACGTTTTTAGTTCTGACTACTTTTTTGTCTACCCTTTCCGCAATTTCGTATTGGGTAGTTAAGAAATCTTTCATCTGCTGCCACGTTGGGCATTTTCTTCTTGATGAGAGCTATTTCTCCCACAAAAGTAATGATTTTTCTGGTAATGCGGTGGTACACATGTTTACCAGAATAGGATCCCAATTGTGAGTGGGAATATTTTGTGTCGCTAGAACCGACAAACAATTTGACACAGTGGATTCTAGTTTCATGAATTCTTCACTGGTTTCTCTTTGCATTTTAGGCAAGTTCATAAGTATAGTTACTTGCTTGTCAACTAATATTTTCTCATTTTCATATCGTGATCTTAGAGCCTCCCAAGCTAAATTGAAATTATCGTCATTTAATGCGAACTGCTTGACTATTACGCCTGCTTGACCTTTAGTTTCGTATCGGAGGTGATACAATTTTTGCGGTGATAATTTTGGATGGTTTATGTACACGGCTGTAAACATGTCCCGGAAGGACGGCCATTGTTCATAACCTCCATGAAATATTTCCGTGTCACACGCTGGCACTTTGAGATGAATGCCTGAACTTGCCTCTTGGGCTTGCAATTGTGGTAACTGTACTCTACTGTGGGGAGTAGGTGCAATTGCCTTCATAAGTTTTAATTGATCTGATATCATTGCTTTTGTGTCTTCATAGCGGTCTAAGTAATTTTCGTATTTGGCGTAAGCCGAAGATTTGAAATTTTCAGGTAGATCTGAATCATCAGTTTCTACAATACAAAGTTGTCAATAGATTTATTTTTTATTTCTAGTACCGATTCAGAGTTGTCCTGAATCGATGAAGATGCAAATCGAGTGCAGTTTTAATCAAACTGTCACTCTCAGAAACGAATTTAATATAAGAAATGTCCCTCCCCCTTTTTTGCTTTGTAGGACCTTGCTTAGAGCGTGTAGCTTCAACAGGTGTACATGGGCTTTTGTCGTCATTAATCATTTTCGGAACTCTTAATAATTCTGCTTTAGATTCTTTTGAGTCAGTGCTCATTCAGAAAATTTTAATTAGTAAAATATATATGTATATTTTATTATAATAGAGATATGTGGTACAGAAAACTCTTTTCAATAAATAAGAGTTGATATTGCCGAAAAATTGGATAAGTAAAATATACGTGTGACCGAAAGCTCTTTTTAATAAATAAGAGCTGTTATTTTCGACAAAGAATTTAATAAGGCGTTTATCGCTTGTATTGCTCTCGTTTGTATTCACTTGTTTGTTTGTTTTTTTTCGAACAAATATTTTTTACGAGTTTATTCGTATGTCCTTGCATCAGCACGCACTGAAACTAGGTCAATATCCTTTGTACATACGTGTGGATTTTATGTGCATATAGTATGCGTTAAATAAAATATGTGCAATTATGCTTGTTCTTGTGTGACAAGGAACAAGATAAATGCTATTTAGGAATTCGCCAAATTGGACTTTCAATATATGTATATATGTACAAAGGTAATTAGCATGTAAAATATTTACTTTGTTTACCCAAAGTTGTTTTGGTTCACCACACCGTTTATGTATATTCTTAATTTGTGTTGAATCCTTTGTTTATAAGTATACAAACGTTTGAAAATATACGGCAATCTATTTCATTCGCGTTTATGTATTCGCGTTTGGAAATATGCGCTAAAGGGCTAATGTATGTATATATTTATATACTTGTATGAAAGTATGTACGTATTTATAGGGATACGTACATATATATGTATATGTATAAATAAATTTGCTTTCTGTTCCTTATGTTCAATCCGCTTGAGGATATGTATATATGTATGTTTGTACTTATTCTCTTTTATGTTATATTCTCCTTGCTATTTTTTGCTTACTTTTTAGAAGCAATTCCTCTCACAGCTTAATGAGCTGAAGAGATATTGTTCGTATAGTTTGCAAGTATCCCTCTCACAGTTAATGAACTGGTATTGCCAGAATAATTTGAAAATAAATTTTTATTGAATTTTTTTGTGGATTGTGTGCATTGTATACACGAAGGTAAGCTTAAAAATGCAAGGAATAGTAATTTATTTTGTTAAATTTATAAAAAAATATATGTATATATTACATACACGTACACCAACCATCACACCAGCTGATCCCACATACCAAAGGAAAAAAAGGAATCGACAAGGCGATCGATCACCTCAATTCGCTTTCGATCACTGCAGCGACCTGTACCCGTGTGCGAACATTTGAACGGCGTTTTTCCCCCAGTTTTTTCTTCATTTTTTCATCCCTTGTCGGAATTATCAACCGCTAATTATTTTATAAAGTAAAAATAGGTCTCCTACGATTTTTTCGTAAACCCAACCGTTTAAAAGATATTAATAGTTAAAGTTTGATTACATTGTGGAACATTTTTGGGATTATTGTTTGGGGGGTGAGAAATTCCAAGTCAGGGTGATGGTACTAGGTCAGTATAGTAAAACCCTCAAAGGATTTGGTTCAGAATAGTAAAACCCTCAAAGGGTTTATCGTTCGTATGTGTCAGTTTTTTTTTTTTTTTAATTTAAAATTTAAAAGGTCATAAAAAAAAACTGAAACATACGAACGACAAACTGACTTGGAATTTCTCACCACCCAGATTAGCTGTTGTACTGTGTTATCTTTGGGAAAATTTTTTATTTCTTATTAATTTTATAACTCAATGAAAAAAAAATTATTATGAATGATGAAAGTCATAGTTTTAGAGGAAATTTACTGCTCTATAAAAATGGTCTCATATGATTTTTGGTACTCTGAAAAATAGGTTCCTAGACACCTCTAAGAAAACCTTTCCAAAAACCTATGAGTTTCACCATTCATATTGAGTTATAAAATTAATAAGAAAAAAAAAATTTCCCAAATATAATCAAACTTTAACTGTTAATATCTTGTAAATGGTTGGGTTTACGAAAAAATCATGGGAAACCTGTTTTTAGGGCATTCAATTTCCTACAAAATCCAAGGAACAAGATATTTTTTCAAGTTGTTGGAAGCGGGATATAAATTTTTCTATCTGATAATAAGAAAAAATAGAAAACTGTATATAGGAGGACCTTCCCATTTCAATTTAAACTCATATTTGGAGATGCTTTCTTAGAGGTGTCTAGGAACCCATTTTTCTGAGTACCAATCGAAAAAAAAAAACACAATTTTTTTGTGCCACCCTAATATTCATATACTATATTTAACTTCGATTTGCTTGAAAAACGAGATTATATGTAGCATATGAGAGTGGGGGTAGTGTACGTATCGACCTGATTTCATTTATTTTTGCTCTTACCACATAATACTAATATAATAAGTCACAATACTCCGAAAATGATCCCTGGGTTTCATTAAGGTACCTTGCATACAATTATCAATCTCCTTCTTCTTCTTCTTTGTTGACAAAGACACTGCTTACGCGATTATAACCAAATTAACAACAGCGTGCCAGTCGTTTCTTCTTTCGCTTCGTGGTGCCAATTGGATATTCCAAGCGAAGCCAGGCCCCTCACCACCTAGCCCTTCCAACAGAGTGGAGGTCTTGCTCTGCTTCTCCCGGCGGGTACTGCGTCGAATACTCTTAGAGCTGGAGTATTTTCATCCATTCGGGCAACATGTCCTAGCCAGCGTAGCCGCTGTCTTTTAATTCGCTGAACTATGTCAATGTCGTCATATATCTCGTACAGCTCACCGTTCCATTGAATGCGATATTTGCCGTGGCCAATGCGCAAAAAACCATAAATGTTTCGCAGAACTTTTCTTTCGAAAACTCGCAACGTCGACTCATCAGTTGTTCTCATCGTCCAAGCCTCTGCACCATATTGCAGGGCGGAATTATGAGGGACTTCTAGATTATATATTAGTTTTTGTTCGTCGAGGGAGGACTTTAATTCTCAATTGCCAACTCAGTCAGAAGTAGCACTTGTTGGCAGGAGTTATCCTGTGTTGGAGATCCAGGCTGACATTGTTGGTGCTGTTTACACTGGTTCCTAAATAGACGAAATTATCTACAACTCCAAAGTTATGACTGTCAATAGCGACGTGAGAGCCAAGTCTCGAGTGCGACGACTGTTTGTTTGATGACAATAGATATTTTGTCTTGCCCTCATTCACTGCCAGACCCATTTTCTGTGCTTCCTAGTTCAGTCTGGAGAAAGCAGAACTAACAGCGCGGGTGTTGAGGCCGGGTATTTTGCAAAATTAGGTAGGTGGTGAATACTCGTATGTGGTCGGTTGTTGATTTGCCAGGTCTAAGGCCACACTGATAAGGTCCAATCAGCTTGACGGTGGGATTTAATCTTGCACACAATACGCTTGATAGAACCTTATACGCGATTTTTAGGAGACTTACCCCATTCAGATTTCGCAGAGTGTGGCATCTCCCCCTGTGTGAATGTGGTAGAACACACTTAAATTCCAATCGTTGGGCATGCTTTCGTCCGACCACATTTTAGAAAGAACCTGATGCATGCTCCTTATCGGATCTTCGCCGCCGTGTTTGAATAGCTCGGCCGGCAATCCATCGGCTCCTGCTGCTTTGTTGATCTTCAGACGGGTAATTGCTGTTGGAACTTCTTCATGGTCGGGCAGTGGAACATCTACTCCACCCTCATCCATTGGGGAGTCGGGTTCGCCTTCTCCTGCCGTAATACTTTCTGGAAAAGTGTTCCCGTCATAATTTTAGTATGTTCTGGATATCGGTTACTAGATCACCTGCTTGGGTTCTTTAAGCCGCATTTTTTTGTAGAATTTTCCAGCACTACTCCTGTCGGCCAGCTTATCAAGCTCTTCATACTCACGCATTTCGGCCTCTCCCGTTTTCTGTCTGGAAATACGTCTCGCTTCCCTCTTTAACTTCCGGTATCTATCCCAACCCGCTCGTGTTGTGGTCGATTGTAACATCACGAGGTAGGCGACAAGGCACTTCTTGTCATACCAGCTATTGATTTGCTTTTTCGGAAAACCAATGGTTTCGATTGTACGTAAGGAGCTTGAAATGCCGTCCTACAGTTTAATTATACCAAGTTGTTGACGAGTGCTCTCAGAGAGCGGGAGTGCAAGCCGAGTAGAAAATCGTTTGGCTATTTGTTGTTATTGCAGCTTCTCGGCGTCGAACCTTCCTTGTGTTTGTTGACGTGCTTTTTTTTCTGCGCAGAGGCGGGTGCGAATCTTGGCTGCCACAAGATAATGATCTGATTCGATGTTAGGACCTCGGAGCCTACACACGTCTAGAGCACTGGAGACGTGTCTTCCTTCTATCACAACATGATCGATCTGGTTGGTTGAGCAAACCAGCGATATGTTGAAGAACCTCGCTTTGATGCAGATTGTGGCTAGACGTTCACCCACCTGAATGAGTGATAGTACTCAGCGACGGAGTCTCTCTCCCACCACGAATCACACACCAAACTTGCGCTCCTTTATATGGCCACTGTAGTAAATGCCACAAAGGCCTACTCGGCTCAGTCCTTGTCCCGTCCATCGCATTTCTTGTATGGCGGTGATGCCAGCCTTCACTTTAACGAGAACATCAACCAGCTGAGCAGCGGCACCTTCCTAATTAAGGAACCGGAAATTCCAGGTAGCTTGCTTTCAAACGGATGTTCTTAGGTTACCCAGAGGATACTTGGTCAAAGGCTGGAAGTCGTGGGCTGCTTGAGCCATATGTGAAAGAATCGTTTCTGGCCACTCCCAAGTGAATGGCGATCAGAGAATTTTCCTTACTTGCGTGAACTTCTACACATGACTCCATCCTTCAACATCAATCATATGCAATAAAGTCAAGTGGAAGTTCGAAAATCCTGTACCCGGCGCCACGCCCATCGCCCAATTTACACAATGACTCCAATAAAGCTATACCTAGCCATCTTTAATATAAATTTTAATACTTCTGGCGTAATTGCTCTTCTTTTTTACTGGTGTAAAAATCGTTTTTAAACAGCAGGGTGACAGTCGTTTCTTCATTTTGGAATATGGCGCAAATTGGGGGCACCTGTTGGCAAGAGTTATCCTGCGTTGGATTTCCAGGCTGACATTGTTGGTCTTAAGATAGACGAAATTATCTACGATTTCGAAGTTATGTCTGTAAGCAGTAACATGGGAGCACAGTCGAGTGTGTGACCACCAGACTTGTTTAGGATATATGTTTTTGCCCACAGGTGAACCTTGCTACTACGATCTGATATACTAAATTTTATATCTTGATTTAATCCTTAGTTATGAACCGACGGACGGACTCACAGACAGTCGCCCAGATTTCAACTTCAATCTCCCCGTCAACCTGATCATTTATATATATAACCCTATATCTATTTCGATTAGTTTTAAGTGATATGTACAACAGTTAGGTGAATAAGCAACAGGTTGAAAGAGTACGATATAATAATCGTTTTGCAATTGCAACTTTTCGTGCGCTTTT
Source organism: Bactrocera zonata (assembly GCA_037783105.1). Classification (NCBI taxonomy): domain Eukaryota; kingdom Metazoa; phylum Arthropoda; class Insecta; order Diptera; family Tephritidae; genus Bactrocera; species Bactrocera zonata. The sequence continues at coordinate 284,826 of JBAWJQ010003748.1, read as the reverse complement.
GCCATTTTATGGTCGTCTCAGTTTCATTTAAATGGTGCGGCCAATAAAGAAAACTGTCGATTCTGGTGCGAACAACCATTAATTTCACATAAATTGACAGTTTGGATTGATTTTTGGTCAGGTGGAATCATCGGCCTGTGAAAACTGAAAAAAAAGATAGTCTTTCTCAGTCTGTATGTCAAAAATTTATTGAATCGGAACAATACTTCTCTTAGCTCCCATACACTTAATATAAAGATTTTCGAACTTCGGGGTGACTTTGTACTTCATATATCACCCAATATGTGAGTTATCCCAATGAAAATAAGAGTGTGTCTTTTAATCATAACAGAAAAATTTGAGTAAATACTTGGCTTAGCCCCTGTCGGGGTGATCGACGTGTGTTTGCCGGTATGCCAAGTAAAATAAAAATTATTAGAAATTGGGCCATTCCATCAATTGTCGACATGGTTTTGTACCCGTGGTTCTCCGATTTTGACCAAACTTTAGAATATCATAATATAGACCAAAATAAGAATATCTGTTAACTTTTTAGTGGTCAAAGTTGCTCCATTGTGTTTTGGCGCGCAATTCAAATTGAGATCAAGCAAAAAAATTACTATTTCTTTTATTTTTTAACGACCTCAAAATTGAGTGAAAAAAATTTTTAAGTTATCCAATTTTATGTAAAAAAATCTCAGCTTTCTGATAAAAATATTTTCAAAATCCAAAAAAAAATTCAAAATCCAAAAAAGTAATTTTTTTCCAAAAATACCGTTTTTTGTGCTTTTCCCCCAATTTTTGTTTTTCAGAATTAACTTTTCCATTCGATTTCTAGTCCAATTTTACATAAGAATCAGTATTCAAAAATATGGGACTCTGATCCTATGAACAGCAAAAAAAATGCAAAGCTGTCGCTATACGGTGCAGTCTGTTCGCTTAAAAAAGTGGTTCCCAAACTTATTTTGTCTACCGCCCACTTTGAGAATAAATATTTTTTTAGCGCCCCCATTTTTTCAGCTATTTAAAAACCCTATAACTTCAAATTAATTATTGTGACCTATATATGTATATGAACGGCGGATTCTAAACGAAACTTTTACTACTCGTATAACCAGCAACTCGAAACCTGAGCGCAGTAGGCAACATACAACGGCGCTTAAGTCTCAAGTTAACTCTTACGGGCATCACCTGCCAATAAGAATGATTATTGAAACACAACTTTATAGTAATAAAACAGAGAATATTTTATTAAAAATAAAACTAAAATAACCGATCCATATAAAAAAACTAATGTGAAGGATGAATCTGATGCTGTTTAATAAGTTTGTTAATATCAGGTTCCAATTTACTCAAGAACAGGTGCAAGTCGCCACTTTCGGTAACAAGCAAACAATTTCTATTTTTAGTAAGCAGTGTTACCACAGCATTAAATCCCCGTTCACACAAATATGACGATGGGAATGCTATCAAGAATCCTTGAACGATTGACCACAGTCCAGGGTATAATTGCGAGATCGGTTTTTGTAGCCAAAATTCTTGGTAACCATTTTTGAACTTGATTTTTATTTCCTCGTTTGTTGTCAATTCTATAAGTTCTTCTTCCAGCTGAGGTGACATTGTTGTGTTGACATTTGAAAACGGATCCAACACCCAGTCTGGTATTTCCAAGTTCAAAATGTCCTGGTATCGTTCGGTGAAGTCAATGTGGAGGTTTTTTAAATGTTGGCAGGATGCAAACAATTCGTCGTTACTGTATGATACTGATAAATTCGGAAAATTGTGAAAATCACGTCTGCCCAGATTCTTTTTGTGTAGGAGCAGTTTGGCTGCGAAAGCAGCAACGACGTTTTTTGTTTCAATTAAATTTAGTTTATCGCCTTGCAGTTGGAGATTCATGTCATTGAAAAATTTATACAGGTCTGTCATGTAAGCTATATCATTCTTTGATGTTATGAGTTTGTCTTTAAATTCTGTATCTTTAGTTTCCAAGAACTCTGTAACAGAGTCAAACAGTTTGTACTCAGTATGAGACAACAAACGATTGAAATCCTCGTCATTAGTAACACAAAGCTGATGAAATAATCTATCATTCAAAGAGCTGTTGCGGATGTTATTGACTGCTTTGATGACATATTGCAGTGATTGAAATAGTTTTTCACTTAAGTTTCTATCAACTAAATGTTGTCTATGAATAACGAAATGTATACCAAGGACATCGAATTTTATTTTTTAAGTGCGCTAAAGGCTTAATTATGGCACCCTACCATAGCCGGAGCGCCATCCGTAGCAATTGAAATAATATTTTTCAAAGGAATCTCTTTCTCATCGCAAAACTTTTCCAATATATTGAATATGGGTTCGCCTTTTGTATCGGTCTCTAAATATCTAGCAAATAGTAGTTCTTCACATATTTTCTCATCTTAATAAACCTCACGTAAGAGGACAACAATGCTTCATTAGTTGGTAAAGTGGACTCATCGAGCTGAATTGAGAATTGGCTTGTCCTCAGGTGATCGCACAATGATTCTTCCATGTTTTCAGCCATTTCATCAATTCGTCTTTGCACGGAATTATTACTCAAAGGAATTTTTGGGATAATATCTGCGGCCGGTTTATAAAGCACGGTAGTTATTACTTCATTTATTGCTGGCAATATTAACTCTTCTCCGAAGTTATGTGGTTTGCCTTTTTGAGCAATTAACTTCTTCTTGCTTAGCAGCCTTACAAAATCTAAGGAACAAGATATTTTTTCAAGTTGTTGGAAGCGAGATATAAATTTTTCTATCTGATAATAAGAAAAAATTGAAAACTGTATGTAGGAGGACCTTCCAGTTACAATTAAAAACATATTTGGAGAGGTTTTCTAAGAGGTGTCTAGGAACTTATTTTTCCGAGTACCAATCGAAAAAAATGAAATTTTTTTAATCACCCTAATGTTTATATAAAATTACTTGGACTCCGATACTGTGGTTGACATTTTACACTTTATAGTATTTTCCTGACATTAATTCCTCCAAGTTGCAAGAGTAAAAAATGTTCGGTTGTATCCGAATTTAGCCTTCCATACTTGTTTAGATAATAAAATTGAACAATTTGTAAACGTTTTTCTTGCGTATATCTTTCCTGTGATAGTGTAAACATTACGGAATGCAATGAAACAAATTACACAATCATGTCATATTAAAAATAACTGAAACGACGCTTTGAAATCAATAGGATTAGAAAATCCGGTAATTTCAGATAATTCTAAATATGATAGTCTTTTGTACTATATGGTTAAATGAAGCTTTCTCCTTTCCAACACCATATGGTATGACACAATGTGATTGGTAGCACTAGAGATATACGACTGCAACGACATCTATTGACAAAATACGAAAACATGATTTCGACCACCCAAAAAATAATTTCACATTAAGCATAACCATAAGCATTAGTATAACATACACATTCGTAACTAATAATTCATAAGCCACAGGCCATGTGGCTTGTGGGTTCACATTTTATAGAAAGTTTATTTGTAACTGTATTTCCGTTAAATAATAAATCTTATTTAAACTATTTTAAGATATATTAGGTCGTCAAAAAAGTCTTGCGGTATTTTCGCTAGTTGGCGCTGAAAGCCGTAGTTCTAGTTTTATTCGTCGCATCGGGCCATGCTATACCTTTTTGGAAAGCTCATTTCACGCGCTAACACGTGGTTGATTGACTGTCGTTTCTTTTAAGTCGTTCGTGAGTTATAGCGTCGCAAACATGGAGCAAAATAAAGAGAAAATATGGCATATTTTACAGTACATTTTACAGTAAAGGCAAAAATGCATCTCAAGCCGCCAATAAAAATTGTGCAGTTTATGGACCCGATACAGTTTCCATTTCCACCGCACAACGATGGTTTCATCGTTTTCGTTCTGGTGTAGAGGTGGTCGAAAATGCACCAGGCTCCGGAAGGCCTGTCGTCGAAAATCGCGATAAAATCGCTGAATTGGTCTAAAGAGACCGGCATAGTAGTCATCAAACCGTTATAAACCATTTGAAGCAGCTTGGAGTCACTAAGAAGCTCGATGTATGGGTGCCACACGAATTGATTCAATAAAACTACCGCAATACTTTTTTGACAACCCATTATAATCCCCTTTTCTTCTCATTACTGCTGAGTGGGTATGGGGCCGGGGGGATCAAAAGAATTGGACTCGCTAGTGAACACTTGGAGCTTTCAGAAAAACTATTAAACTCCCCCTATCCCCACAATCGTGCGCGGCAATCGTCTTGAAAGTAAAATGGTCATTGTGCTGTAAAAGCAGGTCCTGCAGAGTGTGCTCGCGTGCCATCGTGTGACCCCTCCAAGCTGTGGGTGTTATTTATACAAACAAGGTCTGTCGCAAAAGAAACAGAACTTTTTAAATATAACTGTTTATAGTAGGGACACCTATTGGTAGGTATATGAAATAAAAGGTTTGATCTCTTGTTGACATTTCGTAAAAATTGTAAGACAATTGAATAACTACAATCAATGTTATCGATCAAAAAGTGACAGCTGCTTTTGGTCATTGGTCGTAAAATGCAAAGAGCAAATATTAAATTTTTTTTAAACTTGGGAAAACGCTTACTGAAACATTTCGAATGATGGAAAAAGTTAATGGCGGTCAGTGCCTATCCCGTAGTAATGTGCATGAGTGGTTTAAGTGATTCCAAGAAGGTCGTGAGGACCTCTAAAACCACCGAAAAAAAGTCGTCTTCAGAAGTCAAAAATAAAGACAATGCTGATTTTTTTTACGATTCGGCGGGTATTGTACACCGAGAGTTCGTCCCACCTGGCCAAACGATTAATGCTGTGCTTTACCTTTGTGTTATGAAGCGTCTTTTGTCACGCATTCGTCGTGCTCGACCACAATACCGTGGGGCAGGGTCCTGGCGCCTGTTGCACGATAATGCGCCGTGTCATCGGTCGACGCTTGTCACTGATATTTGCCAAAAAACTCCATATTAACCATTAGTCACTCACCCTACTTACCTGATCTGGCACCCTGTGATTTTTACCTATTTGGAAAACTTCATTTGCCCATGAAAGGACACTGGTTCAGGACATTTCAGCTATCCAAAAGGCGACGACCGATATTCTCAAGAGCATTCCGAAAACTGACCTTAAACACTCATTTCAAATGCTAATTGACCGGGCTTAACGCTGTATCGAAGCAAAAGGAAACTACTTTGAATAAAAAAATATAACTTTTGAAAAATATTAATTTTTTGTTGTTTTTTTTAACAGTCCTGTTTCTATAGACCTTGTATGTAGATTTTTCTATTCTATTATATGTAGTTACAGTGGCTTAGTTAGTTATAACACTCCATAGGATTTCGATTATCGACAGTTTTTGGGCGTGACAATAGTCCGATACTGCCTACATTGAATAGAAAAATAGCTAGTGTCTACTAATCCTGATCATTTTTCGTTTTATGCCATAAGTTTCAGAACAGAATTTGTCTTTTGATTCTCAAAATGGAGTGCAAAAACGACTCACAAGTTTAGTAGTTGTTTTTCAACCAATCAATATGTCATTCTTAATCGTCTAATAATATAATTCTCCCAAGTGAAATTAATACTGGTTACTCTTTAACGAAAAAGTGTCGATATACAAAACTGAATTCAGCTTTCAAAAGGAAATTAAATCCTTAATGGATTGTCTCAGTGTGACCGATGGAAAAATCACTGATATGCTCCAAAGCGCGATAGACTATGGCGTTAAAAATGTTCTCCACAAATTGGAACTAGATAGTTTCAAAACTCTATTTTGAAAGTGGAAACAGTTTTGAAAAACACCATTTCGAGAAAAACGCGTTTAAAGATTTGACTCGCTGCGCTCCCCAATGTGTTCCTTTTCTACATTAAACGCTGCCGCGACCGTAATAATTTGAATTTCGATTTCAAAAATTGAAAGAATTTTTATTACAGTGTATATTATCCGATAATGCACAATCGAGTTTTCGAAAATTTCACACTGGGACGATTTCTTAATATTGATAGTTCATTTTGTCAACTACTTACAACTGTAGCTCCTCTCAATATCGCACCATGAAACTGGTTCCTTTTTCGTGAGTACTGGAGTTGCATTATATTTTTGCTTATGTGTTTATAAGAGGATTCCTTCAAAGGCGATAAGTTAATTAAAGACAGTTTCAAGGGATTTCGCAAGTGCTTTCCAACTGAGTAAACGTTCCAAATATTTATCATAGAGTTTGATCCATTAATAATAGTAATTTGGGCATTTGGTCCGAGGTAATCTATGCCAGGGGATATAAGCGATTCCACTTGTTTACCTTCCTTATACCACAGAAACCATTGATATGTTTTATTGAAATAGCGGCGTGCTGATGCTTGGTTTAAGAGTTTATTTGTGTTAACACAAATGCAATCAGTTAATACCGACGATTTTCTGTAATTTGCTCGAGTAAAAGCGCTATCAAGCTTATATTTTTCATTTAAATTAATTATTTCTATTAATAGTCCGTATCTCAACATTTTCCTTGTTATCTGCAAAAGATCTTTTATGATAAATTATTAGTAAACATGAAATATGATAATTAAAACTTTCAATATTTAATTAATAACGTTAAGATATTGTAAAATAGATTTAACATAAGCATGCCCTATGAAGATAACTATATTGTACTCGCGTATCCGAATAGAAAATATATACTATTTATTTTTTGTTTCAAAAAAAAATTTTCTGACCACAGCAACATAAATTGATCTCTTTCAGTATACTAAAATCTTCAATCATAAAGTAAACTATTTTTTTTTCCGAAGTGGGTATCAAAAAGCTCACCAAATCTGTTGTAGATCAGCCAAATTTTTTTGACATCAAAACGTCTTTGACACGTTGTTCAGTTTCGCGAATATCACATTCGCAGCAGTATTAGATATACGACGACATGACTTAGTACAACGAGTTAAAAGACAGCGGCTACGCTGGTTAGGTCATATCATCCTAGTGAACGAAAACACTCGAGCTGTGAAAATATGCGATGCAGTACCCGCCGGGGGAAGCAGAGGAAGAGGAAGACCTCCACTCATTGGACCAGGTGGAGTAGGACCTGTCTTCGCTTGGAATCTCCAATTACCGCCACCTTGCAAAAAGAAGTAATCTCGAAAAAAATCACCTCATGATTTGATACGGATATTACAGTGGATGACATTAAGTGTTATATCTCGTCAAAATTAAAAACGGACGTTACTGACATCCGAAAATTTAATTTAAAATAAGACAGGAATATTTCGTCTTTTATGATCGACATATCCGCTGTCAATTTTCAATTGGTACTTGACAACTCATTCTGGCCATCTGGTGTCTTAATGCGTGAATTCGAGCATTAACGTGGTAAACCCACTGTGGTTGTTGCTAAAATACCGCAAAAAAACCGTTACACAAAAAACTGATTAATAACAATTCGCTGAGTGTTTATTATCAAAATGTGAGAGATCTTAATACAGAATTAACTGAATTGTATTTAAATACAATTAATTTAATTTTAAAATCACCGCTTTCACAGAAACTTGGTTAAAGACCCACATTTTTGATAATGAGATATTAAGAGCGTATTTGAAATCTTTACTAATGACCGGCTGAGCAGAGTAGGAGGTGGTGTCTTCTTTGCTGTTCATTCTTCAATTCCATCTGAAGATGTCGATGCATGCAGACTTCATAGAATTTCATAGAAATTATATAATCTTATATACCGCCTTAATCGGACTTATCTGTATACTTATAGGCGGCATGCTTCTTTAATAAATAATGTTTTCTACATGGCTAGTAATAGCGATTCCATGATTGTTTTGGGAGATTTAAATTTATTATTGATTATTGGTTGAAATTAATATCGAAATCTTAGTCAACTTTGCTCAAAGTAATACACAAGACCTTTGTTATCGGCTTAACTTTGCGAAAGCTTAGTTTAGGAAGATTAATTACGAACTTTCTAAAATAACTTGGCCAGATTACAGTGGCAATATTGAATTTTGTGCTTAGCATTTTAATGAAACTAATTTAAATTTATTTTAAAAATATGTTTCGAAATGTGCTATTATTCAAAAAATGAGTTCTAATTTATGGTTTTTGAAATAGTTATGTAAATTAAAAATAGAAAATCTCGTGCTTTTAAACTTAAAAAAAAACTGGTTTAGTTTTTGACTGCTCAAAATACTCTAAATTGCGTCAAAAATGTGCTGAACTTAATAAAATATGTTATAATAATCATATAAACAAAGTAAAAAATAATATTATACGTATCTAGTTCAAAATTGTTCTATGGTTTCGTCAACTCCAAACGCAGGATTTCTAATTTTCCGTCCGCTATGAAATATAAGTCTAGTATGTCTAGTGACAATCACACAATTTTTAATATTATATGTTCGCTGAATTCGTTAGGTCCAATGCTCTCCAAAATCTCCAAAAAATGTTCCGCATCGGCACAAGTTATGTCTGATTTCTGTAATTAATGCACCATCAATTTCTGAAGCAGACGTCTTACATATATCAGTTAAATATATATAAAACAATCACTTAAATATAGTCCAAATGTGCAAAATATATATACCAACTCTTAACAAAACTAATTAATTCATCTTTTATGCAAGGCTTGTTCCCATCCATATGGAAAAAGTCATTTATAATTCCTTTACATAAGAGTGAATTTAGGTCATCTATTGAAAACTATAGGAGAATAGCAAAGTTGTTAGCAATACCTAAACTTTTTGAAGCAATTATAACAGACGACATAACTTTCCGGATCTCTCCACGAATTTCTTGTTCTCAGCACGGTTTTCGTAAAGGAAAATCTACAGTAACTAATTTGCTTGAATTTGTAACACATAAGTATATCAACGGACTTTAGGGAGAATAAGCATATTAAGTTGTATACTCAGATTTTAGTAAAGCTTTTGATAAAGTAAACCATTCAATTCTTTTGAAAAAGCTTGACCTTCTTGGTTTTCAACCCATATTTTTAAAACACTTAGGTTGCTTCTAATCTTAGTAATAGAAATCAAAAAGTCATATTTAACGATTGTTTTTCTGAAATAATCAATGTTCCTTCAAGCGTTAAGGCAGCCATCTTGGTCCAATGAAAGATGTCTGTTGCAAACAGACTTAAACAACCTAGTTTCTTTGTGTGTTAGAAATGGCATGCCTTTGAAACTTAAAAAAGTAAAACGATGTGCTTTTCACGTAGATCTGTAGACCCTACTTCCTACGTAATACAAAACTTTAGGTTGGAACAAGTATGCAGTTTTGTTTATCTGGGAGTAACTATAGACTCCAAACTTAATTTTAATCTTCACGCATCTTCCACGGTTTTTAAAGCTAAAGGCGGTCTTAGTTTTGTTAAACGTTGGTTTAAAGAATTTAAAGATCCGTTCACCACAAAAATTATTTTTACATCTTTGGCGAGTCCTATATTAGAGCATGTTTCTGTGGTTTGGAACCCTAGTTATTAAGTCCATTCGGAGAAGTTAGAGTACGTTCAAAAACAATTTTTTACTTTTTGTCTTAAATCATTTGCATTGGGATTCTGGCTTACACTCGCTAGTCATAGGGAGATGCTTGGTATAGTATTTCTTTTAAAACTCATAAATTGGTCAGCCTTTAGCCAATTCTCTTATCAGATATTAATTTTAACGATCCCGGTCGCTCTATCAGGCAGTTTACTTCTAAAATTTTCTAGAACAAATTTTGAGTTTAAGGATCCAATCCACTGTATATGTCACGATTTCAGTTCTCATTCCAGCACACCTAATCTAACAGACTCACTCTTTACCATTAAAAAAATTATTTTATATAATCTTAACAAGTAACATTTAAAAATAATAAACTTACTTTAATCTAATTCTTAATTTTGGCAGTTGAAATTTGTGTTCCTGTAGCTGAGCAGCTTGAGATCGCAACGCTTAAAACTCTCTTGCCTTTTATGACTGTGCTAATTCCGCTCGTTTGCAGACTGCGCCCCTCGCGTTTGTTGGGCGAGAGGAGGATAATCGTTGGGTATTATTATATAACAACTCAAAACCAAAGTCAAGAGATCACCGAATTTCCCATACAATACAGTGACGCACTTGGCGTTATAAAAAGCAAAAGTCGCACTAATCGCATATACTCAAACGCGAGTTTTAGTTATTGAACCCTAGTTTAATACTAAATTTTAAATCTTTGTTAAACTTAAGTTTAACTTGTTGAACGATAAATACTGAACTTTAGCTCAATGCTTATTATTAATATTAAACTTCGGTTTAGGTTGTCGCGAAGGGAAAGGCATGACTTGTCGTATTAACAGTCAAAATTCTTCTGCCAGTTTATTTAGAAATTTTGCTTAAGCTTACTTTCTAATACCATCTTTTCTTTTATTTGTTTATTGGCGCACCCACTTGTAGCTGAGACAATATTTGTCAAGTGGCCTACTTCTCACATTACAGCAATTGCATTTCCTTAAAATATTCCACAATATTCGTTTGAATATATAAAGTAATGAAATGTGCAACGAAAAATTATCTAGTATAAGTGCCTTAGTTTGTTTCGAAATACGATATGCATATTTCATGTGGTCGCAACGTTGCGATAATGAAAAGGAAAATATTTTAAGTTGACCAATTGACCAAATATTAATTGGTTTAAGTCATTGTAAGACTATATTATCATTAAATTCGTACAATTTATTATTATATCTTAATGTATATACTTGTTGAAACATAAACTCAAAGTCGCTACTATCTCTTAGCGGTAGTAAAATAAATGTGTGTAGTGTTACTAATTCCGTTACAATTTTGATAGCAAACATAATCTTATTGTTTTTGTCTGTGAGGTATCCTAGTTTAATTTTTTCAATTTTTTGGAATGTGTTATTTCTTGATCAGTTATCATATTGCTGTGTAAAATGCCTAAACCACTAGCTGCTATATTGTCTTGTATGTATTTGACATTGTCCTGTAATATTTTAAGCTTTAGAGAAAAGTCAAGGTATAATATTTCGTCTCTGGACCTTTTACTTATGCTTCCTATGGAGTTTAATTTCGCAGATACCATATCCCTATCGTTCTTTATAAGTCTTTTTAATTCGAGAAATTAATGTGTATTTGTTTATTTATTGTTTCAATAGCCTTATGGTTGTTTATGTCGATAATGTTGAGGTGTTGATCGAGGTCTTGTCTATTATTATCGTCCATGATACCATGAAGCCATATCTGAACGGTTCCCACTGCATTTAGTAGGGCTCTGTTTTGTCTGTGGGGTATGATAGTGGTTACTTTAGTTCTAATAAACTTAATCTGCATGTTTAGTGTTGCGTGTCCTACTTGTTAATGTGCCGATTTTATATTCGATACTATTTCATTCAGTAAGTCGGATATGTCTCGTGGATTTACTACATGCAGTATTGTTATTTTAGTAAAGAAGAAGTATTGTTATTTTGTATATGACTTAACTATATCAGCATCGCCTGTTTGTATCTCTATATATCCTCCATTGGTTTCTATTTTCACTATTGTTACTTGTCTCAGCATCAGGGTCCAAAATGTTGTCAGGATTAAACGTTTCAGGATCCCTTGCACCCAAAATTCGGTTATGCCTAACACTTTTATATTCTTTACGTAACTATATTTCTTTCTTCCACATTTGTTCTCTGTTTTCATTATTCTTATTTATTCACTTAGACTTTTCGTTAAATATTCCTTCATAGATTGTGTTCTTGTTGCACTTACCTTCTTCGATATTTATGGGGGTTTCTTTTGAAACTGAGTGGTAACTGGTAGTATACCATTCTATGGTCTTGCTCTTTATTTGTTATACTTGAATTTTTATTTTCTATATCTAATACTCTTATTTTGTCTCCTAGTGTATTGTGCAGGCGATTTACATCAGGATTGCCGGTGTGGTTATTCGGTTTAACGAGATGTAGTTCAATATTTTAGTTGCTGAGGAAATCTTTAACATAAATGCTTTCAAATTCGTTATCAGCAATAATTTTTTTGAAGTGCCCTCTTTGTGACTTACATTGGTTTATTTTCTCGATTATTGTTTGGCTAGTCCTATTTTCGTGAAAAAATGCTGTGGCAAATTTAGAACACCTGTCTACAAAAGACAGAAAACTCGCTCTATATCCCAATTTTTCCAGAAGTGATATGCCTTCTGAAGATATCAGAAATATTATTGAAATCTGCTAGTGATACATATATTTTTTATTGTTGGGTTTTATTTCTAACTCCAATTATTTGTAACCTTTTAAAATTATCTGATTTTTTAACCGATTGACGCCATTATTAAATTGGGTATATGTTCAACTGCTGCTCTTGAGAGTGGATTGTATTTTTATCGTTTTCGTTAGATTGCTACCTGTCTTCATAAAACTTATTGAATTTGTATCGATGTTGAATCTACTGAGGAAATTTGCGACCTTGTTTTCCTTCCCTTTTATATAATCTACGTTCATTTTATATTCTGCTAATTTTATTATCCATCTTTGTAGTCTACGATTTATATCTTTACAGTGAGCTTTAGTATACTCGTATAGCCATTTTTATGGTTGATGATCTGTTAACAAATCAAATTGGACGCCATATATGTAAGTATGGCCGGAAGTAGTTTGGGGCCTAAACGATCACTAACAACTCTTTTTCTGTTGTAGAAAATCTACGTTCGTGGTCGTTAAGTCCTCAAGTCTTCTGCTCGCATATCATTCAAGATTTCCATTTTGTTGTAGTACAGCACCGATTGCAAAATTGCTTGCATCAGTAGTTAATGTGAATTTCTTATTGAAATCTAGATAGCTTAGTACTGAGGCTTCTGTTTATATTTTTTTTCTAACTTTTGAAATGAGTTTATGTAGAGTCAGATTCATATTAATTTTAACATTTTTCTTTAGAAAATGTGACATAGGTTGTGCTACTTTTGCGTAGTCCTTTATAAATTTTCGATAGTATCCTGCAGCTTCTAGAAAATACTTTATTTGCCCTTTTATTTTTGGTACAGCTGAGTCGCGATACTTCCTACTCCGCTAATTCAGAATTCGTAATAATTCGTAAAAATTTCTGTCCCCTTGAAAAAAATTCGATAGTTCGTACAAAATTCATGAATTTTTTCTCCTCGTTAATTCATAATATTTTTCGCAATGCTGTCTCTCATTATTTTCGTTCGAAAATGTGCGGCGAAAATTCTTCTCTCAGTGAAGGCGTATGCTTTGTTTGGAAGGAAAAGTTGTGTGATCTGTGAAATATTAGGTTGTCAAAAAAGTCTTGCGGTATTTTTATTGAATCAATTCGCGTGACACCCATACATCGAGCTTCTTAGTGACTCCAACTTCTTCAAATGGTTTATAACGGTTTGATGACTACTATGCCGGTCTCTTTCGACCAATTCAGCGATTTTATCGCAATTTTCGACGACAGGCCTTCCGGAGCGTAGCGCATCTTTGACCACCTCTACACCAGAACGAAAACGTTGAAACCATCGTTGTGTGGTGGAAATGGAAACTGTATCGGGTCCATAAACTGCACAAATTTTATTGGCGGCTTGAGATGCATTTTTGCTTTTATCGAAGTAGTACTGTAAAATATGCCGTATTTTCTTTTTATTTTGCTCCATGTTTGCGACGCTATAACTCACGAACGTCTTAAAAGAAACGACAATCAATCAAACACGTGTTAGCGCGTGAAATGAGCTTTCCAAAAAGGTATAGCATGACCCGATGCGACAAATAAAATAGAACTACGCGCTTTCAGCGCCAACTAGCGAAAATACCGCAAGACTTTTTTGACAACCTAATTTGTCATGGAGGTAAGCACAGTAAAGATCGAGTGACCATTTTATTTGCTGTAAACATGGATGGCACCGAAAAACTTTAGCCTCTATTAATCGGAAAGCAAAGCAAAGTTGCTTAAAAAATATTATATATGTAGCTTGCCAGTGCATTATCAGCACAACAAGAAAACGTGGATAACAATATTACTTAACGAATGGCTTCAAATGTTAAATGACAATGGCAGCCGATAATCGAATGGTATTGCTATTCATAGACAATTGTACGGCGCATAATGGCTTCCCTTATCTTAGCCACTTAAAAATCGAGTTTTTGCCACGCAACACTATGTCCACGCTGCAACCCTTTGATATGGGTATTATAAAAGACTTTAAGTTATTATACCGTAAGTAAATGGTTATTAAACCTGTTAATAGCATTGATGAAAACAAAAAGTTTAATTGGACGATATTAACAGCTATGGAAATTTCTTATAAAGCTTGGAAAAATATTATCATATTGTGTATACGTTAAATAATATTTTATTGGAATACTAGCTGACCCCACAGCCATTGTCCTGCGTGAAATTATGTGTTTTGAAATGAAAAGACAAAAATTCATATTGTGTGCGACTATCCTGATGATCGATGAAAACGGAATACGTTTGAACTGAAATGGCAAATCGTTAGAACTCAAAGGAGTTCGTAGAATCAAGCATTCGGGCCTCTTGTATTTGATAGCTGCGTCACAATCAGTCGGGTTCCATTACACAGTTTCGGCGCATGGAGATTGCGAAACATAATAATGACAGATTCAACTTTGAAACGCAAATGATGCGGCAGCATACCAAGCCTCTCCAAAGAATTTAAAAATTCCACGTGATAATTCACAGCTTCGTTTTCATTACGATTGATCAAGCGCAAACCTCCAGGAAGTTGACTTTGAATTTTCTAGCTTAAGTCAACAATATCGGTATTTTTGGCAGCTAACATTACGCGTGCACTTAAGGAATCACAGTTACGATAATTTGGCCATTGTCCGAACATTCGTGACGAGTTCATATTTCGTGAACTGATAAACGACAGATGGAATTGATATCAAACCACCGGAATTGACCCATTTCTAATTTTTTGCGAAAATGATGTAAAATGTCTTCGGCAATGTCATTTTTATTCGTATCCCTTAACAGACCTGGATTAGAAGGCTGATATATCGAAATGATTATCGCGAAAAGTGTGCGAACTTCATTTGCATTCCAATGGTTAACACGTCTTAGCAATTGTAATTGCTGGCTTACTTCTCCAAAACATGCACGCACCGTACCACTCACACTACGCAATGACTCAAAGAAAATTGAACCACCGACATTTATCAATAGCAACCGAAGGTAGAAGCAATCGTCGTTTTTCGGTTGGATTGTGTAAATTCATCCCAAGGCATTAGTTGAGAACACAACTAGATGTTCATCTACTGGTTGGCCTTGCTTTCTGCGAAACAATTTCATGCATTGCATGCGATGCATTCCATGTATAATATCAAGGTATTTCCGAATAGAGCAATGTTCTCGCAAACGGATCACTGACGAAAGTTGAGAAAAAACTCGTCAATGTTAATTTTGTTGCTGACGGTTTTTCCACTTGAAATACACTCTTTGCCCATTCTCCAAATTAACTGCGAGACGCACAACCGTCGGAAAACGTTCATGAATTGCAAAAGTAAATATCCTACACAGCGCTTTATTGCAGTTCACGTATCGACCATATCGTTCAAGACCAATAACCGCCTTTAGTGATGGACTTGCAAACGTATTTGATCGATTTAACCAAACTGCAATACTCAACATCAATATGAGTTTTGAATATGAATTAGACAATAATGGTGAATACAGTGCGATCCATTTGTTGTCAACTTCGATATTCGTTCTTCAAAGTTGAATGCTGAATGTTCTGTTATCTGGTAAGCGACACCGATAGAGTTGATATCCATCATTTCCAGCTTGTGTTTCCGAAAGAAAAGCACGTGGATAGTGTTTAGTGCATTTATTGTCAGACTTACAAACCGAAGTGGGATTGTGGTGTCCGCAAGGTCCATGAACCATATTAGTTTTCATCACTTCGTATAATACTGTATCTTTCTCTGCATAAGGAATTTCCGCAGATATGAGTTCATCAATTTGATCAGGTGTAACAACCATCCACCATACAAAGAAGAATGTGTACGTGCGACAAACCTCTCTTTTGTCACTCAACAGAGTATATCTAGCATCTAGCATCTAACAGCACCACATATACCTACATTACTCCAAGATAAAGTCCATGAAACATCGTAACTTTTGTTTGAAAAGTCGTGCTGTGACATTGTGACGATCGTTTGCTGATTGACCGCGATCCATAATTCCACACGTATGTCATCGCTTCCTGGGAGTACTCGGCAAAAATAACGCCGACCGATATTAGCGCGACCTCTTCGTAGCTTCGTAACAAATTTCAATCTGTAATTGATCACTTTGTGTGAAACATTCATAAAGTTTTCACTGAATAATTTTCAATATTTTTTTTTTTTTTGAATAGCCGGAATAAAGAAAGCAACGACAAAATTGATTCGATTTCAAATAATTTACAAATCAAAATGTTGAAAAACAAAACATCCAAAAAACTTTCGATGAATGCTTAAATGTTGACATTGACGTTGCTGTAACCGGTATTTTGACAGATAACGATATTTTGGAAGAAGTTTTGCCTAGCAATAATGAAAGTGACGAAGATGATAGCGCCGAAGAAGAAGAAATTTTAACGAACTCACAAGTCGGAGCGTTATGATGTCCCAAATAGTGTCTTCGGCAACCTAATATGTTTAGAAAACTCAGTAGAAAAATTAAGAGAAAAGAACATGAAGTAATCCCAAATTACAAATTACTTTAAAGCTTGAATTTTTGTTATATTACTTTTATGTTTGTAATCAATAGCCCTATTTTTTGTTACTATAGGTTTATGTTACTGTTTAAATCGTATTTAATATATAAAATGTACGAATGAATGTATGTACTCGTACTTATGTTGATTTGTTAAGTCCAACAATAGAGAAATATGTAAACATTATCTAATAAAAGCCCCGCTAATTCGTATCTGTAAATTTTGTAATATATTAGGGTGTACATCGTGGTCACTATCTCATGTTGAATAGCTAGAGTACTTGTAAGATCATCTTTATAAAATACGTATTTTTAATTTTTTATTATCTTACTAACTAAACAAGTCTCTTCCTCATTTATATTTGTTGTAAATTGTTCAATTTGTAAACCCATATTTTCTATACTCTCTGTGGAGATCTGTACCTGTTAAAGAAAGTGACAATACGCTTTCATAATTTAGCAACAAGGAAGGCGTTGATGTAACGTGTCTGTAAATATGACATTTGATATTAGATATTTATTGGCCGCCGACCGTGCCAGACGGGAAGGCCGATAGTTATTAATATAATATTAGAATTGTTAGTTATTTATATAAATTATAATAAATCGTGAAATCGCAGAATATTACATTGGCGACGAGGATAATTGGGAAGTATTTTACATAAAACAGAAAGGCCGTATACGATTTTGAATTCAAACGGGAATAGTGACACTAGGTGCACACACACACGCACAGATTCATACAGGTATTTTGTTTGAATTTGCGTGTAGGGAAATGTATGAAGAAAATTTTATTCAGCATTACCTGAATAACGGAATTCATTCCAAATGGAATGAGATTGAAATAAATTGAAAATGAAAATGTTTAAAATGAATTGAGAAATTGGAAAAAAAAAGAATTTGAAATTTGCAAATGGAGCGAGTTATTCCAAAAAAAAAAAAATGGAAAATTTGAAAATTGAAAATAGTTAAAAAAAAACGAAAAGAAAAATATGTAAAGAGTCTATTCCAAATGGAATGAGACAAACGCAAATGCATTAAGATATTTAAAAAAATTAGAAAATTTGAAGATGATTCGAGAAATCTACAAAAAAAAAATTAAAAGAAAAATAAGTAAAGAGTCTATTTCAAATGGAATGAGACAAATGCAAATGAATTGAGATATTTAAAAAAATAGAAAATTTAAAGATGATTCGAGAAATCTAGGAAAAAACGAAATTGTCTATTCCAAATGGAATGAGACAAATGTAAGAGCGAAATGAATGATTGAGAATATGTGTATATTTGTATATTTCATATGAAATACAGAAAGGGACTAAATGTAATTAGGTATTGTATTAAAAGACTATATTCCAAATTTAATAACGTTGGGAACAAGGGTAAAGTGATTCATTTGTTTTCTTTATGTGTAACAACAAGGGCATGAGAAAAATTTAGCTGTTGAGTTTTTTCTCAATGAATGAAAGATAAGAAAACACAGTTTTCCAAATGTAGTTGAAATTAATTTATATGATTTTTTTTTTAATAAAATAAAATGTTGTTTAATGGTAATCGTTTCAGCGAGAAATAAAAATGACGGAACTGAAACCATTTCTATGTCAGGCAATGGACAAGGCGTTATGGCGTACGGAGTGGGAGGGGTGGTTGCGCTCGTTTTATATATATATTGACGCAGAGGAGATAACCTCTATATATAAGAAAAGAAATAAACTCCTACATTTGGGAGGATCCCAGCTCCAGGCAGTGGTATATAGCATTCCTGGTGCTTTAGTACCATATGATGAGCAAGCGAAAAACGATGTGTTTACACCTTTAATAACAAAACTCAGTGAGTATTTTTCGCCACAACGGAATTCCGCTTTTGAGAGGCACTTGTTTCGTTCTATAACACCACTGGAAGGAGAATGTTTTACGGCGTTTTTGATGAGATTACGCCGCCAGATAGCAAAATGTTCATTTGGCGAGACCAAAGAACAGATCGAAGAAATATGTTTAAAAGATAAAATCATCGGAGTCTGGGCACCGTTAGGTTTAAAAAAAAGGTTACTTGAAAACGAACTAACTTTGGATGAGGTCATCAAAACATGTAGTGTTGATGAACAAGTCAACAAACAAACGCAGTCTATGACACCCCAAGGTAACCCAAGCGGCATAAACAAAATTGTACAGCAAAGTATAGAAAGCGAGTGTGGAAGATGTGGTAAAAGGGGATATCGCGAAAATAGTATGGAGTGTCCTGCCAGAAATATGAAGTGCAGGAAATGCGATAGAATTGGACATTTTTATCGGAAATGCCGCACAAGGTTACGGAAACCCAATTTCAAAGTAGATGAACCGTATAGGAAACGCTGGAGACGAAGAGATACGGTAATACAGTTCATAAGTAGCGAAATTGGAAATGGACACTACGGTTCGAAGGGAACTGGGTTATTCAGAGTGGAGAACGAGTCGTCACAAGAGGGGGAGATCCCGTGTAAAATAGGAGGTTACATAATTACTGTGATGTGCTGTTATGTTTAACTCACGTACTGAATCAGCGAATCATTTTTGGGCATATGCTTCAGATCGTCTATTCAAGGTATTACAAGTTTTTGAGGCTCCAATTTCGGTACAAAACGATCCGGAACTGATTACTACATTTTATGTAATCGAAAATGGTAAACAATCTCTATTAGGACGGGACACAGCTATCGTACTCAACGTTTTAAGAGTAGGTTTGGACGTGCGTAGAGTTGAGGGAGCAGAACCGTTTGCCAAATGGCGGGATGTTTCTGCCAAGCTGTCCATTAATGAATCTGTGGTTCCCGTGCAACAACCCATGAGACGTGTGCCGACGGCGTTGGAGGGTAAAATAACTGAGAAACTGGAAGAGGCTTTAAAGTTGGACATTATCGAAGCAGTAACTGGCCCAAGTGCCTGGATATCGCCGGTGGTGATTGCCTTTGAAGATGATGGCGATATTCGGAAATGTATAGATATGCGCTGGGCAAATAAAGCGATACGGAGAGAAAATTCCCCTCTACCGATTTTTGACAACTTTATGACCAAACTAAGGAGACCTAAGTGTTTCTCTCGACTTGATTTAAAAAATGCCTACCATCAGTTGGAGTTGGCTGAGTCCAGCAAAGAAATTACTACATTTATTACGCACCGGGGTTTGTTTCGTTATAACTTTTAATGTTTGGGGTGAATTCGGCTCCAGAGAAGTTTCAGAGGCTAATGGAGGAATTAATATCTCCTTGTCAAAAGGCATTGAACTATATTGATGATGTAATCATTTTTGGAAGCAATATTGAAGAACATGATAAGGCACTGGAAATGGTTAAGACAATTTTTAAAACAAATAACGTCTTACTGAATGAAAAGAAATGCATAATAAGAACTCAAAGGCTGAAATTTTTGGGACACATCCTGTCGGATGAAGGGATTGAAGTTGATCCCGAAAAAGTAAAAGTGATCACAGCAAGCAGAGCCCCGAAAAATAAAGAAGAAGTACGTAGTTTTTTTGGTTTAGCTACATATGTGGGTAAGTTTGTAATTGACTTGGCAGACAGCACTGAGCCTCTAAGGAAACTAATGAGGAGAAAGGAGAAATTTGTTTGGGGCAAAGAGCAGGACGACGCATTTCAAGGAATTAAGGCGAAAATTGCCGCGGTATCGAAACTCTCATACTTTAACCCGCAGGACAAAACGTGTTTAATTGCAGATGCTAGTCCGGTGGCCCTGGGTGCCGTATTAGTGCAATTTGATAAGGCAAATACTTCGCGGATCATTTCATTTGCCAATAAGAATCTCTCACTGGTGGAAAAGAGATATTCCCAAACCGAAAAAGAAAGTCTGGCCTTGGTGTGGGCTGTGGAAAAATTTTATTATTATTTGGCAGGGCTACATTTTGATCTAATAACCGATCACAAGCCACTAGAAACCATATTTAAGCCAACCTCTCGACCCCCAGCAAGGATCGAAAGATGGTTGCTAAGGTTACAGTTATATCGTTTCCGAGTGATATATGTATAAACCAGGGAAAGAAAATATTGCGGATTCGCCATCAAGGCTTTCCCAAGAAAACAACGCTGATCCATATGATTGGGCCGGAGAGCAGCATATTTTTTCGAGGAGTGTCCACTTTGATACCGAAGTCGCTCTCCATATCACAGATTACAGATATGTCTATATTAGACGAAGAGATACAAGATGTAATGACGTGTCTAAGTCGGGACTTCTGGAAAGCGAATATGTCAAGCCCATATTATCCATTTCGTTTGGAGCTGCCCCTATTACGGGGAACTAAATTAGTAATCCCACGAAAGTTGCGAGAAATAATTCTGGGCCTCGCACATGAAGGACATCCAGGAATAAGTGCAATGAAACGGAGATTACGTTCCAAAGTTTGGTGGCCTTGTGTGGACAAAGATGCTGAAAAATACGTCAAGACTTGTCAAGATTGCCTTATAGTGTCAATGCCACCAAAACCAGCTCCGATGGAGAGGCACCCTTTCCCGAATATACCCTGGAAATGTTTATCTACCGATATTTTGGGTCCTTTACCTAATGGGGATAATATATTGGTACTAATTGATTACTACTCCAGATATATGGAGTTCAAAGTAATTAAGTCGATAACATCTAAAACCATTATTGATGAAATGGAAGAGATATTTCCAAGATTGGGATTTCCAGAGACATTAACGACTGACAATGGAAGGCAATTCGTAAGCGTTGAGTTTAAAAGTTTTTGCAGTACCAACGGCATTCGGCTAATGACTACGCCCCCATACTGGCCTCAGGCTAACGGCGAAGTAGAAAATATGAACAGGTCCCTAGTGAAACGTCTAAAGATAGCTCATGCAAACAACGACAACTACAAGAAGGAAATTCAGAAGTTCATTTTGATGTACAATGTTACTCCGCATGGTACCACGGGCGCTCCACCGACAGAACTAATGTTTAACAGAGTTATAAGAGACAAAATTCCCTGCATTCAGGACCTTGTGGGGGAAATGGCAGAGTCAGAAGAGAAGGATAAGGATATGCGGGCCAGGAGTGCGGGAGATGTTGACATCCAAATTGGAGATACAGTACTTTTAAAGAATGTAATATTTCCACATAAGTTGACACCCACATTTGATACTACCACGTAAAAGGTAGTAAAGCGAGAAGGAAATGTTGTGCAGATTTCCACTGGTGGTAAAACATACACCAGGAATGTTGGTCATTTGAAAAAGATTGTAAGCACAAACCCATTGAGTCCTGCAGCGCCAGTTTTCCTCGATGCCCAGTCTTTTTCCCGAACTACCTCAACATCTGAGGATCAGCAGAAGCTAGGCGAGAACCTCAAACTACGTCTGGACAAAAGGGAAGGAATGTGGAGATCTGTACCTGTTAAAGAAAGTGACAATACGCTTTCATAATTTAGCAACAAGGAAGGCGTTGATGTAACGTGTCTGTAAATATGACATTTGATATTAGATATTTATTGGACGCCGACCGTGCCGGACGGGAAGGCCGATAGTTATTAATATAATATTAGAATTGTTAGTTATTTATATAAATTATAATAAATCGTGAAATCGCAGAATATTACACTCTCTAATTGGTAAATTTCGTTAAAATTATATGGGCAAGAATTCATAAATTCTATCACGTCGTTATTAATTGTTAAGGTATCGGTTCTCATGTCAATAACTGCTGGTAATGGTTTTAGTATGTTTTGACCAATTATTGCATCGAATCCTTTATTTTGTGGGTCAGTTAATTTCCATGACATATCTGCGTCAAAATTAATTTGGAGAGGTAAGCTTGTTATTATTTCCCATTTGATTAATGATTCGCTATTTAATGACCGGATTTTTATTGAGTTATTTAATAGTATTCTTTTATACTTAAATAATTTCCTATTATCGTGACGTAGGAGAACATGAATCGATTAGGCTTATAATCTTTTCATTTTTGATTGTTAATTCTACTAACGGAAGGTAGTTCTGGTATGTTCCAAGGGAAAATTTACTTCTTTGTTTATGTGGTCTACTTCCATTGGAATTTCTTCCTACTCCTTGCACCATTATAGTTGTTATGGTTTTGGTAATTCCATCTAAATGAGCTTGCTGTGCTATTGCATTGATTTTGATTATTGAAACGGTTACTATTTAGTCGTATTTGCTCTGTGCTTCCTTGTCTTTGATTATTGCAATTCTTATACCTTTTATTAATTGGATTATGACCCACAGGTCTTTGATTATCTCTTTCGTGTCCTATTTGACCATATTGATTTATATTTGTAAGTCCTATTTCTTCTAGTACGTAATAGGTTTCCCTTAACCCATTCAAGCCCACTGTTACATATAGTAACGCACCGCATTCAAACTTTAAGCGCTGGCTGAGAGCAGCATACTTCTACGAATCAGAATTTAAGTCTACCATTTATTAGAATATTGCACTGCAAGCGATTCGTTTTGAAAATCAAGTCAGTTCTCTTTTCAATTTCAACGCAGTTACTTGTGCGCGAAGTGAAGTTTTTTTAGAAGTGGTAAAAGCGGAGAAATGACGTCACGTCGAAGGAAAATACAGATATTAATATATTTATATGTCTGATAAGAAGAATACTGTTTATTAAAAGTTATTGATAAATATGCAAAGAAAGTTATAAAAGTGTGAGAAAAAATACTTCGAGGGAGGAGTGCTCCCTGAAGACCCGATAATGAAGGCGTTACATATATGTAACAGTGGGCATCCCCGTACTTTTTGCTGGTTTTGTTAGGTATTAGCAACAGGGAACTTATCTCAGTGTTTTTATATCCGTGTGCATAACTACACAAGAATATTATAACTTTATTTTTATGTGTGTGTCATAAAAGTTTATATTTATTTTCAGATATACTTGTTTGACATTGGAGGAAGCAACAAATATCCTTGAGGAATTGATGTCAGATGATGATGGGGATGAGATTATTGAAAAAATAGTTATTGAACCTCCGAGCGGTAAAAATATTGAAACAGATGAAGATTCTGTCGATGAGGATGGCAGTGGACGACCAGATAATTTGCCTAAAGCACAGTTAACGCAATCATGCCAAGTTATCATGCGGAATACTGCTGAGGAAGATTTCTTGAATGAAGCGCTAAGGGATGTCTTGAACTATTCGTCCCACAATTTGGAGGTTGATGTCTTAGATGCCACTTTACCAACATTTGAGTCGTCAACTTCCAGTTTGATTTTGAAAAAAACACCGAGTAAGATTGTTTGTAAAAACTTATTACCCTCTGAAACCAAAAAACGGAGTCAACGACCACCAACTTTAAAACCGACTGCTGCTCAGAAAAAATTGCCAAAGCAAAAGAAAAAGAAGCAAGGACCAACAAAACGAGCTAAACAAAGAAGAGAACCTCTAATTCAGTGGGTTGAGGATAATAATACAAGGTACCAACAAATTTTCCCAGAGCCAAGCTATCTTGACTGCGTTAACCTATCGCCCCATGAGCAATTTTAAAAATTTTTTGATGACGAGTTGATTGAAATGCTTTGTACGGAAAGCAATAGCTATGCCGTATATTGTGGTCAGGTGAACCCACAAAAAACAACACAAGAAATGCGTGTTTTCATTGGAATACTTATAGTCACTGGTTACTCCTTTCTTCCTGTAAGAAGAGGGTATTGGTCAAATGAAACAGATTTTCTGAATGTGATGATTAGCGATGCTATGCGCAGAAATCATTTTGATACAATTTTCCGCAGCACACATTTCATAGATAATGCAAAGCAGCAGATACATGATAAAATATGGAAGCTACGACCATATACTGATGCCTTGAAACAGCGTTTCCGGAAGCACTTTCATCCCGAGAGGAACCTGTCGTACGATGAATCGATGATAGAGTATTATGGGCGTCGTGGTTGTAAACAATTCATAAGAGGCAAACCATTAAGATTCGGGTACAAAATGTGGAGTTTGAATACCCCTCTTAGATATTTAATAAATTTTGAAATGTATCAGGGAACAAATCCTCGTATGAAAACAGAATATCATAAATATGGCAAAAACATAACGCCGTTGTTTTGCATGTTGGATGAATTCGATGAAACCATCAAACATCTAGAGTTTTCCCTCCACTTCGACAACTTATTCACTACTACCTCGGCGCTAGGTCGACTGAAAGAACGGGGTTATTAAGGAACAGGCACCATTCGAGAAAATATGATTCCAAAATCATGCCCTCTAAATTCAAGAGAGGAATTGAAAAAACGAGAGCGGGGCCATGTGGAAAGTGCAATAATGAAAGATACAGGCATAAAAGTAACCAAATGGGTTGACAATGCAGTCGTAAGTGTTGCTTCAACCATACGTGGCAAATTACCATTGACTACCATCGGAAGATATTCGCGGGCCGAAAGAAAAAGGGTAATGGTTCCTTTGCCACATTCTATTTTGCAATACAACAAATTCATGGGTGGAACTGATAGAATGGACCAGAACGTCAATGCATATAGGATTGGTGCTCGTGGAAGGAAATGGTGGTACTCGATTTTCACATGGCTTATAGACGTGTCGGTTCAAAATGCTTGGCTTTTGCATCGTAAAGGTGGGGAAAGCGTAACCCAATTGGATTTCCGCAGAGCTATTGCCTCCAGATACTGCAAAACGTTTGCAGTTACAAAGCCTCCTCAGAGTTATCGCCGAGTAGCCAGTGATGAAGTGAAATACTTCAGCCGTTTTGATGGACTAAATCATTTTGTGGTCGAAATACCCGGCAAAAAAAGGCGTCGTTGCGCTGGTCTTAACTGTAAATCACATCCATCTTCTATATGCAAAAAATGTGATGTGGGCTTGTGCATAAAATGCATTGAAAAATATCATTATTTTGAAAATAATAAAATAGAAGTATGAACCACAATGTAATAAGAGTATGAGTCTTCATTATTCTTTCAATCTGAATTGCTTTATTGTGCCAATGTTATCTTGATTGTTGCTAGAATAAAAGTACTGAACATTAATTTTAATAAAAAAAATTATGAAAATTGTATTTTACGTGAAAAAAGATGAAGTCAGAAACTATAAGGTACTGCCCACTGTTACATATATGTAACACCTTCCACAGCGGAAGCCAAATAAACTATGAACACAATTTTTATTTTCCCTTGTTTCTAATCTCAATTGAAAAAACTTTCTTAAATTTCGCGCTCCTAACCCATCCGGTTCGCCGTGGGCTTGAATGGGTTAAGGAATTAATTATTGGTGATAGATGAAGCGGAATAAGGTTTCAAAATATTTTTAATATTTAGGATTCGATTGTTCTTGGGGAATGGGATTCTATGGACTTATTTCCGTCCACATTATACTTAGAGTTAAGCTTATCTAATATGTTTTTTAATTGGTAGTAATAATTATTTACGTTACGTACTTAGTCGTGATGGCCTGGTGGATGAGTTGGTGGTAACTCTCTCTTACCCCAAAATTTTGTATTAGTTCCGTTTTGGCTTCTTCCCACGATGAGTCCCTGAGTAGTATCCTTATTATCTGGGGAGTCTCTTTGTGGATTTTCGTTTTTATGTGTCTTTCCCACACATAGTTTCTGGCTGATTCGTTCTCGCTAAACAAGAGCAGGATCAGCTCAACCACTCTGATGCAGGATGAAACGTCGTAGCTTCCGTCGCCCCTTAATTATCTTATTTTAGCAGCTTCCTTCAGGAGATCTGATGCCGATATCAGATGTAGATTCTAGTTGTTGGTTGCCATTGTAGTTATTTGTGTATAATTTATATCGATTTTTTGTTCTCTTTTTAAGAAGTTAGTTCTTTTATTATTTATATAATCATCTAACACTGTTTGAACACGCAAGCAGTAGTAAGTTTCTTATAAATGACGTCTATGACTTTTGGCAGTTAGATTTCATAATATTTCAGAAGTTTACTCCAAGATATTAGTTTGTGTAAATTTTACTATAAAAATTTTAAGTACTATTAATCTTGTTTTTAATTTTGCTCAACTTCTACAATTATATTTATATTGGATCTTGTGTTTTCAGTGGTTTTTAAATCATTTGACGTTTTTTGCTTTTCATTTTAACTAAGTACGTTTAAGCGGTTTACCTCTTGTGAGTTTTTCATTGTCTAAGGACAAAGTTCCGAAGACTGCGCCAGTTGTAGTTATTAAACCCGATCTCAATACTAAATTTTAAAATCTTTGTTAAACTTAAGTTTAACTTGTTGAACGATAAATACTGTACTAGAGTTCAATATTTATTATTAATACTAAACTTCGGTTCAGCTTATCGCGAAGAGAAAGACTCGACTTGTTAATTCTTCTGTCAGTTTATTTATATATATATTTTCTTTCTTTTCTTTTTTTATTGTTGTTCCTTTATTTGTTATGTGTGCGTTACCACTTGTAGTTGCGACAATATTTGTCAAGTGGCCTATTACAGCAATTACATTCCCTTAAATGTTTACGTTACACTATTTATTGTGACGTTAATTGCTTTTTGTCTTTGGCTGTCGCAATATTCGTTTGAACATATAAAATAATGAAATGTGCAACGGAAGTGCAATGTAATCTAGTGTAAGTGCCCAAGTTTGTTTCGAAATATGATATGCATATTTCGTGTGGTCGCAACGTTATTGCGATAATAAAAAGGGAAAATATTTTAGGTTGACCAATTGACTTTAAGTAGTTTGGGGTAGGTTGGTAACGTTGGGGTCGGCATTATGATATGCATATTTCGTGTGGTCGCAACGTTGTTGCGATAATAAAAAGGGAAAATATTTTATGTTGACCAATTGATTTTAAGTAGTTTGGGGTAGGTTGGCGTCGGCATTATTTCGTTATTGCAGTTCGTATGCTCAGTTCTTATGGATAGACATTGGCACCGACGTCGGCGTAGCTCACGCTACTTCTTCTTCTTTACTGGCGTAGACACCGCTTACACGATTATAGCCGAGTCAACAACAGCGCGCCAGTCGTTTCTTCTCTTCGCTACGTGGCGCCAATTGGATATTCCAAGCGAAGCCCGGTCCTTCTCCACTTGGTCCTTCCAACGGAGTGGAGGTCTTCCTCTTCCTCTGCTTCCCGCGGCAGGTACTGCGTCGAATACTTTCAGAGTTAGAGTGTTTTCATCCATCCGGACAACATGACCTGGCCAGCTTAGCCGCTGTCTTTTAATTCGCTGAGCTCAATGTCGTCGTATATCTCGTACAGCTCATCGTTCCATCGAATGCGATATTCGCCGTGGCCAATACACAAAGGACCATTAATCTTCCGCAGAACCTTTCTCTCGAAAACTCGTAACGTCGACTCATCCGTTATTGTCATCGTCCAAGCCTCTGCATCATATAGCAGGACGGGAATTATGAGCGACTTATAGAGTTTGGCTTTTGTTCGTCGAAAGAGGACTTTACTTTTCAATTGCCTACTTAGTCCAAAGTAGCACCTGTTGGCAAGAGTAATCCTGCGTTGGATTTCCAGGCTGACATTGTTGGTGGTGCTAATGCTGGTTCCTAAATAGACGAAATTATCTACAACTTCAAAGTTATGACTGTCAACAGTGTCATGAGAGCCAAGTCGGGACGACTGTTTGTTTGATGACAGGAGATATTTCGTCTTGCCCTCGTTCACTGCCAGACCCATTTGAGTTGCTTCCTTGTTCAGTCTGGAGAAAGCAGAACTAACGGCGCGGGTGTTGAGGCCGATGATATCAATATCATCGGCATACGCCAGCAGCTGTACACTCTTATAAAAGATTGTCCCTGCTCGATTAAGTTCTGCAGCTCGAATAATTTTCTCCATCAGGAGTTTGAAGAAGTCGCACAATAGGGAGTCGCTTTGTCTGAAACCTCGTTTGGTATCGAACGGCTCGGAGAGGTCTTTTCCGATCCTGACGGAGCTTTTGGTGCTGCTCAACGTCAGTTTACACAGCCGTATTAGTTTTGCGGGGATACCAAATTCAGACATCGCGGCATAGAGCCAGCTCCTTTTCGTGCTTTCGAAAGCAGCTTTGAAATCGACGATTGTGTCGATTCTCTTTTCACGGGCCCTTTCCAAGATTTGGCGCATGGTGAATATCTGGTCGGTTATTGATTTGCCAGGTCTAAGGCCACACTGATAAGGTCCAATCTGTTTGTGGACGGTGATCTTTAATCTTTCACACAATACGCTCGATAGAACCTTATAGGCAAAGTTCAGGAGGCTTATCCCACGGTAGTTGGCGCAGATTGTAGGGTCTCCTTTTTTAAGGATTGGGCATAGCACACTTAAGTTCCAATCCTTGGGCATGCTTTCGTCCGACCTTATTTTGCAAAGAAGCTGATGCATGCTCCTTATCAGTTCTTCGCCGCCGTGTTTGAATAGCTCGGCTCAGTCCGTCGGCCCCTGCCGCTTTGTTGTTCTTCAGGCGGGCAATTGCTATTCGAACCTCTTCATGGTCGGGCAATTCAACGTCTGCTCCATCGTCATCGATTGGGGAATCGGGTTCGCCTTCTCCTAACCTTGTACGTTCACTGCCATTCAGCAGGCTGGAGTAGTCTTCCCTCCATAATTTAAGTATGCTTTTGGCATCGGTGACCAGATCACCTTTGGGGGTTCTACGAGAGTATGCTCCGGTCTTGAAACCTTCTGTAAGTCGCCGCATCTTTTCGTAGAATTTTCGAGCATTACCCCTGTCGGCCAGCTTATTAAGCTCTTCGTACTCACGCTTTTCGGCCTCTTTCTTTTTCTGTCTACAAATGCGTCTCGCTTCCCCCTTCGACTCTCTGTATCTATCCCATCCCGCACGTGTTGTGGTCGAGGTAGGCAGCCCGTTTTTTCTCCGCTGCGACACGGCAATCCTCGTCGTACCAGCTGTTCTTTTGCACTTTCCGAAAACCATTGGTTTCGGTTGCAGCTGGACGTAAGGAGTTTGAAATGCCGTCCTACAGTTCCCTTATACCGAGTTGTTGACGAGTGCTCTCAGAGAGCAGGAGTGCAAGCCGAGTAGAAAATCGTTCGGCTGTCTGTTGTGATTGCAGCTCCTCGACGTCGAACCTTCCTTGTGTTTGTTGACGTGCGTATTTTGCTGCACAGAGGCGGGTGCGAATCTTGGCTGCAACAAGATAGTGGTCCGAGTCGATGTTAGGACCTCGGAGCGCACGCACATCTAAAACACTGGAGACGTGTCTTCCGTCTATCACAGCATGATCGATCTGGTTGGTGGCTTTTCGATCCGGAGACAGCCAGGTAGCTTGATGAATTTGCCTATGCTGGAATCTAGTACTACAGATAACCATATTTCAGGCCCCGGCGAAGTCGATCAGCCTCAACCCATTTGGGGATGTTTCCTCGTGGAGGCTGAATTTACCGACCGTAGTGCCAAAGATACCTTCTTTGCCCTACCTGGCGTTAAAGGCGCCAAGCACGATTTTGACATCGTGGCGGGGGCAGCGCTCATAAGTGCGCTCCAAGCACTCATAAAAGGCATCTTTGGTAACATCGTCCTTTTCTTCCGTCGGGGCGTGGGCGCAAATCAGCGATATGTTGAAGAACCTCGCTTTGATGCTGATTGTGGCTAGACGTTCATTCACCGGAGTGAATGATAATACTCGGCGACGGAGTCGCTCTCCCACCACGAATCCAACACCAAACTTGCGCTCCTTTATATGGCCACTGTAGTAAATGCCACAAGGACCTACTTGTCTCTGTCCTTGTCCCGTCCATCGCATTTCTTGGACGGCGGTGATGTCAGCCTTTATTTTCACGAGGACATCAACCAGCTGGGCAGCGGCATCTTCCCAATTAAGGGACCAGACTTTCCAGGTGCATGCCCTCAAATCATAGTCCTTAATTCGTTTGCCATGGTCGTCATCAAAAGAGGGGTCACTTATCCGAGGCTGTTGTTTATTTTTCATTGGGAGTGTTTTTTTACGTGGGGGGTCCTAAACCCAGCGCACAACCCTAAGTAGGGAATACAATACCCTCGGAATAGTAAAAAAAAATCAGCATTGTCTTATATGCATTGACTATATATGCATTTTGCGACCGATGACCAAAAGCTGCTGTCACCTTTTGATCGATAACATCGATTGTAGTTATCCAATTGTCTTAAAATTTTTACGAAAAGTAAACAAGAGATCAGAATTTGTATTTCATATACCCACCAATAGGTGGCGCCACCAGAAACAGTTATATTTAAAAGGTTCTGTTTATTTTGCGACAGACCTTGTATATTTAATTCTGCTATTTTTTACTTATTTCTTTACCATAGGAATACTAGGGTCTTTATGGATATTTTAATTAAACAATTTCGATTGGAACATTTGAGTTATATCAATATTAGTTGCACAGGTCGTACCCCACAGTTGAATGTCATACATTCAAATCGGCTTTGTGACCGCATTATGTAAAAGCACCGTGTTTTCTAGACTAAGTTTAGAGTTTTTATTTAAATGCTTATTTAAACTTGCAGCACTAATCTTCATGTTATTTTACTAGAGATGTGTTTTCTCCACGTGAGCTTTCTGTCTAGGTGAATACCAAGATATGTTACTTCGTTCGCTTGTTTTTTTTTTTTACTGCTGGGCACATTTTTGGTATTAGCGAAAATGTAACATGCTTGCACTTCTGTTTATTCACATTTATACGCCAGTTCGCTAGCCATTGTGTGACAGAAAAAATTATTCTTGATGATAAAATGTGGCAACTGTTGCCGATCATTATAGCTGTGTCGTTCCCAAAAGTAGAAGTTAACAAGCTTACCAGATGTGCCGATGAAAGATCAGCTCTTTTATATAAGGAGGCAGTCTCTCAGGTGGGGGAGGGAGCCGAACTGGAGGGCTCACTTCCCACGCAAGACTGGAGAGTTTTAAAGCTAGAGAGAACCGTTGAACCATATCGGCAAGCGCTGATAATGCTAAACGGGAAGTCCATCGGTCCTCGCAGCAAAACAAAGGGAGCCATAAGCTCGAAATGGTTGTATTGAAAGTACTCCCAACGGATACCAGAGCTGATGGCATCCAGCTGTAGGTCGGGTGGATAAGACAGACGGCGTTGATGGTCGAACGACCCGAGTCTCTCGCGAGTTCTGGGGGCGGTTCGTCGATCGGCGACTCCGTCTTCAGCCTCGAACAATTGTTTGAGGAGGAAATTGGATAGTATCCGAAACTAAAAATTGCAGTGAAAAGGAAAGATAGCACTTCTAAAGCAATAAGTGGTAACTCAATTAGCGTTTTTGGGGTAGTTTTATCATGTCCCGCCGACGATTTTGGATTAAGATCTTTTATGATTCTAATAATTCCAGAAGATAAAGTCTAAAAAGACTCGAGCGACTCTTAAGCTATGTTATTATGATTGACAGCTTAAAATTGTTCTTTGGGCAATTAGGTTGAAATACCTTTTCTATGGGATTTGCAACACAATTAGCCTTTTCTTCGTCACTTCGAGCCCAATTTCCACCCAAATCTCTTATAGGCATGTTGGAGTCAGTGGTCGACTGCATGGACTTTTGGGCTTTCTAAAGGGAATTAGGCTTGCTTGAATTTGGACACAGCTTCCTTATAAAAATTTCGGTGTTGAATTCTTCCTCACGAGCTCTTTTTTAATTTACGTACAGCAGATTCCAATTGAAGCTAAGAGGAAGGGGAACGATTTATCTGTCATTCATAGGGTTACCATATTCCCTGATTTGTCAGTTCCCTGATTTTGATTTCCGACACTGATTCCCACATTTTCGTGAAAAATGCACTGATACCCTGGTTTCCCCCTGAATCGGCGATTATTTTTATTACTTTTTTTTGAGAGAGTGCGTTTCAGTCTACTGGGGCGTTTCGAATTTGCGTGAGTTAGCGACGCTGAAGATAGCCTAAGTAAATTTCACACTTAACCTAAACAAGCAATAAAATTCCATAACGAAAAACTGATAAGCATAACAAAACTATCTTTGTTCTAACAAGATAACGGATATCGAATTACAACAAAGAAGTTGTATGCAGATAACAGCAGCCGCCTTCCATAATAATAAGTAGCAATAAGATTATAAAATGTAAACAGTAAGAAATTATGAATAAAAAAGGCAACACGAAAAAAGTGTACTGCCCAAGTAAACATAATTTCTTTTACTCGCGACAAACAACAGTTTTTTAACTGAGGGCTCAACCGTTCTTTTCGTTTGAACTGAACCTGCCATATCCTGACATAAAGGGATAAAACTAAAATCCACGTTCCTGAAGAAGGAAAAAAATAAGTTCCTGAAAAATTGGAAACAGCACCGATGAACATCGAAATCACGCTGCAATCTCATTAAAAGAGACAAAAACTGTTCAATTTGCGTCGTCCCTTATTGAACACCAACTTCGAGATGTCTGCACAGGAGATTGCAAATCTCAGGGCTCAAATTGCTGCTTTAACTGCATCTCTAACTGAGAACCAACAAAGAGTGGCTACCCTGAAGAACAGTCTGCCATGAAATATGACAATTACGGATCAGCACGATGACTGCAAACCAAATAAAATCAACGAAATGCGGATTAACCTGGATATTTTTAAAGCATTGCCAGACTTCACGGGCAATATAAATCAATACAGATTTTGGCGAAAACGTGCGTGGACGCACATGGAAAACATAAAAGAATATGCCACAACTCCGACATATTATATCGCATGGCATTCGAAAATTCAAGGAGAAGCAGCCGATATTTTAATCAACCACAACACGAAGTTCAACTTCTGCTCAATCATAAATCGCCTCGACTACCGTATGCGGACCAGAGACCTTTTTACGTCTTACTAGACGAAATGAAAAGGATTACGCAAAACAAACTTACGCTGGCGGAATTTCATTGCGAAGTCAGCAGGGCATTGAATCTTTCCCTAACAAAAATTGAAATGGGAAGCTCAGGGGACCCATCATAAATGCAAAAGTATGCGAATCAAGAAGCCGTCAGAACGTTTATTCATGGTTTGAACAGCAAGTATACAAACGTGCAAGTGCAATACACACAGAGTGCACCCACCCCAAAGTGCCAACCAATGGACGTAGATTCCTCACGGCAATACAGAAGACCCACCAACTTCAACGCTGCACCTTTACAAAACAGCTATAACCGTTAATTACAAGGACTACCTCCAAATAATCAATTTCGCGGAAACCCTCAAAAACAGAGAACGAAATCCTTCATCTCATAATTCCAACGTACAGCAAAAATTTCAACGTGTAAACCAGACACGCGACGAAGAACTACAATGGCTTACACCAGAATACGAGAACGATGAATTACGATCACCTGCTACAAAACAAAGTGACGACTTTGAATATAAGACAGGCTTTGTTTTTCTCAAGCGAGTGAATCAATTGCCGTGTCTTCAACACCACTGCAGGGATACAGGCAAAGCAGTTAATATCCTCATCGACACTGGAGC
Source organism: Bactrocera zonata (assembly GCA_037783105.1). Taxonomy (NCBI): domain Eukaryota; kingdom Metazoa; phylum Arthropoda; class Insecta; order Diptera; family Tephritidae; genus Bactrocera; species Bactrocera zonata. The sequence continues at coordinate 250,782 of JBAWJQ010003748.1, read as the reverse complement.
AACAAACAATTACATAAGTGTACCAAATGTAATATCGGTGAGTATATTCCAATCAAACCTACAAAAGTAAAAACTCTTCATGGTTTCTCAATATCAAAATAAAAAAAAAATAATATCAGTGTTAGATAATTTCCTTACGTTTTTTGAAACTGATGCATTAGAAGAATTTTGTATGCTTCTGGGCGAACAGGGACTCAGAACAGTTAAAGCAGAGATTAACCTTTTCGAGTATAAGCTCAGTTATAAATATAGGGCCAAGAAAGAAAGAGAAATTTTGCAAAAAGTTATTCAAACAGTAAGCAATGAAAAATATAGATCTGAAATTGAAAAAATAATGCAACAAAATGAAGGTACTAACTCAATATTACCATTTACTACCACTGTACAAGCCACAATTAGGACGAAATCCGAAGATCCTATCTGGACAAAACAATATCCGTACCCTATATCTGATAATGATTTTATTAACAAAGAAACAAATAAACTTTTAAAAATTGAAATAATCCAACCTAGTAAAAGTCCGTCCATTTGGACAGTTGCTAAAAAAGGTACCGACGAACAAAGGAAACCTAAACGCAGAATGGTTGTAAACTTTCAAAAGCTAAACGCTCATACTATTACAGATAGATACCCCATACCTGATGTAGCTATGACTGTACAAAATCTTGGTAATTCAAAAATATTTACAACTTTAGATTTGGAATCTGGATTTCACCAGATTCTTATTAAAGAATCTGACAGATAGAAAACAGCTTTTAGTGTAAATGGAGCCAAATATGAATTTCTTCGCATGCCTTTTGGACTGAAAAATACTCCGTCAAGGTGTATCGATGATATCCTGAGACGATATATTGTCAAATTTATGTATGTTTATATAGACGATGTTCTAATTTACTCTTCTTCCCCAGAAGAGCATGTCGAGAACATACGCATTATTATAAATGCACTTCATCAAGCCAACAGATTTCCAATGAAAAGTCACACTTCTTTAAAGAATCAAGAGAATATTTGGGGCACATAATTAAATACAATAAATTCACCGTCGATCCCGTAAAAATACAAGCTATAAAAGATTTTCCCACTCCTGCTTCACTCAAGGAGCTTAGATCTTTTCTAGGTCTCGCAAACTATTATCGAAAATTCCTAAAAAATTTTGCAGCCATTGTTAAACCACTTACCACGTTTCTCAGAGGAGGCAACGGTATAATATCAAAAAATAAAAGAAGAACTTCAAGCTCAGGTTGAACTTTTCCAACCAAATTTCAGCAAATCCTTTGAATTGACCACAGACGCTAGTAACTTTGCAATAGGAGCTGTATTATCACAAAATAAAAAACCAATATTATTTATTTCACGAACACTTAGTCAAACCGAACAGAATGATGCAGTTTCCCGCCAACAAATTAATAACACATCTAATTCTGATAATTCCCAACATTCAGTACAAAGCTCCCCTATACAAAAATCAAAGGTGTAAAACAACCACTAAATTGCTTTAAAAATCAAATTATCATAAAACCACGCCCAAATATCATCGCAAAATATTTTTTATTACAGTAGACATACACTTTTCTGTAACACTAAAACTGAGCTATTGGACATATTAAAAAATGTAATCAAACCAAAAGTAGTAAACGCTATAAAAATAGACGCACAATTATTATTTTACGTCGAAAATGACATTATCAATACATTTCCCAATGCCTCCATCGTTCTAACTCATAACATGGTTGACGACGTAACTGACTTCAAACAACAAAAACAAATTATAAATGACACACATAGACATGCACACTGAAATTACAAAAATAATGCACAGGAAATTTCCCAAAAATATTACTGGCCAAACATACGTAACGCTTGTAAAAAAGAAGTACAAGACTGTAAAATCTGTCTCACAAACAAATACGAACGCCGACCAAACAAACAACCAATTGGTTCCGCACCAACGCCAAACAAAGTAGGCGAATACATACACTTAGACTTATTCTACATGAGCGATAACATATGCATTAGCTCAAAGGACAAATACTCAAAATTTTGTTACTTTAGATACATGCAAATACGTCGACGAGATTCTTTCACAAATACGACCCAAACGCAAAATTTTTAATGACTGATAACGATCTATCGTTTACAAGCATATGTACACAACAAATTTACAAAGGATTACAAATAACGCACACAAAAACGCCAGCGTTCCATTCTACTACAAATGGACAAGTTGAGCGTACGCACAGTACAATTATTGAAATTGCGAAAGTTTTAGCTGACCAGAATAATTCAGCAGCGGAAGACGAAATTTTTGAAGCTGTTCGGCAGTACAACAAAACCATACATTCCGTTACCAACGAGAAACCCGAGGACGTGTTTTGTAACCAAAGGTGGTATCCCGACATCCAAGAACGAATACAACAAAACCAGGAAAGAGTCTTGCGTCATCATAATCGCAATCGAAAGCAGCTGAGCTATAATCCAGGTGACGTAATATTTTCCAAGACGCACAGGCGTAGTAAGAACGTAAGAAAATACGCGAAGCACGTTGTAAAAAAAGATAACGGAAAGACTGTAACGACTAATAAAGGACGGTTCTGTACTTAAATTTATAACTGATACACCAGATCATGACGACCTTATCGAAATAAAAACTTTAATTAATATGCTAATGGAAAATAATAACAAACAAAAGAGCATTAATTCGTAGTTTGAAAGAATTCTTGAAACACTCGATCCTCAATCAGTAAATGAGAATTTAATAATAAGAGAAATCTATAACGAATTACAAACAATAACTTATACTATTAATAGGAAAAAAATAAAATTTTTTTACTCTGCCACAATTAATTTGAATGATGTGCAAAAATTAATAAACCATGAATAGTTGGATCTTCCACTAATAAATATATTGGAATATTCTGATATCCATATTTGTTTTTTAGAACAGGCTGTAATTACAATTTACAAATACCCAATACTCGAAACTAAATGTAAATTATTTAATGTATTCCCCTTAGCTCATAAGCATGGTAAAATTATTGTAGATCCTAAGATAGCAAAAGGTAATAATTATCAAAAAGTTTCAAAATGCAAGAATTTTTTCAGCAATTTTATTTGTAAGTCAGAATCCTCTGATAATTGCACTATCAATATACTAAATGATAATCCAGCGAAATGAATCGTCTTCAACAACAACAATATACTAAATGATAATCCAGCGAAATGAATCGTCTTCAACAACAACAATTTGTAGCAGCATAGCGAGGTCGCTCCGTTTTTAAGAAGGAGGGGAGTTAGCGACGCTGAAGATAGCCTTAGTAAATTTTACACTTAACCTAAACAAACAATAAAATTCCAGCCTTATAAACACAACAGACAGAATTACACAACGAAAAACTGATAAGCATAACAAAACTATCTTTGTTCTAGCAAGATAACGGATATCGAATTACAACAAAGTAGTTGTATGCAGATAACAGCAGCCGCATTCCATAAGTATAAATAGCACTAAGATTATAAAATGTAGTCAGTAAGAAATTATGAATAAAAAAAGGACCCTCGAAAGTAAGTGTACTGCCCAAGTAAACATAATTTCTTTTAATCGCGACAAACAACAGTTTGTTAACTCGCGCCACGCATTTACATGAATCATATCATTCATGGTTGCGTTCCAAAACTCGACAGAGTTCAATTCGCGCAGGATCTTTTGGTATAAAATTTATGCGCGATCATACATACATGTATACCGTAGCATGGAAATGCGATTTTTAAACTCGAAAAATGTTCATATTGACGATAACAAATTGATCGAGCAGTTGGCAAATTTGAATGCGTTCTTGAAATCGAAAAAAGAGATTCGAGAAATATCAAACGAGTTTTTTGCGCAATCTGTTAATGACCAGTTGTGTTAATTCTTCAAAGCTAATAAAAACGCTGAGTCGTTTTCCGAAATATTTGTTGTCTATCCCTGGTCACAACGCAAATTGCGAACGTATTTTTTTCGCAATCAATACACAGTGGTAACGAGCGTAACCGCCTCTCAGTTGAGACCGTTAAAAATATTGTATTTGTTCAATATAACTTCAAAGAAATGAATTGTAAGAATTTTCACAAGTATTTGTCCAGCTATGAAAATTTATTTTTATTAAAACGAATTAAAACGACGAAAAATACAAGTATGTGAAAAAAGATGTTAATGAATGACGAATTTGCAGCTTAGTCATTTACAAGCTTTTCTGTTTCTTAGTGATTTCTCTGGGACCAGGCGACTTATAGTTTTTGTTTTGTGTTGCCAAGACAACTGAGTTACTTATTATATCACTGAGTTCTCTTATGCTTTCGTCTATATCACTTCCTGTATTATTTTTGTACTCAACATGAATGTGGCTACTTACCTATTTTTATATTTTAGCCAATTCTTTTTATAAGATGACCCACTTTTTGGTCAACGAATATGAGTTGTTAACTTTATTAGTTCAGGAGAGTGATCCGAAGATAGATCAGTACATGTATCAGCTGTTATGTGCGATTTATCTACATATATCTTTTATTACAGCAAAATCAATTAAATCTGGTATTTTGTTAAGATTACTAGGTCAATATGTCGGCTCACCAGAAGATAATATTTTGAGGTTATTGTGCCTATTTATGACAGTTTGATACAGCTGTCGTCCTTTCGAATTAATTAATCGCGTGCTCTAATACATGTGTTTTCCATTGTAATCTCCACCTCCTAGAAATCTATGACATAGCGTTCCAAAAAATTCCTTAAAATGGTTGTCTGTAATGTTAAACAGAGGTGGGCACCCATCAAGTTTAAGTTCGCGCAGCGATTTTTTATAAATATTGTTTTAGCTTGTAAGTGCGCTGTAACATGAGATTCTAATAAGTAGTGACTTAATCACTGCTGTTCCACCATGCACCTTTCCATCTGGGTGATTTCTAAAATACATTATAAATCACGGTATAAAGAAATTGTTTTTATTCGTAATATGAGTTTCTGACAGTAGCAAAACATGTATATTATTTTCATCAAGAAATGTAATAAGCCCCAATTTATTTTTGTTAGCATTCCACATAAAAGAGTTCAATACACTCAGTTTTTACTTAAAAAAGTTTGCAACGTTTGGTTTTGTGATTTGATTATCTCTTGTATGTATCATATTTTGCATTGTAGACATAAATTGTGTCATACATTGGGTAAGGTTGAAAATCATAGTTTCAACGTTTCCATTTGGTAGGTTTTGGGACAATTGCATTTGTGCAGTGTTGCCTTTCACCACATTTGCATAGCCCCCTTGTGTAGCACTATTTTTTATAGTACCCGGTTTTGAAACATGAACAGGAATTTCAATATTTTCGCTCGGAGGAATATTTTTCATTTGATTACGACGTGCTTGAATTCCGAGCAGTGAGATTTCCCCCACAATTACTATATTTCTTAATTAAATCCTCCTTCTTAAAAGTACATTTTGATGTGGGATGATCACCACACACCACGTTGACACTGCGTAGGTTGCAATATGATTTCGTTTGTCCGTACTCTTGAGAGTTTGTGCATTATACTGGACAATTTGGGATGTGTTTCGGTTTTCTTTGATTGATTAAAATTTGGCATCAATTCTATTTTAAACCTTGGTTGTGGGACTTTGTTTCTGTTAAAAATATTTACTTCTGATTTAGTATTAAAACCGCCGCATATCGTGGCACGATCACCCATAACGAATTGAATCACAGATATGTGTTATAAACCATCTCCTTTATACGGATTAATATGGATGTAGATATGCCGGTGATAACAACGCCAACCGTTCGGTCGGCTACCAATGTGCCACGCACCGAGCCTACCCCAACGACTTGAGCTACAGTTGCAACAGCATTGCGAATTTTAGCGCTCTTATTTTCTTATTTAAAGAGGGTTACTGGAAAATAAAGTATAAAATAGGGCAATTCAGAATCTGGTGCATCTGAGTTTGCAAAATTACGCAATTGCAAATATTTACCATCAACAGTGAACGTCTTTTTTGTAATTTCTGTGCAACCCTTGCAAATACCATTAATTCACAGCCGAACGGTGAAGAAAAATATTGTTTGTAAACAAAATTGTCGCACAAATTGGAAATTATGCCGAAAAAAGTTTTAAAGAAAAATTAACTAACGCTTTAATGATGAAGCTGCTGAAGAAATTATGGACATTGAAAGTAAGAAATATTTTTATGCAGAATTTCAGTTAATAACAATTTTCTTCTAGAAATCGAAAGTGATGATGACGCAGCGGATGCAGTGTTAGAAGAATTGGCTGACAATATACTCGTATCTGTTATTATGGAATGTCGGCGAGGAGTTTATAGCACAATACCTAAGTCAGACATTTGGCACAATAATATTTTGACAACACTGGACGAAGGTCGATTCCGCCAAATGTTAAGAATAGATAGAGACCAATATAACATGCTGGTTGATTTAATAAAAAAACGAACGAAACTGTCGAATTGCAATTAGGAATCACACTGTTTCGATTGGGTTCGTCGGGAGAAAGCGCTGCATATAGAAAATAGCGACAATTTTTGGAGTGGAAGATGGCGAAACTATATTGATAATAACAAAAAGAATCTTTAGAGTGTTCTTGTGTCGCCAATCTAAGTATATATATTGGCCCGATGAGGTTGAACGATCGAAAATAGTATCGGATACCTTTGATGAGGTACCGTTTTGTATTGGATATATTAATGGAACCGAGATTAAATTAGCAGAATCGCCAATTGAAGACCATACATCATACTTCTCCAGAAATCACATATATTCAATAAAGGCACAAATAGTTTGTGACTATAAACGAGTAATTCGACATGTTGTGGTTGGTCACCCTGGGAGCTGGCATGATGCCCGTATATATCGAAATATCTCACTCTTTCAACAAAATGATCAGTATTTTTCTTCACAGCTATGGATTGCTGGGGACTCGGTATACCCTTCATCTGCAACGTTAATAACCCCTTACAGAAGCAACGCAAGACAGATGGATAGAAATGCCCGAATTTCATTTAATTTACGGCACAGTAAATACCGGATTAGAGTAGAGCATTGTTTTGGGCTTTTAAAAGAAAGATTTGGAAGCCTTAAGCAGCTAAAGATGCGTTTATCTAACAAAAAAAAAAAAAAACATAAATTATGCTGCGATTGGTTTCTTGTCTGCTGTATTCTCCACAACATTTAAATTAATAATGGTTCCACTTCGTTCGACGATGGTTCAGATCCATCAACTACTACCGAAGATTCTATTGAGCCTGATGAGCATATACCCAACAATGTTGGAGAAACTAAAAGACAATTCATTTTTCAGTTTTTAATTACATACATATATAATAATTATAATTACATATATTCCTACATTTAGCAAGACAAACATGAAAAAGATTTATACATTAAACTATTGTATACAAAATAAATGGTTATTTTAATTTAAGTATTTAGTACAAAACAAACATGAACACGCTTTGAATGATAGAAGATAGTAAAACATCAAAAACCTTATTAAATAAGTATTCATCTCAACAGTAATTGGAACTACATATTTTAATCATTCATTCATTATGGACCTACTGCCACTATCAACCACTTCAAATGGTAATTCACTTGTGGATTTTTTCCCAAAAATATGTTTAAGCTGATTAAAGTGAGTGCACATCTGAACCTTTTTTCGCTACGTGGCGCCAATTGGATATTCCAATCGAAGCCAGGTCCTTCTCTACTTGGTCCTTCCAACGGAGTGGAGGTCTTTCTCTTCTTCTGCTTCCCCCGGCTACTCCTGCATCGAATACTTACAGAGCTGGAGTGTTTTCGTCAATCCGGACAACATGACCTAGCCAGCGTAACCGCTGTCTTTTAATTCGCTGAACTATGTAAATGTCGTCGTACATCTCGTACAGCTCATCATTCCATCGAATGCGATATTCGCCGTGGCCAATGCGCAAAGGACCGTAAATCTTTCGCAGAACCTTACTCTCAAAAACTCTTAAGGTCGACTCATCGGTTGTTGTCATCGTCCAACCCTCTGCACCAAATAACAGAACGGGAATAATAAGCGACTTATAGGGTTTGGTTTTTGTTCGTCGAGAGAGGACTTTACTTCTCAATTTCCTACTCAGTCCAAAGTAGCACCTGTTGGCAAGAGTAATCGTGCGTTGGATTTCTAGGCTGACATTGTTGGTGTTGTTTTCGTTGGTTCCACGATAGACGAAATTATCTACAACTTCAAAGTTATGACTGTCAACAGTGACGTGAGTGCCAAGTCGGGAGTGCAACGACTGTTTGTTTGATGACAGGACAAGACGAACCCTCGTTCACTGCCAGACCCATTTGTTTTGCTTCCTTGTCCAGTCTGGAGAACGCAGAACTAACGGCACGGGTGTTGAGGCCGATGATACCAATATGAGGTCTAAAGGCACACTGATAAGGTCCAATCAGTGTGTGGACGGTGGGCTTTAACCTTTCACGCAATACGCTCGATAGAACCTTACATACGATGTTGAGGAGGCTAAGCCCACGGTAGTTGGCGCATATTGTGGGGTCTCCTTTTTTATGGATTGGGCATAGCTCAATTAAATTCCAATCGTTGGGCATGCTTTCGTCCGACCATATTTTACAAAGAAGCTGATGCATGCTCCTTATCAGTTCTTCGCCGTCGTGTTTGAATAGCTCGGCCGGCAATCCGTCGGCCCCTGCCGCTTTGATGTTCTTTAGGCGGGCAATTGCTATTCGAACCTCTTCATGGTCGTCTGCTCTATCGTCATCGATTGGGGAATCGGGTTCGCCTTCTCCTGGCGTTGTACGTTCACAGCCATTCAGCAGGCTGGAGAAGTCTTCCCTCCATAATTTAAGTATGCTTTGGGCATCGATGACTAGATCACCTTTGGGGGTTCTACAAGAGTATGCTCCGGTCTTTAAACTTTCTGTAAGTCACCGCATCTTTTCGTAGAATTTTCGAGCATTACCCCTGTCGGCCAGCTTATCAAGCTCTTCATACTCACGCATTTCAGCCTCTTTCTTTTTCTGTCTACAAATGCGTCTCGCTTCCCCCTTCGACTCTCTGTATCTATCCCATCCCGCACGTGTTGTGGTCGAACGTAACGTTGCGAGGTAGGCAGCCCGTTTTCTCTCCGCTGCAACACGACACTCCTCGTCGCATCAGCTATTCTTTTGCACTTTCTGAAAGTCTATGGTTTCGGTTGCAGCTGTACGTAAGCAGTTTGAAATGCCGTCCCACAGTTCCCTTATAACGAGTTGTTGACGAGTGCTCTCAGAGAGCAGGAGTGCAAGCCGAGTAGAAAATCGTTCGGCTGTCTGTTGTGATTGCAGCTTCTCGACGTCGAACCTTCCTTGTGTTTGTTGACGTGCGTTTTTTGCTGCACAGAGGCAGGTGCGAATCTTGGCTGCAACAAGATAGTGGTCCGAGTCGATGTTAGGACCTCGGAGCGCACGCACATCTAAAACACTGGAGACGTGTCTTCCGTCTATCACAATATGATCGATCTGGTTGGTAGTTTTTCGATCCGGAGACAGCCAGGTAGCTCGATGAATCTTCTTATGCTGGAATCTAGTACCACAGATAACCATATTTCGGGCCCCGGCGAAGTCGATCAGCCTCAACCCATTTGGGGATGTTTCCTTGTGGAGGCTGAATTTACCGACCGTAGTGCCAAAGATACCTTCTTTGCCCTACCTGGCGTTAAAGTCGCCAAGCACGATTTTAACATCGTGGCGGGGGTAGCGCTCATAGGTGTGCTCCAAGCGCTCATAGAAGGCTTCTGTGGTCACATCGTCCTTCACTTCCTTCGGGGCGTGGGCGCAAATCAGCGATATCTTGAAGAACCTCGCTTTAGGCTAGACATTCATTCACCGAAGTGAATGATAGTACTCGGCGACGGAGTCTCTCTCCCACCACGAATCCCACACCAAACTTACGCTCCTTTATATGGCCACTGTGGTAAATGCCACAAGGACCTACTCGTCTTTGTTCCGTCCATCGCATTTCTTGGACGTCGATGATGTCAGCCTTTGTTTTTACGAGGACATCAACCAGCTGGGCAGCGGCACCTTCCCAATTAAGGGACCGGACATTCCAGGTGCATGCCCTTAATTCGTAGTCCTTATTTCATTTGCCATGGTTGTCACCAAAAGGGGGGTCTCTCAACCGAGGCTATTGTTGTTTTTTCGTTGGAGTGTTTTTTTACGTGACGGGTCCCAAACCCGGCGCACAACCCTTAGCAGGGGGTTGTTTCGCCTTCTCACTTTAGCTCGCCTTCAAACGGATGTTCTTAGGCTACCCAGGGGATACTTGGTCAAAGACCGGAAGTCGTGAGCTGCTTGAGTCATATGTAAAAGAATCGTTTCTGGCCACTCCCAAGTGAATGGCGATCAGAGAACTTTCCTCACTTGCGTGATCTCCATCCTCCAACTTCCACACATCACTTCATATATATATATCCCATATATATGCTCAGAAAAAATGAAAGATAGCACTTATAAGAAAATCAACTTTATTTTAAAATTATCATCGTATTTAAGCTTATTTTGTATGATAAGGTACAAAACAATCACTGCAGAGTGTTTATCCCATTTGACACAAAAAGTAAGAGGTTTTTTCTTACAACCTATTCATTGGCAACGCCTCTGTTTGTCCCTCTTCATCATGTAGTGACCTAAATTGTCAAATCTGACCAGTTTTAAAATTTCATATTAAAATAATGTTAATGCTTTTAATAGCGAGAAAATAATATTATAATAGGAAAATAGTACATGAATATAAATTTCTACAGAAATAATTAAAATACTAAACGGTCATTTTTGAAAAAAAAAAAAATTTACTATGGTGTCCTATAACTATGACAGTGCGAAGGAATGGGTTAAATCCCACGTTGCGTCTATTTTTGTGCTCTCAATGAGCTTTTTATAAAAAATTTGAGCTGTTGGTGCCTATTAAAGTTAAAATTAGTGTTACATAAATTGTTGAAATTAATCACTTAAATCACTTACCTCTACTTCTGGAGCTTCCTGCAAGAAATCCAGTATACTCTGGATTTCTGTTTCACTCCACTTTTTGTTTGGGTTTTCACGTTTAATTCTTTTTTTGTTTAAACCTGTTTGCGCCATCTCTCTTCTTTGTTTGCTTTTATTTTTGACAACAGCTGATAATTTGCAAACCAGTGTTACAAATAATACAATGGCGTTTTAGTGTTGCTTCTTGGCAAGGGTGTAGCAGGTGCATCGGTGTACATTTTGTTAGTGTAAAAGCAAAAATATGCTCGCTCATTTGCAATTGCAAATATGCAAGACCATTTGCACCAGACTCTGAATAGCCCTAATATATATACAATTGAATAAAGAAGCGGTCTCTTATGCGGTAACTGCTGTATGGTTAAGATGACCGGTTTTAATAAAACTAACTAAATGAGCCTTAATCGCCTACCCCAAACTACATCTACAGACATCGCTAACACGGTACACACAGCACACTCACCTGGACATCACCACAATCCACATCAATACCACTATACCATTTATATTGAGAAATAAATGTATTAAAGTTCGGAAGACATTACCTATAACAATTATAAAGCGAATTTATACTGTGAAATACATAAATCAATTGTGAACTTGAAGCCGGATGTTTTTGTTTTAAAATGAATAAAGTTTGGCAAAGTGGTAAGTGAAGCGGGTAGTGATTAAACAACAACTTCTATGCAGGAGATAATCGTGTGGCCAATCATTTGGACATGTCATTAGGTCCAATTAAGAAGATAGGTGGCTAACCTATACAAAGTTCACCGACTAATGGTACGCTGTCTGCATTGACTGGAAACCATATGCTTACGATTGTGAAGTAGGACCTCAAATTCTTCAAAGGCAGAAAATTTGCTGGATCTCCGTTGAAAAGAGAAATCTTAATTGGACTTAATCCCATGTCCAAATGAAATCAAATGCAGGAACTGAAACGGCGGTTCGATAATCCATGTTTGTTAGTGGAATCACACTTGCAGCGTTTCTTGAATTTGCCCAATCAACCCGTCGAATCGCAGAAGTGTTTGCTTCAACTAATCGACACGGTCCAAAAAGTGATTCGAGCCTTAAAAATCATTGAGATGTTCTAATGATGCCGCTTTTGCTGCCCAAATTACCTACAACCAATAGGTGTAAGTGGGGGATAAGCTTTCAGACGAACAACATACCATAGTCTCTTTCTAACATTCAATGAGAAGTCTGCCAACAATTTACTACCAGGAAACACGAACGATGTAACACTGTTCATTACAGACTGGCCCGTCCGGTCAAGATAAATTCTTCTCAGTAGTTTCATTCAGGTAAAGGACTCCGAGTACGTAAAATGCAACGGTTCAACAATCTTTCAATACCCGAACAGTGGGATATCTTATCTTGGAGGCGATCATGGATCCTTAGATTGTAAATTTGGTGATTGCTTAAGGTGGCATCATCGTTATCATACTATAATATGCAAAGCCAAAGTTGTGAACAATTCACCGACAGCAACAGTAAAATGCCCGATAGAAAAATACTCATGGACACACCTTCAACACATGTCAGAGCTATACCCTGTCACTAACAGTTGAGAAAGTTTCGGTCATTTCTCCGACTCCGAACGCGTGTCATGGACATGCTCTCAAGTGAGTCTCTTTACCGATGCTACTACAATACGTACGTGTCTTCGTAGGCATCATGGGGAAATACGATTCAAAGGCATTTGTAACGGTGCAGATTCAGGCTGCCTTCTATAACATCAGGCATTTCAATCTAGAGACTTATGTCATGCCAAAAATAACATCAGTAACTTACTAATTTACTTACTAAGACAAAAAAATCTGAAGCCTTTAAACGATTTACCGCAAGATCATCTAACATTTGGCAATCCGCGATAGGTGAATATGCTACTTGGTGCTGAGGTACTAATAGCTCTCTTTCAGGAGGGTTTAATGCAAGTTGCGCTAAAACTATAACACTCGCATCTCTTACTGCGAAACTCGACAACGAGAAACGACTAGATGTGTTACTTACTTGGAACTCGAAGAGTCCAAAGACCAAGTTGATGGCTATGAGAAGGTCTTAAACGGCAACGTCGCCGGCACCTCTGGCTGCAATTACGAAGTGCAAATTTTATTTCGACCATATTCTCTTGCACTTGACGAATCTCATTAATCAGCAATTCGCCGGTTTCTACAACTCGTGCGGCGGCTGATGAACGACCCATGTCTCTCTGAGCAGTACATCATATTTATGCGAGAATTCATTGGTTTCGATCACATGCAGTTTAGCAAGCAAGCTTTCACCACAAAAAATCTGGTTACTTCATACATCATCAGGCGGTGACCACAAAGTGGTTTTCCACGCATTTGAAAAACCATTTACCAGCCCAGAATTACATGCTACTATTGTCGACACTCTTCACCGTATTCGCAAATTCGATCTACCAATTCCGACGAACGTTGATTCAAATGAACCCCTTCAAGTAAATTAATTGCAAAACTGTAACGCGTGGAAAAGCTTGTAGCCCAGTCAACACATAATACGCCATATACGTTAATGTGGGAATGACATGTATAACGTCGTCTGTGACCCAAATCGGGCTGCTGAACCGCGTCATTGCATACCTTATAATTTCTACGTTGGTGACTATTTGGATAGCGTCGACAAGGAAGAACTTTCCGTCCTTATATTTGTTTGGGTTAGTTTGGCGGTCCAATGCCCCACGCCTCCCATGTATCTAACCTTTGGTCCCCAGATGCTCATAGCATAGTCCTGCCAATGCAGGACAAGTGAACAAGAGATGCTCCATTGTTTCCATGGTATCTTGTTCTAAACATTTCGATCTGTCAGTGTGACCAGTTAGTATTTCGTCCCAATAGGATTTTTTTGTACTTTCGAAATACCGTATTACACATGACTCTTACAGTTTCTCACCAAGTCATGTGTAAAAATTAACGCAAGTTAAGAAAGTTCTCTGATTACTGCTCACTTGGGAGTGTCTTTTATATGGCTCAAACAGCTCTCGAATTCCGGTCTTTGACCAAGTTTCTTCTGGGTAGCCAGAAAACATTATCTGGGTTTGGGACCCACCACATAAAAAACACCACTATTGAAAAATCATAAACAGCTTCGGATGATGACGACCAGGGCAAACGCACTAAGGGTAACGATTTAACGGCATGCATGGAATGTCCGGTCCCTTTGGAACAACGGTCGGTAAATTAAGGCCGGAAATATGTTTGTCGGTAAAACTAGATTCCAGCATAGGCAAATTCATCAAGCTACCTGGTTTTCTCCGGATCGAAAAACCACCAACCAAATTGATCATGTTGTGATAGACGGAAGACATGTCTCCAGTGGTTTAGATGTGCGTACTCTCCGATGTCCTAATATCGACTAGGACCACTATCTTGTTGCAACCACGACACGCACCCGCCTCTGTGCAGCAAAAAACGCACGTCAACAAACACAAGCGAGTTCAACGTGGAGAAGCTGCAATTACAACAAACAGCCGAACGATTTTCTACTCGATTTTGCACTCCTGCTCTCTGAGAGCACTCGTCAACAACTCGGTACAAGGGAACTGTGTGACGGGATTTGAAACTCCTTACGTACAGGACGTACGACGAGGAGTGTCGTGTCGCAGCGGAGAGAAAACAGGCTGCCTACCTCGCAACGTTACGTTCGACCACAACACGTGCGGAATGGGATAGAAACCGAGAGTTGAAGAGGGAAGCGAGACGAATTTCTTATTTTGTTTTTTTTATTTTTATTTTTTAAATATACTCAAATTTTTAATTTTATTATATATTTTTTATTATTAATTTTCTTAAATTCAAATTTTTTGTATTATTTTAGAATGGAAACGGCAATATTCGAAAATTTTACAAAAGAATGCGACGACTAATGAATGCATAACGCCAGAAGACGAATCTGATTCCCCAATCGATGAAGATGGAGTAGATTTTCCATTACCCGACTATGAAGAAGTTCGAATTGCCATTAGCCGTCTGAAGAACAATAAAGCGGCGGTGGCCGATGGATTGCCGACCGAGCTATTCAAACACGACCGCGAAGAACTGAGAGGGAGCATGCATGAGCTTCTTTGTAAAATATGGTTGGACGAAAGCTTGCCCAACGACAAAGACCTATGTATGACTTCAGATGCTCTACCCATTTCGTTGAGATTTCTTACGCGGGAGCTTTAGCTTGGAAATTGGATCGAAGTTCCTGAACTCGACCAGCGGGAATGAAGCGAGCAGTAGTCATCACTTCTCCAAAGTAAAGTATAATGCCTTGATGGTGCTCTCAGTGAAAAATGTGCATCCGACCTTTGTTTTGTTAAATTTGGCGTAGCTTCGGTTGTCCACACAAATAAAGTCAGGGATTTTGACAGACAATATATCACGCTGCGCGTTAAAGTCTTCAAGTACTAATCTGGTTTCCCCTCGAAGCCGGGCACAAATTATCAGGTAATGTCCGTTTGGACAAAAAGTAATTGAAGAGATGTATATATTAAATATTTCAACCTCGACATAGTCTGACCAGATAGCTTTACCCCGGCATTCTATAATGGCATCCCTGTGGTCAATAGCGCCGTCGGTAAGACCATACTGCACAGTGTGGTGCAAAATGAAGATCAGGAAACGTGTATATTTCAGAAGTTTTGGTCTGTTTAGCTTGGTTTCTTAGACCGCAATAATCGATATGCCTTCCCACTCATAAATTCAGCTATCCCTTCGATCTTACTAGTTAGGCCGTTGCAGTTTAGTTGTAGTGGTCGGGTTTGCACGGTAAGTTCGTAGAGATCTTGGGAGTGATGTTGTCGCACTTGTGTAAGGGTTAGCGACACTAATGTGTCTTGGGCAGACTCTTGCAATATATAAAATAGATTTTACACATTTAAATAGTGCAGTAATAGTTTTTCTTAATGCATGGAAACAAATAATAAGTGTTATCATACCCATTTTTTTCAAACGAACGAAAATAGTCAAAAATTTATCAGTATATCACCGGGCTTATCTTGATTAACCCCGGGGTTTTATTGACCAAGGTTATTGTTTCAGACGCTAATGCAGGAAAATGTCAGATGCCAAAGAATTATGAACACTTCGTTGTTGGATCGGTGGGACATATTTTTTTTAAGTGTGGATAAAGCCGCCAATACAGAACATAGAAAAAATATTAGGTTGCCAAAAAAGTCTTGCGGTATTTTTATTGAATGATTTATTGAATTTATTGAAATGGTTTATAACGGTTTAATGACTCATGCCCAGCTCTTGACCGATGCTACGGCTGCTACTATGCCGGTTTCTTTCGATCAATTCAGCGATCTTATCGCAATTTTCGACGACAGCGTTTACGTGATTTTGTAACCTTGTAGCAGGAACCAATTTTATGCGAAGGTCACGATGTAGATCTGAATTTCGTATGAACCGCGGAGCATTTACAAATTTTCGCAGAACTGTACCGCTTCGATGTATAACAGTGTAGCGCATCCCCATAGTTGAATTCCGTACGTCCAAATGAGCTTTAACGTTTGGTAGTAGACAAGGATTTTATTTGAGGTTGTTAATGGTGATTTCTTGCCGATTAACGAGTTTATTTTGTTGTATTTTAGTTTTAGTTCTACAACTTTGCTGTGTATATGCTCCTTCCACTTTAATTTGCATCCAACGTCAAACCAAGACATTTCGCTGAGGTGGAGTACGGGATATACGTAGCACTTTTGTTAGTGAAGTTTATATGTATAGACTTCAACTCGTCTATTTTACAATTTGGTTGATTGAAGACTGCATCCTGTTCCAAGACTCAGATTCATTTTTTCCGGCAGTAATGATTCAGGTATCGTCTGCAAATGTGGCAATTCTGCAGTTTGGCGGCGTAGGCATATCGCTAGTAAACAGAATGTAGAGTGGTCCCAGGACACTTCCTTGGGGTACACCCGTTCTTATTGGCTGTAAAGTAGTATACGATTGTCCCTGTTGCTCCGGTAGGAGGCAAGTAGTTCAGTTAGATACTATGGAAAGAGAAGTCTTAATTTATGAAGTAAGCCTTGGTGCCATAGTCTATCGAACGCCTGAGATACGTAAAAAAATAGCTGTGCAATTTTCTTTTTTTTATCACATTTTCTATTATATCTGTTATGCAATGAACTTGATCGATTATGGAATGTTGCGATCTAAATCCAAGTTGATGAATTGGTATAAGGCCCTTCTATTTGAACCTCAACGAACATTCAAAAAAAAGAGTTGGCCAAATTGGTGCAGACGTTGTTGAGTTATGCGCTTAGCAATACATTTAGCGATTAATTTTTATATATGTAATTACAATTGCTGGAACATGATAATCACTGGAATCAAACGAAGGACGATACTACTTCGAGTGCCACTGAAGTTCGCACACTTTTCGCGATGATCAGTTTTAAAATCCGTGTTATGGGATACGACCAAAAATTACATTTCCGAAGACATTTTACATTGTATACACTAAGAATTGGAAATGGGTCAATACCAGTTGATACTTCCCGTGGTTTGATATCAATTCCATATGCCGTTTATTAATTCACGAAAGATGGACTCATCACGAATGTTTATACGAACATTGGCCAAATTGTTGTAAGTACGATTCCTTGAGTGCAAGCGCAATCTTAGCTGCCACAAATACCTATGTTGTTGACTTAAACTGGAATTTTCAAAGTCAAATTTCGGGAGACTTGCGGTCATACAAATCGATAGAAGGTCTTGACAATGAAGACGACACCGTGAATTATCCAGTGGAATTTCTAAATTCTTTGGAGGGGCTTTATATGCCACCGCATCATTTTCGTCTCAAAGTTGAATCTGTCGTTATGATGTTTCGCAATCTGATTGTGACGCACCTATCAAATATAAGGGGCATAATGCTTGATTCTACGGATGGTGGCATAAATTTGGAAATGCTATGTTTTTCACATGCCCAGATATACATGGCGTGCTCACGAGCTGTAAAACTATTTTCTCTAAACATTTACGCACCGGAACAGAAACCAAAAGATTTTGTTTATCAAGATGAGTTACATTGAAGAAAAATGTAGAAAAATCGCAAATAAATGATTATCAACACAACATGAATTTTTGTCTTTTCATCTCAAAACACATAATTTCACGCAGGTCTTCGTAATTGTTTTAGCGCAGCCAAATTTCGATAAAGATTTCGAACTAACGACCGACGCCTCAGATTTCACATTTTTTCAAGATTGACGAAATATCTTCATATCAATTTAAACTAATTTTTCCAACAGTTCATAGACATATAATTACAGAACCAGAGTACAACGAACAGTTATTGCTCTCTTACATGAAACGCTACCTTAATCCATCCGTTATAAATGGAATTCATACAGAAGAAAGGATAATGGGTATAATTCAAAATATCTATCCTATTCATTTTAGCCGTATTAAAAGCCGATGTACCCAAAAATTAGTTGAAGATATTAGTATAGAACAAGAACACGAAAACGTCATATTAAAAGAACATTTAAGAGCACACAGGAATGCCACAGACAATAAAACACAAATTCTCGAAACAAAATATTTTCACGGTATGTTAAATAAAATAAAACGAATAATAGCCAACAGCACCGTTTGTAAAGAAAATAAGTACGAGAGACATCCCAATAAACCGAAAATTGCAGAAACTCCATTACCAACATATCCAGGACACACAGTTCATATCGATATATTTTCACAGAAGGAAAAATAGAAATGAGAGCTTTAGACAAATTTACAAAATATGCAGTAAGAAAAAGCCTAAATAGCAAAGCAATGTAAAACGTCTGGAAACCTTTAAGAGATATTATATTTTTCTTCGGAGTACCAAAATTAATAGTTATCAACAATGAGCCATCTTTAAATTCTTCTTCTTAATTGGCGTAGACACTGCTTACGCGATTATAGCCGAGTAAACAACCGCGCGCCAGTCGTTTCTTCTTTTCGCTACGTGGCGCCAATTGGATATTTCAAGCGAAGCCAGGTCCTTCCAACGGAGTGGAGGTTTTCCTCTTCCTCTGCTTCCCCCGGCGGGTACTGCGTCGGATACTTTCAGAGCTGGAGTGTTTTCGTCCATCCGGACAACATGACCTAGCCAGCGTAGCCGCTGTCTTTTAATTCGCTGAACTATGTCAATGTCGTCATATATCTCGTACAGCTCACCGTTCCATTGAATGCGATATTCGCCGTGGCCAACGCGCAAAGGACCATAAGTCTTTCGCAAAACTTTTCTCTCGCAAATTTGAAACGTCGACTCATCCGTTGCTGACATCGTCCAAGCGTCGTCGTCGAGAGAGGACTTTGCTTCTCAATTGCCTACTTAGTCCGAAGTAACACCTGTTGGCAAGAGTTATCCTGCGTTGGATTTCTAGGCTGACATTGTTGGTGGTGTTTACGCTGGTTCCAAGATACACGAAATTATCTACAACTTCAAAGTTATGACTGTCAACAGTGACGTGAGAGCAAAGTCGCGAGTGCGACGACTGTTTGTTTGAAGACAATAGATATTTCGCCTTGCCCTCGTTCACTGCCAGACCCATTTGTTTTGCTTCCTTGGCCAGTCTGTAGAAAGAACTATCGGCGCGGGAATTATGTGTTGAGTCGCGGTGAACGGGTTTTTAAAAAAAGTCAAAAAATCAAATTAGATTGCAACGAGGTGACGTTGTTGGCGATCAATAACAGACTACTTTATTTCATAAAATTGACTTAAAATGAAGCTTATTCTAATTACAACTTGCTTATTAATAATATTAACTTACTTTTAACAAATTATTGCTGAATAAGTATACTTTTATTAATTCCAATAATTCTTATTAATTTCGCTTGTTAAATTATATTTTGGTTACTTTACTTGTTTAAGCAAATTGCAAAAGCCGGAAATGGTGTTATGTTGCAATTTGCTTTAACAGTTCATCGTATTTATTGTCAATTGCATTGTCAGGTGTTTTTACATACGTACTCGTACATGTAACTCTCCCCTTTATAGTAGAATTCTCCTGAATTCTTTTATTAAATATTATTTTTATATATTTGTGTTTTTTGATAATGACAATAGCTACTAATATATTTGTAATTATGCTTAATATGTTGCAAATATGAGATGTTTTCGCATGTATTTTCATTTTAAAAATGTTTTCTATATTTGATTTATGTTCTACTTTTTCGTCAAAAGTAATTTTTTTCGTGAAATTCTGACTGTCTTTATATTTTAATGTTACAATATTTTCTCTTATATCTTCGACAAAATTTGAAAAATAATAGTCATTAATTTTAATTAGGCAATTATTAAACCTTATTACATAGTTTCCACTTATTAATGGTAATTCTTGACTACATGTATTATTAATTTTTAAAGTGTTTGCATTTTTAATAAGAACTGTTTTTACATTTAATTGTATTATTTCGAGTTCTTTACATTATACAAGATTAAAATTACTTCTTAAAATACAATGCTTGCTTATTTTCATTTGTTCTAATGATTTTTTATCTTCATATATTATTGTTTTATTTTTGTAGGTAAATATTTCTTCTATTTTTGCATCTACTTCATTATTTTCTCTGTTGGGTATTGGGATAATTTTTCGTATATTTACATTTTCAAAATTTGTTTGGTATTTTTATTCCAAATACTAGAAATGTATTATTATCAATTACTGTTCCTAGTTGTAGATATTGTAGCTTATTATAATCGATGTTATATTTGATAATTTCTTCATTAATTAAAATATTCGGGTGTAAGTATTATCCAATATTTAGCGGATACAACAACTGAATTTTGGTGTACTGATCTATATATAAAGTTTGTTTGTATTCATCATACATAAACTTATTTACTTGTCACTTGTTATGTCACTTTTAACAATCTCTTTTAAGTGTTCGACAGCTGATGAGAAATAATAGTTAATTTTAATTTGCTCATTAATTGAGTTATTCGTTTGTAAAAAATATGTTCGTATATTTTGTCTGTCGTCTTCGTCCATTGTATCTAAAAGCCATTTTGACATACTGCCAATTGCGTTAATCAATCCTCTTTTATTTCTAGTTCTAACTGGCATAAGTGTCATTAGTTTACTCCTTATATCTAACAACTCTCTTTGTAGTATTTCTTTATTCTCTAACTT
The DNA here is from genome assembly GCA_037783105.1 of Bactrocera zonata. Taxonomy (NCBI): domain Eukaryota; kingdom Metazoa; phylum Arthropoda; class Insecta; order Diptera; family Tephritidae; genus Bactrocera; species Bactrocera zonata. Next base: position 229,598 of record JBAWJQ010003748.1, on the reverse strand, counting down.
CATCAAAATATATTATCAGTCATAGCATTAATAATATTTTCTAATTGCTGAACGTCAATCATATGAAGTGCTATATCGCTATATTTTGGTATTGCCTGATCTCTAATCCGTAAATCTATGAATCCATTTTGTACCTTTATTTCTGTCAAAACCATTGTCCCGTCACAATTTTGTGTCATTAAAATTATTACTGTCAACATTATCCAAGTCTGTAAATTTTAAAGGTCTTTTAATATTACTAGTATGGATTTTTTCTAAGTTTTGTTTTCTATGTATTTAGGCTGTTCCTTGTGCCTAACTGCTTTATAACTTTTTATAAATCCTTCCGTTCTTTGTTCTTATAGTCTTCCCTATTCCTATTTAGTTTGTTGCTTGTCTTTTCTTTTTGCTGTTCTAAATTTTTTCTTACTATCTCTTTATCTATTTTATTGTTATGTACCTCGTTGGGTGTGAATTCTATTGTAGAATGAAATCTATCATTATAATTCCTAATAGCTTTTTGAATTATCTGCTTAACTGATACATTTTTATTTAATTTATATAACATTCTAAATTTTTCTGTAATTATATTATGGAATCTTTCAATGTCTGCATTACCCGTATGACTGTTGGGTTTGGTTAAATGGAGTTCTATATATTCATTATTTAAAAATTCCTTAATTCTTGTAGCATTAAATTCATTGTCAGCCACTATTTTCTTCGGTTTTCCTATTTTGGTAAAATAGTCTTCTAATTGTTCGATGAATGTAATATCATTTCTATCAGTTAAAGGATGTGCTACTCCATATTTGGAAAATTTATCTATAATTGTTAAAAAATGGAATCTTTTTATTACATAGGTGTCTATGTGGATTATTTCATTATTGAGATTATTGAATATGAAAAAATTTTTGTTTAAAAGATCTCCTATCATATTTTACTTCTTGACATGTTTCGCATTGGTTAATTACTATTTGTATTAACTTTCCTAATTTGGGATAATAAATTTTATTTCTAAGTTGATTATATGTTTCTTGTAGGCCTGAATTCATACTTTCTCTAATATGATACAACGAAATTTGTTTAACAGCTTCCAATTCTGTTTCTATATCGTGTGCTCTCAATGTGCTCTTTTTAAATTCGAATTGTTTATCATTTAAAAACATTTCTATTAGTTTCTCTTGTACTATATTGTACTGTCGCTCGGATAATTCCGAATAAATTCCTACTTTTCCTTTTGTTATATATTTTTTAAATATTTCACTCAAACTGTCGAAGTCATACTCTGAAATAAAAATAGTTATTTTTCCATGTATCTGTTTTAGTTCTTCTGTCTTGTTGTTTGTCAAAATGATTTGAGTTTTATATTTATTAACTATCTCCTCCTTTATATAAAAATGATCTTGTAAATTTTCTTCTGCTGAATATGTGGTTTGCATTGATGTATCGTCATCTAAATTGTTGACTATATTTAGGTCATGCTCTGAAATTTCATCGGAATTTCCATCCTCATTTTCTTTTATCTCATCTTCATTATCCTGTATCCTGCTAAGAAAATCTGCTACTCTGTTTTCCTTTCCTTTAATATATCCGATGTCAAATTGATATTCACCTAATTTTAACAACCATCGTTGATGTTTTGGTGACATGTCTTTCCCTCTATATTTTGAATGTAAATATTTAATTGGTTGATGATCTGTTACGATCTTAAATTTTCTACCGTATAAATATGGTCTAAAGTAGTTTACGCTCCAAATAATTGCTAAAAATTCTTTATCAGTTGCTGAATAATTTCGTTCATAATTATTTAAGGTTCTTGATGCATAACATATTGGGTGTCCTTCTTGAGATATAAATGCTCCTATTGCATAATTTGATGCATCTGTAGTTAATGTAAATAATTTTTCAAAATTTGGATACCGTAAAATTGGATGTGAGCTTATTAATCGTTTAAGTTTTTCGAATGCTTCTATATATAATATGAAGGATCTTTTATATTAAGTCGGAATCCTTTTTTTTAGATATTTTGTAATTGGTTGTGCTACCTTTGCATAGTCCTTAACAATTTTCCTATAATAACCCGTTATACCTAAAAAGCTCTTAATCTGTTTTTCCGTTTTTGGTAATTCTAATTCTTCTATTACTTTGATTTTATTTGGATTAGGCTTGATACCATCTTTTGTTAGAATATGTCCTGAAAATTCTGTTTCCTTTTTCAGAAAATTACATTTATCCATTTGTATTTTTAAATTTTTTGATTCTAATACCTTGAAAATATCTCTAATTGATTGTATATGTTCCTGTAACGTTGTACTAATGATTAGTATGTCTTCTAAGTATACTACGCATGTTTTGTTTATAAAGTTTCGTTAAATTTCGTTCATGAGTCGTTGAAAGGTTGCTGGTGCATTCTTTAAACCGAATAGCATTCTTGTAAACTCATACGAGCCATGAGGTATTACGAACGCTGTTTTACACCTATCTTCCTCTTTGATTGTAATTTGATGATTACCTTTTGCTAAGTCTAGTGTTGTAAAATATTGGGCTCGTCCCAATTTACCTAAAATTGAATCAATGTTAGGAAGAGGATATTTATCATCTATAGTATACTTTCTTTTCCCTGAATTATCCATTTTCTTTGGAATTACTATTAAAGGGCTGGAATATCGAGAATTACTTTTCCTTATAATTCCTCGTTCCTCCATTTCTCTGATTTGTTTTCTAACTCCTTCTTCATGCTGGGGTGGATATCTATATAATTTAGAATTTATTTGCTTTTCTGTAGTAGTTTTTTTATTTCGTGTTGAATTTCCGTAGTACTTGTTAATTTTTCCTCTTCTTTAAATAAAAGGTTTTCGAATTTTTTCAATAATTTTGTGATTTCTCTAAACTCTTCTGCATTTAGATGATCTAATTTAATTTCTCATTTGTTGCTTCTAGGGTACATATTTCACTGAAATTGAATGGTTTATTAAAAAAATTCTGATTCCTTTTTATTTAGTGAAATTTTTTCATCTATTAGATTTATCATCGTGTTTAAATGATTTAATAAATCAATTCCTATTATGAAATTATATTTCCTATTTTTTAATGATGTCGGTCTCCATCTTATATACGCATTTTCAGGTAAATTGAATTCCTTTGGTGCTTCCGTATGCACTTCATGGGTAATTGTTTCCTTGCTTGTTACTGTTCTGATTGTTATATTATTTTTAAGTGGAATTTTTCGAAATTCGTTCAATTCAGAATCCACTAAACTTATATTCGCTCCCGTATCTATTAGCGCAATGTATTTTTCCTTGTAAAAAATTGATTCATTAACTTCCCTATAATCTTCAAATTCTCTATAGCTTTGCCTAGGCGTTTGCAAGCGATTTTGGCTGCTACTACTGCTAGGGTGTCCTGCTATTCGGGATCTCTGTTGATCTGAATTATTAGTTTCTCTATAACCATCAAGTTCTCTATAGCTTTGCCTAGGCGTTTGCAAGCGATTTTGGCTGCCCCTGCTAATAGGGTGTCCTGCCATTTGAGATCTCTCTTGATCGAATTCTGTACTATCTACTTCCATAGGCTTTCCTCTATCTAGCCTTAATTGGTTTGAGTTTACATTTCTCCTCTCTCTACCTCAATTATTATCTTTATATGTTGGGAACCTTTGCCCATATTGTTGAGAATTATTATCTCGAGTGCTCTCTGTTGAAAATTCTGCCTAAATTGATTAGAATTGTTATCAACAATTCCTTTATTTTGTGGAGAGTTTTGGACATTTTGTCTAACTTGACCTGGTCTGTCATCTTTGCCTATATATTTGTCATAGTATTTTTTGTTGTATTGTCCGTGCTGTTCATATACTAGTTTTTTTTTAAATTCCAGCCTAACACATGTATCCTCATATCTTCTTTTTGTCATTATCTCTATAATATTATAAAGGTCATGTTCCTCGTAATTTTTATCTAATAATGTCCCCTGTGTCACTTCTTTAATTGTGTTCACTAAAAGACTGTCCACGTTGCTCATGTCTATCCCTACATCGTCCTTATAATATATTTTAAGTTCATCAGCTTTGTATTTGATATTTTGTATAAGTATTACTAACTCACTCACCGTGTTTGCCTTTATACTGCATATTATTCTGTAGACTTAATGGGGTTCCAGATCCGGTTTATATCTTAACTTCAGCGCTTTCTTGATTTCCGTCCAGTTGTCCGGGTGCGGAAGATTTATTATAACGTCCTTTGCCTCCCATTGTATCGTCCTATAATATATTGCCCTGGTGGCTTCCTTTTTGACTTCCTCATCTCTTATATTTGACAGCATATATTCAATGCTGCTCATAAAAGAATTTATTGTTACTTCTTCTTTCCCGTGAACGTGGGTATATGTTGAATGTTTTTCATAATTCGTTGTAGTACATTTTCATTGGTTGATTGACGATGTTGGAGTTCTACATACGCTTGTCGAAGTTGCTCCAACTGTTGCTCTCTTCTTCTCAGTTGCTCGATGAGCTGTACGTTAGGTATCTGAATCTGCTCCTGTTCCATTTTTCTGTTGTTATCGAATATTTTCTGCCGCCTCGATGATTATGACTCCAAGTTTTTTTTTTTTTCTTTTTCTTCTTGTTCACTGCAAAACTTGTTTTTTTGTTTTGGTTATTCTCGGTGGGTTAACGCCTATATGTGGTCGTTTCCACTGCGAGAATCAAAAGGTTCTTTTTTCGGTTATTTTCGGTGGGTTAACGCCTATATATGGTCGTTTCCACTGCGAAAATCAAAAGATTTTTTTTCAGTTATTTAACGCCTTTAATTAAGGTCGTTTTCACTTGCGAAAAATTATTTTATTTTATTTTTGTTATATCCTATAGGGTCTGGTCAACTTCCTGAGTTGGCTACAGGATTTGTTTTGGGTGTTATAGTTACGTTTATCACTATCCTTGGAATACTTTTTTTTTCCAAGGATTACCGACAGCGCAAATTATGTGTTGAGTCGCAGTGAACGGGTTTTTAAAAAAAGTCAAAAAATCAAATAAGATTGCAACGAGGTGACGTTGTTGGCGATCAAGAACAGACTACTTTATTTCATAAAATTTACTTAAAATGAAGCTTATTCTAATTACAATTTGCTTATTAATAATATTAACTTACTTTTAACATATTATTGCTGAATAAGTAAACTTTTATTAATTCCAATAATTCTTATTAATTTCACTTGTTAAATTATATTTTGGTTACTTTATTTGTTTAAGCAAATTGCAAAAGCCGGAAATGGTGTTATGTTGCAATTTGCTTTAACAGTTCATCGTATTTGTCAAATGCATTGTCAGGTGTTTTTACATACGTACTCGTACATGTAACTCGGGTGTTGAGGGCGATGATATCAATATCACCGGCATACGCCAGCAGTTGTACACTCTTATAGAAGATGGTACCTGCTCGATTAAGTTCTACAGCTCAAACTATTTTCGGGATTGCGGGTTGAAAAAGCCGCACGATAGGGAATCGCCTTGTCTGAAACCTCGTTTGGTATCGAACGGTTCGGAGAGGTCCTTTCCGACTCTGACGGAGTTTTCGGTGTTGCTCAACGTCAGCTGACACAACCTTATTAATCTTAGAAATCGACAAAGAGGTGGTATGTGTCGATTCTCCGTTCACGGGTCTTTTCCAAGATTTGGCGCATGGTGAATATCTGGTCGGTTGTTGATTTGCCAGGTCTAAATCCACACTGATAAGGTCCAATCTGTTTGTGGACGGTGATCTTTAATCTTTCACACAATACGCTCGATAGAACCTTATAGGCAAAGTTCAGGAGGCTTATCCCACGGTAGTTGGCGCAGATTGTGGGGTCTCCTTTTTTATGGATTGGGCATAGCACACTTAAATTCCAATCGTTGGGCATGCTTTCGTCCGACCATACTTTACAAAGAAGCTGATGCATGCTCCTTACCATCTCTTCGCCGCCGTGTTTGAATAGCTCGGCCGGCAATCCATCGGCCCCCGCCGCTTTGTTGTTCTTCAGGCGGGTAATTGCTATTCGAACTTCTTCCTGGTGGGGCAATGGACCTTCTGCTCCATCGTCTTCGATTGGGGAATCGAATTCGCCTTCTCCTGGCGTTGTACGTTCATTGCCATTCAGCATGCTGGAGAAGTGTTCCCTCCATAATTTAAGTATGCTTTGGGCATCGGTGTATAGATCACATTTGGGGGTTCTATAAGAATATGCCCCGGTCTTGAAAGCTTCTGTAAGCCGCCGTATTTTTTCGTATAATTTTCGAGCATTACCCCTGTCGGCTAGCTTATCAAGCTCTTCGTACTCACGCATTTCGGCCTCTTACTTTTTCTGTCTGCAAATGCGCCTTGCTTCCCTCTTCAAATCTCGGTATTTATTCCATCCCGCACGGGTTGTGGTCGATCCTAACGTTGCGAGGTAGGCAGTCTGTTTTCTCTCCGCTGCGACACGGCACTCCTCGTCGTACGAGTACCAGCTGTTCGTTTGCACTTTCCGAAAACCAATGGTTACGTAAGGAGTCCGGCAGTTTGTGGCTAGACGTTCATCTACCGGAGTGAATGATACTACTCGGCGACGGAGTCTCTCCCCCACCACGAATCCCACACGAAACTTGCGCTCCTTTATATGGCCACTATAGTAAATGCCACGATGACATCAACCAGTTGGGTAGCGGCACCTTCCCAATTAAGGAACCGGACATTCCGTGCATTCCCTCAATTCGTAGTTCTTATTTCGTTTGCCATGGTCGTCATCAAAAGGGGGGTCTCTCAACCGAGGCTGTTGTTGCTTTTTCATTGGAGGGTTTTTTTACGTGGCGGGTCCCAAACCCAACGCACAACCCTGCGGAGGGGATTTTTCGCCTTCTCACTTTAGCTCGCCTTCAAACGGATGTTCTTAGGCCACCCAGTGAATACTTGTTCATAGCCCGGAAGCCCTGAGCTGCTTGAGTCATATGTAAAAGAATCGTTTCTGGCCACTCCCAAGTGAATGGCGATCAGAGAACTTTCCTCACTTGCGTGAACTTCTACACATGACTCCATCCTGCAATCAGCCTCTTTAAATTTTATGATGAAAGACGAGTTAAGAATAGAAGTTTACACTACACCTTTATACAAAAGCCAAGCTAACGGACAAGTGGAAAAGTTCCACTCTACATTAATTGAAATAATGCGCTGCATAAAAGAAAACGGTGGACACAGAAATTTTGAAGAACTTTCAGAAAGAGCAGTATCTGAGTATAATCATTCAGGTCATTCCACTACATTTAAAAGACCAGTAGACCTATTTTTTCATAGAAATGTTACATTTACCCCTGGGGACATAGAAAGAACTAGACAAAGCAACTTAGAAAAATTAGCTGAGAATCAAAGAAAGGATATCGAATATCATAACAAAAATAAGAAGGAAATAAAATCATATATACCATGACAAATAATATTTGTTAAGAAAAATAGGAGATTAGGAACTATGTTAAGTAAACCCTACAGTAAAGAAATAGTTAAGGAAGACAGACATAGTGCCGTGTTTACTGAAAAAGGGCAATTAATTCACAAAGGTAGAATACGTAACTACTTAAAATTGTACTGACATTTCTTTCCTGAATATTACCACCGTTATGCCTGGCGGAAGTACAGATCCTCGACTACTCAAATTCCAAATTAATAACAATAGAAAAGGGAACGGATAGACTACAAACATGAACATTTAGGATAATACATGAAATTGACATAGAAAATTATACGGAGACATTAGACCACATAGAAGCGACTATTAAAACTGAAACTATCCGCAAAAACCCTAACTACCCTTTCATATCCCACATAATAACGCAGATAAGAGCCCAACTTAACAATGTAAAAGTAGAGCGAAAAATAAAAAGATCAATAAATTTTCTGAGTAGCGCATGGAAATGGATTGCAGGACGTTCAGACCATGAAGACTACGAAATAATTTCAAATAAAATGAATAATGTGTTACAAAATAACAATAATCAAGTATTAATTAACAAACTTACAATAGGCAATATTGGCGAGATAACAAATATTACAAATATGTATTACCATGCAAAATGAAAAAGTTTAGAAATTGAAGCATTTTTACAGTTAAAATACAAATTAGAAATAATTAAGGAAGAAATTTTAAATAGTGCATACGCAATACATTGGCCAAAAGCCAACATAATAAATTCTTATATTTAATCAAATGAAGAAATAAATATTGTGAAAGAAATAATAGACAATGACAATATTCCATATGTAAATTTAGGCGAAGCACTTGAATTTTCCGTAGTAAAAATTGCAACTAATCGCAAAATTATAATTTATATTGTGAGCCTCCCAACCGTAGATAACCAAATTTGTAAAACTGTAGATATTAGAGCAGTAAAAAATAACGGGAGAATCAATAAAACCAATTTCAATACAATTTTGAACTGCGAAAATAGAAATTAGTGTAAAAAATACAATACCCTACAAATACTCGTATGCTTAAGCAATAATGTTATAGATTTAAGTAATGATACTTGTATAAATAATCTTTTAAAAAGTCGTTTGCCAAACTGCACATAGGTCAGCATATCCCAACAATAGAGAAAATGGGACCTGGAATAATATTTCTAAATAAATACAACGGAGAAATTTCAATAAACAACGAACTTACATTTTTAAACGGAACTTTCATCATTTTGTATACCAACGTAACTATTGTATCAATGGAAAAAATTTCTGTAATGAAGAAAGAACAGCAAGTATACCACTACCAGCCATCCTACAACCGTCATCCGCACCACTCAATATAGAAGAATTCCTCAACAATATAATACAAAAGAAGTAAATCTTTTAGAAGCAGCAAACAGAGTCAAATACGGAACCAGTATTACGTTAATCATCATTTTAATAGTAATCGCCTTAATTTCCGGGAAGAATCTTCTGATGAAACAAAAAGAAGATGAACCCAATAATCTGTCACAACCGGCAATAGAAGGGCTCAACCAAATTGTCAATACACCTAAAGATTCAAACGACGACGTTTGAATTTCAAGGGGGTTAGCACCCCACACATTCAAAAAGTATCATATCATGCATTAATATCATATGATACAAAGTAATATAATATGACACCACTAAATCGCTGAGAGTGCGACACGTGTAGTGGCAACCTGTGGCAATAGTTGTAGTTATTGAACCCGTGTTTTAATACTAGATCAACTTATTGACCGATGAATACTGAACTTTAGTTCAAATATTCATAAGAATAAGAATATTATTAAACTTCAGTTTAGTGAATCGCTAAGAGAAAACCACGACTTGTCGGATTAACCGTCAGAATTCTTCTGTTCATTTATTTCCAATATTTTCTTAAGCTAAGTTCTATTTTCTGATACAAAATACATTATTTCTTTTCTTATTATTATTTTGGCGCAACCACTTGTAGTTGCGACAATATTTGTCAAGTGGCCTACTTCTCACATTACATCAATTGCATTCCCTCAATTATTTATGTTGCACTATTTATTGTGACGTTAATTGCTATCGCAATATTCGTTTGAACATATTAAATGTGCAGCGGAAATGCAATGTGATCCAATGTAAGTGCCCTGGTTTGTTTCGAAATATGATATGCATATTTCGTGTGGTCGCAATATTGTTGCGGTAACAAAAAAGGGAAAATATTTAAGTAGACCAGTTAATTCTAAGTGTTTTGGGGTAGGTTGTTAACGTTGACGTCGGCATTATTTCTTTGTTGCAGTTCTTATGAATTGCAGTTGCATTCATATCGGTCATGCCGATAGTGGTTGGCATCGACGTCGACGTAACTCCTCCCCCCCTTGATTGAGCTCTCTCCTGGGAGATCACATTAGTAATTTTGAAATTCTTTCTCTTGTTTTTACAATAAATGATTATCGAAAGACTGACTATAATTACAATTGATATTGTATATATGCTTATATGTATGTATTGTTGTCGTTTTTGGTATTTAACTTCATCTATAAAGTTTATATTTTCTATTTGTTGTAATATAATATCATCAAATATAAGTTTCTTATTTATATCTTTAATGTTGTCTATATCGCTTGCTAATACAATGCTACTTTTAATTATTTTACTTTTTGTTGAAAATGTTTTAGTATTAATTGTTATGCTACAATTGTAAAAATGTATTAAATAGTTTCCGCTTAAGGGAGAGCTGTTGTTTATAATGCAGTCACTTTCTACACTAGTATTTTTAGTATTTTTTACAAATATAATTCCTTCGTTAATGTTTATAATTTCGGAGGCGTTATTAAAAATTTTCATACAGTTTCTTTTTATCAAACAATTATTAATTGGCTTAAGACGTTGTAAATCTATATTATCATTAAATTCGTACAATTCATTGTTATATCTTAGTGCATATACTTGTTGAAACATTAACTCAAAGTTGCTTATATCTCCTAACGGCAATATTATAGATGTGTGTAGTGTTATTATTTCTGTTGGAATTTTGATAGCGAAAATAATATTATGGTTTTTGTCTGTAAGGGATCCTAATTTTATTTTTTTCAATTTTTGTGAGTCTAAGTTGTATTTTGTTATTTCTTGGTCGGTTATCATGTTGCTATGTAAAATTCCTAAACCAGTTGCTGCTATATTGTCTTGTATGTGTTCTACATTGTCCTGTAATATTTTCAGTTTTAGAGAAAAGTCGAGGTATAAAATTTCGTCTTGGGTCCTTTTACTTATGTTCCCTATGGAGTTTAGTTTTGCAGATATCATATCCCTATCGTTATGCATAAGTCTTTTTAATTCAAGAAACGTTTTATTGAAATTAGTATTAATATCTATTTGTTTGTTTATTGTTTCGATAGCCTTGTGGTTGTTTGTGTCGATGATGTTGAGGTGTTGTTCAAGGTCTTGTCTATCATTGTCGTCCATGGTACCGTAAAGCCATTTTTGTACAGTTCCTACAGCATTTAGTAGGCCTCTTTTTTGTCTGTGGGGTGTGATAGTATTTATCTTGCTTCTAATAAATTTAATTTGCATGTTTAGTATTGCTTGTCCTACTTGCAGATTTGCCGATTTTATATTAGATTCTATTTCATTAAGTAAATTTGATATTTCTAGTGGATTTATAACGTGTAGTATTGTTACATATGACTTAACTATATCTGCATCGCCTGTTTGTATTTCTATATATCCTTTGTTGCTTTCTATTTTATCTATTGTTACTTGTCCCAGCCCCAGGGTCCAAATTGCTGTCAGGATCAAAAGTTTCAGGATCCATTGCCCCTGCAAATTTGTATTTCCGTTTAACGTTGTTTAAATGTATATCGTTTAGATTTGTTTTTATAAACTTCGGTTGTTCCTTATGCCTAACGCTTTTGTAACTCTTTACGTAACCTATATTTCTTTCTTCTACATAGTGTTCTCTGTTTTCGTTACTCTTATTTATTCGCTTAGATTTTTCTTTGAATATTCTGTCATAAATTGTGCTCTTGTTACACTTACCTTCCTCAATATTTATGGGTTTTTCTTTTGTAACTGAGTGGTAGCTGTTATTATACCATTCTATAGCTTTGCTCATTTTATTTGTTATACTAGAGTTTTTATTTTCTATACCTAATACTCTAATTTTTTCTCCTAGTGTATTGTGTAAGCGTTCTACATCAGAATTGCCGGTGTGGTTATTTGGTTTAACGAGATGTAGTTCAATATTTTCGTTTCTGAGGAAATATTTAACATTAATGCTTTTAAATTCGTTATCAGCAATAATTTTTTTAAAATGTCCTCTTTGCGACTTATATTGGTTTATTTTTTCGATTATAGTTTGGCTGGTCCTATCTTCAAGAAAAAATGCTGTGGCGAATTTAGAAAACCTGTCTATAAAAGTTAGAAAATTCGCTTTTGAATTAGTGTAGCAGTCCATGTGAATTATTTCTTTGCAATCTTTCGGTGTTTCCGTTAAATTAAATTTTGCTCTTATAGGTCGCCTATCATATTTGACTCTGTTGCATGTATCGCAGTTGTTTACGAATTTGTGTACCAGTTTTTTCAAATTTGGGAAGTAGATATGTCTTTTAACTCCTTCGTAGTTCTCCGATATTCCTGTGTGTCCTGTTTCAAACTTGTGATAATTTTGGATATGTCTGTAGGCTTCTTCTTCGCTATTTATATCTTTAGCGTGATATGAACATTTAACAAATTTAATGTTGTCGAATCCATCAAATAACTCGATGATTTTTTGTTGTAATTTATTATATTCATGGTCGTTAACTTCGCTGTATATGCCAATTTTGCCTGAAGTGATATGTCTTCTGAGGATATCAGAAATATTGTTGTCGAGATCTACTGGTGTTACGTATATTTTTTTATTGTTGTGTTTTATTTCGAACTCCAATTGTTTGCTATCTGTTAAAATTATCTGAATTTTAAACCGATTGACTGTGGTGTCCAAAATGGGTATATGGTTGTTCAATTGCTTCTCCTGAGAGTGTATTGTATTTACATCGTTTTCGTCTAAATTATTTTCTAAAGATAGATTGCTACCTGTTTCCATAAAATTTATTAAATTGGTGTTATTATTGATTCTGCTAAGGAAATCTGCTACTTTGTTTTCCTTTCCTTTTATATAATTTACGTTCATGTTGTATTCTCCTAATTTTATTATCCATCTTTGTAGTCTAGGATTTATATCTTTACAATGAGCCTTCGTGTATAGCCATTTTAATGGTTGATGATCTGTTAATAAATCAAATTGGACGCCATATAAGTAAGGCCGGAAGTAGTTTGTGGCCCAAACGATTGCTAACAACTCCTTTTCTGTTGTAGAATATCTACGTTCGTGGTCGTTGAGTGTTCTACTCGCATAACATACAGGATGTTCATTTTGTTGTAATACGGCACCGATTGCGAAATTGCTTGCATCAGTAGTTAATGTAAATTTCTTTTTGAAATCTGGATAACTTAGTACTGGAGCTTCTGTCATTATTTGTTTTAATTTTTGAAATGAGTTTATATATGTAGAGTCGTTAATATTAATTTTAACATTTTTCTTTAGAAAATGTGTCATAGGTTGTGCTACTTTCGCGTAGTCTTTTATAAATTTCCGATAGTATCCCGTAGCTCCTAGAAAAGACTTTATTTGTCTTGTTGTTTTTGGTAATTTTAGATCTTGTATTTTATTTATTTTCTCGAAATTCGGTTTATTTCCTTCAGGTGTTAAAACGTGGCCTAGAAATTGTGTTTCTTTGGCACAAAAATTGCACTTGTCAAATTGTACCTTAAAGTTATGCTTCTTTAGTGCATTGAAAATTTTTGTTAGGCTTTGTATATGCTCTTCTAATGTTGTACTGAAAACGAGAATGTCATCCATGTATACTACGCATATTTTATTTATGTATTCTCTAAGAACACAATTCATCAGCCTTTGGAAGGTTGATGGAGCGTTTTTGAGACCGAATGAGACCGAATGGCACTCTAACGTATTCGTAATGACCAAAAGGGGTGGAAAACGCGGTTTTCTTTCTATCTTCCTCTTTTACTAAGATTTGGTGGAATCCTTTTGCGAGATCGAGTGTCGTAAAGTATACAGCTCTTCCTAATTTATCTAATATATTTTCAATGTTTGGGATTGGGAATTTGTCATCGATTGTGATATCATTTAGTTTTCTGTAGTCTATCACGATCCGCCATTTCTTTGTTGGGAGTTATCTGATTTTTTTGGTACTATCCATAAAGGACTATTGTAAGGGGAATTACTATTTCTTATGATTCCTTGTTTTAACATTTCTTTAATTTGTTTAGTTATATCTTCTTCGTGTATCTGTGGGTATTTGTAAATTTTCGAATATACTGGAGTGTCTGTCGTGGTCACTATCTCGTGTTCAATAGCTGATGTACTAGTAAGGTCATCTCCTTCTTTATAAAATAGGTTCTTGTAATTTTTTATTAACTTACTAACTAAAAATTTCTCTTCTTTATTTAGATTTGTTGTAAATTGCTCAATTTGTAAGTCCCTATTTTCCGTACTTTCTAATTGATAAATTTCATTAAAATTATATGGGCAAGAATTCATAAATTTTATCACTTCGTTATTAATTGTTAAGGTATCGAGGATTGCATCGAATCCTTTATTATGTAAATCAGTTAATTTCCATGACATATTTGCGTCAAAATTAAATTCGAGGGGTAAACTTGTTATTATTTCCCATTTGATTAGTGCTTCACTATTAAATGACCGGATTTTTATTGAGTTATTTAATAGTATTCTGTTATACTTCATTAATTTTCTATTGTCGATAAGGGACGTAGTAGAGCCTGAGTCGATTGGGCATGTAATCTTTTCATTTTTTATTGTTAATTCTACTAACGGAAGGTAGTTTTGGTATGGTCCAAGGGAAAATTTACTTCTTGGTTTATATGGTCTACCTCCATTGGAATTTCATTCCTATAGTTGGTACTTCTTTCACCGTTATAATTGTTATGGTTTTGGTAAGTCCGTCTGAATGAGCTTGCTGTGTTATAACTTTGGTTTTGATTATTGAAACGATTACTGTTTAATCGTGTTTGTTCTGTATTTCCTTGTCTAGGATTCGTCCTTGTTCTTTCGTTGTTGAATTTATTATTAGAATTGTTAAAATTATAAAACCTATTATTTGTTTGGTTATGATCCCCAGGTCTTTGATTGTTTATTTTATTTCCTACTTGACCATAATAGCTTCTATTAGTAAGTCCTGTTTCTTCTAATACGTAAAATGCTTCCCTTATTGAGTTAATGTTCCTACCGTAAATTATTGCCGATAAATGAGGCGGAATATTATTTAAAAATGTTTTTAATATTAATGACTCGTTAGTCTTAGGAGAAAATTCTGTCGGCTTATTTTCGTCTAAATTATATTTTGAGTTAAGCTTATCTAATATGTTTTTTAAGTTGTAATAATAATGACTTACATTATACTGCCTGGTTGTGATGGCCTGGTGGAAGAGTTGGTGGTAGCTTTCCCTTATTCCGAAGTTCCGTATCCGTTCTGTCTTCACTTCGTCCCACGATGAGTCTCTGTTTAGTGTCCGTATTGTCTGGAGCGCCTCTCCTTGGATCTTGGTCTTTATGTGTCTCTCCCACACATAATTTTTGACCGCTTGGTTCTCGTCGAACAAGGGCAGGATCAGTTCCACCTCTCCAATGAATGAAGATATGTCGTAGCTCCCGTCGCCTCTGAACTCTTTGATTTTCGCAGCTTCCTTAAGGAGGTCCGACGTTGATATCCGGTTTAGATCGTTGTTGGTGATTGCCATTGTGGTAGTTAAATGTGTAGAATTTTTTTTTTTTTTTTTTTTTTTTTTTTTTTTTGAGAAGTTAGTTCTTTTATATTTATAAAATGATGTAACACTGTTTGAACCCGCAAGCAATAGTAAGTTTCTTATAAATGATTCTATGACTTTTGGCAGTTAGATTTCGTAATATGTCAGAAGTTCACTCTAAAATATTTCTTTATGTAACTTTTATTATAAAAATTTCAATTGTAAAATTATATTTATATTAAGTCTTGTCTTTTCAGTGGCCTTTAAATCATTTGACGTTTTTACTTTTCACTTTAATAAGTACGTTTAAGCGGTTTACATGTTGTGTCAGGCTCTTTTTGTTTGTCTAAGGGCAAAGTTCCGTCGACTGCGCCAGTTGTGGTTATTGAACCCGTGTTTTAATACTAGATCAACTTATTGACCGATGAATACTGAACTTTAGTTCAAATATTCATAAGAATAAGAATATTATTAAACTTCAGTTTAGTGAATCGCTAAGAGAAAACCACGACTTGTCGGATTAACCGTCAGAATTCTTCTGTTCATTTATTTCCAATATTTTCTTAAGCTAAGTTCTATTTTCTGATACAAAATACATTATTTCTTTTCTTATTATTATTTTGGCGCAACCACTTGTAGTTGCGACAATATTTGTCAAGTGGCCTACTTCTCACATTACATCAATTGCATTCCCTCAATTATTTATGTTGCACTATTTATTGTGACGTTAATTGCTATCGCAATATTCGTTTGAACATATTAAATGTGCAGCGGAAATGCAATGTGATCCAATGTAAGTGCCCTGGTTTGTTTCGAAATATGATATGCATATTTCGTGTGGTCGCAATATTGTTGCGGTAACAAAAAAGGGAAAATATTTAAGTAGACCAGTTAATTCTAAGTGTTTTGGGGTAGGTTGTTAACGTTGACGTCGGCATTATTTCTTTGTTGCAGTTCTTATGAATTGCAGTTGCATTCATATCGGTCATGCCGATAGTGGTTGGCATCGACGTCGACGTAACTCGCAGCGTCACCAGCTCCATACACGTTGCAGCGGCAAACATAGGTCTAGAATTAAGTATAATTAATTGTAAACTTAAGTTCTTAAGCGGAATTCAATAATGGAGCATAGCTCCCGGAAAACATTTTTTTTCTTAAAACTAACTAAACGTTTTTTAACTTATATACGTTGCTTCAAGGCAAAGCCCAGCGAAGCTGTTGCAGGAAAAGTCTTGCTGTGACATCGTGACGATCGTTTGCTGATTGACCGCGATCCATAAAACCGCACGTATGTCATCGCATTCTTGGAGTACTCGGTCATGTGTCTTGGGCTGCTAATGAATGTTGATGCCAAAAAGAACGCCGACCGATATTAGCGCGACCACTTCATGGCATCGTAACAAATTTCAATCTGTAATTGATCACTTTGTGTGCAACACACATAACATTTTCACCAAATAGTTTTCAAAAAATTTTTAAGCAAACGACAGATTTGAACGATTCAAATAATTGAAAAACAAGACAAAAAAATTAAAAAAAAAATTTTATGGAAAATATTAACTTTTTGGTATTGTCCAATTTTCCGACTTTTCCTCACGAAAAGCATACAGGTTTCTTTATTTCTAAACCTGGAGGATGCAGTCATGTTCTACACACGCAAGTGAGGAAAGTTCTCTGATCGCCATTCACCTGGGGGTGGCCAGAAACGATTCTTTTACATAAAAATCAAGCAGCTCACGACTTCCGGCCTTTGACCAAGTATCCTCTGGGTAGCCTAAGAACATCCGTTTGTAGGTGAGCTAAAGTGAGAAGGCGAAAAATCCCCTCCGCAGGGTTGTGCGTTGGGTTTGGGACCCGCCACGTAAAATATCATACAAATGAAAAGGAACAACAAGCCTCGGATGAGTGACCCACCTTTTGATGACGACCATGGCAAACGAAATAAGGATTACGAATTAAGGGCATGCACCTGGAATGTCCGGTCCCTTAATTGGGAAGGTGCCGCTGCCCAGCTGGTTGATGTCCTCGTGAAAATAAAGGCTGCATCACCGCCGTCCAAGAAATGCGATGGACGGGACAAGATCAGAGACAAGTAGGTCCTTGTGGCATTTACTACATTGGCCATATAAAGGAGCGCAAGGTTGGTGTCGGATTCGTAGTGGGAGAGATACTCCGTCGCCCAGTACTATCATTCACTCCGGTGAATGAAAGTCTAACCACAATCCGCATCAAAGCGAGGTTCTTCAACATATCGCTAATTTGCCCCCACGCCCCAAAGGAAGAGAAGGACGATGTGACCAAAGATGCCTTTTATGAGTGCTTGGAGCGCACTTATGGCAGCTGCCCTCACCACGATGTTAAAATCGTGCTTGGCGTCTTTAACGCTAGGGTGGGCAGGTATCTTTGGTACGATGGTCGGTAAATTCACCCTCCACGAGGAAACATCCCTAAATGGGTTGAGGCTGATCGACTTCGCCGGGGCCCGAAATATGGTTATCTGTGGTACTAGATTCCAGCACAAGAAAATGCATCAAGCTACCTGGCTGTCTCCGGATCGAAAAGCCACCAACCAGATCGATCATGTTGTGATAGATCGAAGACACATCTCCAGTGTTCTAGACGTGCGTGTGCTCCGAGGTCCTAACATCGACTCGGACCACTATCTTGTTGCAGCCAAGATTCGCACCCGCCTCTGTGCAGCAAAAAACGCACGTCAACAAACACAAGGAAGGTTCGACGTCGAGAAGCTGCAATCACAACAGACAGCAGAACGATTTTCTACTCGGCTTGCACTCCTGCTCTCTAAGAGCACTCGTCAACAACTCGGTATAAGGGAACTTTGGGACGGCATTTCAAACTCCTTACGTACAGCTGCAACCGAAACGATTGGTTTTCGGAAAATGCAAACGAACAGCTGGTACTCGTACGACGAGGAGTGCCGTGTCGCAGCGGAAAGAAAACAGACTGCCTACCTCGCAACGTTAGGATCGACCACAACACGTGCGGGATGGGATAAATACCGAGAGTTGAAGAACGAAGCGAGACGCATGTGCAGACAGAAAAAGTAAGAGGCCGAAATGCGTGAGTACGAAGAGCTTGATAAGCTGGCCGACAGGGGTAATGCTCGAAAATTATACGAAAAAATACGGCGGCTTACAGAAGCTTTCAAGACCGGGGCATATTTTTATAGAACCCCCAAATGTGATCTATACACCGATGCCCAGAGCATACTTAAATTATGGAGGGAACACTTCTCCAGCATGCTGAATGGCAATGAACGTACAACGCCAGGAGAAGGCGAATCCGATTCCCCAATCGAAGACGATGGAGCAGAAGGTCCATTGCCCCACCAGGAAGAAGTTCGAATAGCAATTACCCGCCTGAAGAACAACAAAGCGGCGGGGGCCGATGGATTGCCGGCCGAGCTATTCAAACACGGCGGCGAAGAGATGGTAAGGAGCATGCATCAGCTTCTTTGTAAAGTATGGTCGGACGAAAGCATGCCCAACGATTGGAATTTAAGTGTGCTATGCCCAATCCATAAAAAAGGAGACCCCACAATCTGCGCCAACTACCGTGGGATAAGCCTCCTGAACTTTGCCTATAAGGTTCTATCGAGCGTATTGTGTGAAAGATTAAAGATCACCGTCCACAAACAGATTGGACCTTATCAGTGTGGCTTTAGACCTGGCAAATCAACAACCGACCAGATATTCACCATGCGCCAAATCTTGGAAAAGACCCGTGAAAGGAGAATCGACACACACCACCTCTTTGCCGACTTCAAAGCTGCTTTCGACAGCACGAAAAGGAGCTGTCTTTATGCCGCGATTTCTGAATTTGGTATCCCCACAAAACTAAAACCGCTGTGTAAACTGACGTTTACCAACACCAAAAGCTCCGTCAGGATCGGGAAGGATCTCTCCGAGCCGTTCGATACCAAACGAGGTTTCAGACAAAGCGACTCCCTATCGTGCGACTTCATCAATCTGCTGCAAGAGAAAAGAGTTTGAGCTGCAGGACTTAAAATAACAGGTACAATCTTTTATAAAAATGTACAGCTGTTGGCGTATGCCGATGGTATTGATATCATCGGCCTCAACACCTGCGCCGTTAGTTCTGCTTTCTCCAGGCTGGACAATGAAGCAAAGCAAATGGGTCTGGCATGGAACGAGGGCAAGACGAAATATCTCCCGTCATCAGACAAACAGCCGTCGCACTCGCTACATGGCTCTCACGTCATTGTTGAGAGTCATAGCTTTGAAGTTGTAGATAATTTCGTCTATATAGGAACCAGTATTAACACCACCAACAATGTCAGCCTGGAAATCCAACGCAGGATTACTCTTGCCAACAGGTGCTACTTCAAAATGAGTAGGCAATTGAAAAGTAAAGTCCTCTCTGGACGAAAAAAAAAACAAACTCTATAAGGCGCTCATAATTCCCGTCCTGCTATATGGTGCAGAGGCTTGGACGATGACAATAACCGATGAGTCCAACTTAAGAGTTTTCGAGAGAAAGTTTCTGCGAAAAATTTACGGTCCTTTGCGCATTGGCCACGGCGAATATCGATTTCGATGGAACGATGAGCTATACGAGATGTACGACGACATTGACATAGTTCAGCGAATTAAAAGATAGCGGCTACGCTGGCTAGGGCATGTTGCCCGGATGGACGAAACCACTCTAGCTCTGAAAGTATTCGATGCAGTACCCGCCGGGGGAAGCAGAGGAAGAGGAAGACCTCCACTCCGTTGGAAGGTTCAAGTGGAGAAGGACCTGGCTTCGCTTGGAATATCCAATTGGCGCCACGTAGCGAAGAGAAGAAACGACTGGCGCGCGGTTGTTAACTCGGCTATAATCACGTAAGCGGTGTCAACGCCAAATAAGAAGAAGAAGCTTTCCCCAATCTACAGAGAACATTCTCTGAGAAAAAATTCTTGCGGTATTTTTATTGATTTTTTTTTTATTGAAATTGAAATGAATTTTTGACGACTCATGCCCAGCTCTTGACCGCTGCTACGGCTGCTACTATGCTGGTCTCTTTCGACCAATTCAGCGCTTTTATCGCTTTCCGGAGCGTGGCGCATCTTCGACCACCTCTACACCAGAACGAAAACGTTGAAACCATCGTTATGCGGTGGAAATGGTATCGGGTCCATAAAGTGCCTAAATTTTATTGGCGGCTTGAGAAGCATTTTTGTCTTTATCGTAGTATTACTGTAAAATATGCCGTATTTTCTCTTTATTTTGCTCCCCGTTTGCGACGCTTTAACTCACGAACGACTTAAAAGAAACGACAATCAATTAAACACGTGTTAGCGCGTGAAATGAGCTTTCCAAAAAGGTATAGCATGACCCGATGCGACGAATAAAACTAGAACTACGCGCTTTCAGCGCCAACTAGCGAAAATACCGTAAGACTTTTTTGACAACCTATTATTTGTATGTATATTATAGTAAGAGAATAAATTCAAAAGTTGCTAACAGCTTGAAGTGAAGTGCCTACTAATTTTTTAATAGCAATTTTGGAAAAAATATACGGTGAGTGCGGAAAAGGTGGTACATAAATCAATACATGGTCCTTCGAGCCTAATAGCAGATAAAAATACTAAATGGTTAAGTGAGCGAGCAATTTTGGCCGCTAAAAATAAAGATGTAGATGACCTCAATTTTATAATTCAAAATCAAATCGTAGGTACTCTGTATTCATTCAAATCTATCGACCAACGAAAAAGAAGCCACTAATTATCCAACTGAATTTTTAAACTCCTTGGATGTGCCTGGTTTACCACCGCACAATTTACAACTGAAGGTTGGCTCGGTAGTGATCATGCTTAAAAATTTAAACCAACCAAAACTGTGCAACGGAACGCGTTTGGTAATAAGAAAACTGATGAGCAATGTGATTTACGCGTCGATACTTAAAGGAAACTTTAAAGATGAGGAAGTTCTTATTCCAAGGAATCCGATGATCCCAACGGATATTCCCTTTGAGTTTAAACGAATTCAATTCCCGATTCGTCTTGCTTTCGCCATGACTATCAACAAATCACGGGCCAATCCTTGACTGTTTGTAGCCTCAATCTAGAAAATGCATATTTTTCTCATGGTCAATTGTACGTGGCATGCTCACGTGTTGGCAAACCATCCGCTTTATTTGTTCTTGCGCCTTACCAAAAAACAAAGAATATCGTTTACCACAAAGTGCTTGAATGAAAATCCAATTAATGAATTAATCCGAGTGTATCCCAATCTCACAACATAGTTTTCAATATTTTTTCTGACATGTGTTTGAAGTACTTTATTATTATTATTTCTTCTGTTTGTATTCAGCATCATTTATCATAATAAAATACTTTCATATTTCTATCTATATTAAAATTATTTTGTATCATTGTATTACGTTCAGCAAAGCCTAAATTAGTTCAACTAAAAGGTAACACGACATTCATTAACTCTTAGGTGGTACGAGGTTCGTCGGGTCAGCTAGTACGGTATAAATTAAAAAAACCGAAAGGCGCAATAAAAATTCAAAAATTCCAAAGCAAACATCAAATAGAGAGAGAGTATAAACATACATATTAGGGTGTCCGTTATTTACCAAATTGATTATTTTTGACGAGACGCCCCCTAAACGTTTAGTTTTCCATTAAAAAAAAATATCAGACCATAAAAAGCCCTTAATTTTCATCATAAACCTTGCCCCAAACACGATACATTTCCCATTGAAATTACATGGGATTTTGCCACTTTTTACGAATATTTTTTTTTCTCTGGAACTTCCTCGTCTGTAGGAATAAAAAAGTCATATTCTTGCACAGAATTGAATGCTCTACAAAAAATGTCTGGAAAATTTTTCGATATACTCACTCCTTTAAAAGTTATTCAAAGTTAAAGTTAACTTCCGGGTAATTTCTGGAATTTTTTTTTGGAAAACTAAAAGTTTAGGGGGTGTCTCGTCAAAAATAATTAATTTGGTAAATAACGGACACCTTAATACATATGTATATACATTTATATAAATATCACTGTTAATATACATTACCACACATACGTTAAATTATTTATATACATACATATACCATATACTTACATTTAAGTGCAGAGGTTAAATTCCTGCACATTACAGTTTCTCTCTTCTTCTGTTTATTCGTACTGTCAAAATAATAAAATTGTAGACATACATACATACATACATATGTCATACATGAGGCCTGCACTTATATGCACAAACGTCTATACATATATCCCACACATATAGGAATAGAAATTCTAAATTTAAAGGAAAATTGCTGCAATATTTCGCAAAAAATAACTCTGCGGCAATTATAACAATTTTTTCTTCTAAAGAAATACAGGTTTATATACATAAACCATATACATTATTTACATGTATTCAAAGTCCTAATAGGCAAACAGATTTTAATAAAATCCCTCTCCCTTTGTGAAAAAGAACAAGAAAAGTGCACATAACACTAAAGGATAAGTACAAGCACAGAAAAACACACATAAAGTACATACTTAGGGGAAGGTGGGGAATGTTGGGCCACGTTTTGATTTCGGTTAAAAAGTCACATAAAAGTTATTTTTTGTGAAAATTTCAAAGCATGGATTTGTAGTGCGAGTCGTAACCTTCCTTTTGATAACATTGGTTTGATAAAATTCTACAAAAATTTAAAAGTTATAGCCATTGGCGCAAAAAACCTGATTTTGCGATTTTGAAAAAAGGTGGGGAATGTCGGGCCAGTCTGTAAATCGCTTAAAACATGATTGTTACCAATGAAAAACGTTTATTTATCAATGGAAATGAAAGAGAGATTCATAAATAATAAGAAAAATAGGAATTGGCGAAAAAAATTATTCCGACTCGCAGTGGATGCAGGTGTAAGTGTTCGGGTTCGGTCCGGCACATTTCAAGTGAACCCCTCGATCACAAACGATGCAATGGGCCGTGTTTTGACGATTCTCGTGCTTCGGCATCTTTTTCTTGCAAATCGTGCAAAAATCGAAGTCCTCTTCGATGTCGGTTTCGGTCGGAGACGGGCTTCTCTTCCGTGGCGTCTTCGATTTGCCACGGCCTTTTTGCTTCTTGGCTGCTGGTTCATCGGCTGCCTTCGTCAATTTTTGCCGCTTTTTTCGGCCTTGTCACGCAGATCTGCGACAACCTCAGGCGATGTCAAAATCGTTGACTCCATTGTCTTGCGGCCACGTTTTGATTTCGGCGCAGGTGTGCCCAATTTCAACGGGCCAACCGATTTCAATGCATCACGGAGCTGTGGAGCCGCAACAAGAGACAACGACGATGATGCAGCACCACTTGTTTAAGCTGGGGCACTTGTCGAAGCCTCCGACGTTGACACCTCCTCATTCGCAGCAGTCACAATGGCATCACCAGAGGCAAGAACTCGCCGTTGATTGTCGGCGTCTTTCTCTTCGTCACCGAACAAATTTTCGCCGCTCAGTTCCGAAGCGACAAAGTCAACTTCAGTGAAAATTTGCGGGTTGAACGGGTAGATGCCAGTTGTTCGGAAGCCGGATTTGATGGTTTTCGGCGTTAACATAACATCGAGGCACTGATCGACAAGGAGCGGCACATGATGCAGATCGAAAGTGACACCAATATTGGACTTTTTCCATGCATCATGCTTCACGGTCATCATGCCTTTAAATGGTGTAAATACCGCAACATCTAGCGGCTGCATTTTGTGCGTGCATTTCGGCGGAAAATACAGCAACGTGATGCCATGATCCAACGCCAAATCTATCGCCTCGATCAATAAATGCGAACCGTGGTTGTCCAGCAGCAACATGGTTGGCGAATCGGCATTAGCACCGGTGTGCGTGATGAAATGACGCATGAATTGAGGGAATACGTCAGAGTTCATGTAACCAGAACCGTTCGCAACACCAACAGCGCCATGACTCGCATGAGTCATAAAAATCTCTTTCATGTTGACTCGGGGAAAGAGGAAGAATGGCGGTATAGACTGGCCACTAGCGCTGACGGCCAAAGCCAAAGACACATTGGTGCCTTTTTCGGCAGATGTTGATGAGCCGACCTGCTTTTGTCCTTTGCGCGCGATGGTTTTGACAGGTCTGGTTGGCACGGTCGGGCACCCGGTTTCATCCATGTTCCATATTCGGTGAGGTTCAAACGGCGTCTTACCGAGAACGGATAAAAGGTTGGCAAAGAATGCATCGACATTCTCTTTGTTGAATCGCTTCGCACGGCTCTGGCTTACTTGCTCTGGTGTTCGCAGTGACAAATTTTTGTGGCGTTTCATGAACGCCAACTGCCAATCCTTACTCGCCTGTTGATTGTCGTTCCATGGATCCGGATACGACGCGCCAACTTTCCGAGCAAATTCATACGCGAGCTTACGAAGCTCCATCAAACTAATTCCATAGTTGATGTCGCTGGCCTGGAGAATGTAGCATATCAGCGCCTTCTCTTGTTCGATGTTGAAGATCTGAAATAAAAAAAAAAAATTATTTATTATTCGATGAAAGAAAAAGAAAGAACTAACTGTTTTTGTGCCCATCATCGTGCTTTCAGCCAGCAAATTCTTCATTACATCGGCATTGGCAGTAGTAACGTCGATGCTCGCACCATCAAATGCTGCAATATAACGCATCAGGTTGGTCCTCGGAATTTTGTGTGCCGTCGCAGATTGTCGAACGCTGTTGTGATGTATTTTCACCGACTTTATCGCCTCCAAAATGTTGTCGAAATCAACAATTTTCTCTTGTTTGGGATAGTACCGCGGCATAATGACTAAAAAAAATTTTTCGGAGCACGAAACTATCAGGAAATGTTGAAAAACTATTGTGTTGTTGAAATTTTGCACGAAAAATCACTCAAATATATGAAGTTAGCATGTCAAATGTAAAAAAACTATGTGGCCCGAGATTCCCAAAATTTCTTTTGTGTGTCGAAGGCTAAAGGCTCAACTAATATTATAAACATATTTACCTGGATGAATTTATTGGAAAACGTGAAAAAAAATCGGAGTGTCGAATTTCTTTTTGTTGTCGCAGAGAGGTTATAACACGTGTTCACAGCTCGAGTGCTATATAGAAACTGAGCTTAGTATGAGACGAGCCGATGACAGTTGGTTGCAGCTGTCAACCTATACTAGGGAAAAAAAATTTCGCGCTGGCCCGGGATTCCCCACCTGCCCAACATTCCCCACCTTCCCCTATATATTATACAAAAGGTATTGGCCCATACTCGTATTGCGAGTATTTTTTATCTTCCAGATTTTTTGGTATGCCCTCGTACGTATGTGACGGAATGGGTCAATACCTTTTGTATATAAGTATATATGTGTGTTTTTATGTGCTTGTACTTCTCTTGTTCTTTTTCACAAAGAGAGAGGGATTTTATTAAAATATGTTTGCCTATTAGGACTTTGAATACGTATAAATAATATACATGGTTTATGTATAGTATATATAAACCTGTAGTGTAGTTCTTATAATAATAATAAACATGCACTCCATCCCAAGTAAATACAACGGCGAGTAATAAAAACTATGAACGCGGATTTTATTAATTTTATCGGAAATAGAAACTCTTATTTACCTAAAAGAGTTTTCGGTTGAAATAATTCTCAATATACACTGAAAGAAAATATTTAGAAATATTGTACAAATTTACATTCTCTAAATGAATATAGGCGCAAAAGAACCTAAAACATTTCCTTTCTTGAAAATTCCAAAAATGATTTCTGACGATAAGTGTCCACATACACCTGCAGAAGATACACGCTCTAAGCAAGGAGCTACAAAACAAAAGAGGGGGAACGACATATCATACTCTAAATTCATTTCTGAGTGCGACTGTCTAGTAAAATATTGCACTTGATTTGCTTCTTCGTCGATTCAAGACATTTCTGAATGGGCGCTAGAAATAAAAAGCCAAACAGTTGAAAATTTTAGGGCACGTCTCCAAACTGCATATGACGCAATTGTAGATACTGACGGTCCAGATCTACCAGAAAATTATAATCTTCTGCTTACGCCAAATTTAAAACCTGCTTTGACTAGTATTAAGACACAAAAATTATGATCGCCGATCAACTAAAACTTATTAAATCAATCGCACCTACTCCCCATTCGAGATTAGAGCTGCCACAAATACAAGTCCAAGAAGCAAGTTCTGGCATTCACCTTAAAGTGCCAGCATGCGATACAGAAATATTTCATGAAGGTTTTGAGCAATGGCCGTCCTTCCGGGACATGTTTACTACCGTGTACATAAACCATCCAAAATTATCGCAAGCACAAAAATTGTATCATCTCCGATACAAAACAAAAGGTCAAGCTGGCGTAATAGTAAAATAGTTCGCATTGAGTGATGACAATTTCAATCTGGCTTGGGAAGCTCTTAATGCAAGATATGAAAACAAAAGAATATTGGTCGACAAGCACGTAACGATACTCATAAACTTGCCGAAAATTCAAAAAGAAACAAGTTAAGAATTCATAAAATTAGAATCTACTGTTTCAAATTGTTTGTCGGTTCTATCGACACAAAATGTTCCCACAGACAACTGGGACCGTATTCTGGTAAACATATGCACCGCAGCATTACCAGAAAAATTATTACTTTTATGGGAGCAATCGCTCTCATCAAGAAGAGACTGCCCTACGTGGCTGCAAATGAAAGATTTCTTAACTACTCAATTTGAAAATGCGGAAAGGGCAGATAAAAAAAACAGTCAGAACGAAAAACGTTCAACACGATCTAAACAGAAGCTTCAATGGACCCCAAGGCAATAACAACAACAATTTAAATAGAAGCTTTTTCAAATCACAATCGTTCACATCTGAACAGAACAAACATATGTCATACGAACTACGTACAAGAGGGCATAAACTTAAAACTTACGAAAAGTTTAAAAAATTAAATATAAACGAAAGGAAGAACTTTGTCAGGTCAAAAAGACTCTGTACAAACTGCTTGTCCCACGCACACAACCTTACTAATTGCGAAAGCAAATTCAACTGCGTATAATGTCGTAAAAGATATCATTCCATGTCACATTACAACATGACTTCCACCATTCTCAAAAAAAGCCTCGGGTTTAGTTGCAACAGCAACTACCAAAAAACAAAATCTCGAAATTTGCCAAGAGAAGCCATGCTGCTCAAAGGCATTAAAAATTCAAACGCTACACAGCGAGAAGCAAAGCAAGGTATTACTGCAAACAGCAGCTGTCTCCATCGAACACAGAGGACAACTGTTTAAACTTAGAGCCTTAATAGACCAAGGATCACAACGATCATTTATAGCGTCTAAGGCACAAAATAAATTAAAATTGTCAACAAGGCAAGCAAAATTTGAAATTACGGGAATGGGCGGAAGAGTAGTACAAAACTCTAACAAAATATGCCTCATTACCCTAATTTCCCCCAATTGGATAAGCGCATTCAAGCAGATGCTATTGTCTTATCGCAACTAACAAACATGCTTCCAAGCTATCAACTAAATATCACGCATTGGGATAAGGTTTCACACCTGACTCTAGCACATCCCAACTGCAACCCCTCAGCTCAAATAGACATCCTAATAGGTAGCGACCTTATACCACAAATTATACTAGAAGGTGTTGAAAAATACCTTAAATCACAACTAAGGGAATTTTAGGAGTTAGAGTATTGTGAAGACTTTTATAAAGCCACAACTACTCGATCAGCTAATGGTCGGTATGTCGTACGACTACCACTAAAACAACAATTTCAAGATACACTCTCCTTAGGTCACTTTCGCAAACCTACTTAGAAAAGGTAAGCTAAAGCAAGAATATGATGGTGTCTTAGAAGAATACCTTCATATAGATCACATGGAAGAAGTAAGCCTATGTGAAAAAATCTCAAAAGGCAAATATTACTCATTCTACTTGCCACATCGTGCAGTAGTAAAGCCTGACAAAAAAACAACAAAAGTGAGAGTTGTCTTCAATGCCTCAAGAACCACTATTATTTTCCGAAAGTCTGCCAATAGTCCACTACGCGACTTTAAATTAAAAACAGTAACCCTTGACACAAACTGTGCTCCCTACTTAGGTATTCGTACATTCCACGAACTGGCAGAAAACATAAAGTCAGAATTTCCTCTGGCAAAACAAGTATTAAAAACACAGACGTATGCAGACGATATCCTGTCTGGAAGCCACAGCCTTCCACTAGCATACGAAACCTTATCACGGTTAATAAATGCCCTTAATACAGCAGGGTTTCCCCTATAAAAGATTACAGCTAATCATCCAAATATCTTAAACAATATTCCTAGAGACCATTTGTTGGATACTAATTTCCTTATATTCGAAAAGAAAAGTACAACAAACACACTAGGCATCCAATGGAATGCGATATCTGACCAATTTTCACATACTACAGAATCAATATCCGCATTATCCGCAATAACGAAGAGACAAATTTTATCATCTGTAGCGAAACTTTTCGACTCAGCAGGATGGCTTTCGCCACTTATGATACAAGAGAAAATCCTGATCCAAGAATTATGGCTAGACGGAACCGACTGAAACGAACAAGTGAAGCCTCTTCGCTTAGAATAGTGGTCCCAGCTTGCTAATAATCTAAAAGACATTTCGCAGATACAAAGTGGAACTATACGGCTTCTGCGACGCCTCTGAAAGGGCATGTTGTGCAACTATCTATGTGCGCCCACAAAGCGATACTGCAACCACCAGCCACCTACTCGCGGCAAAACCAACAGTTGCACCTCTAAAAACAGTAAGTCTACCATGGAATCTGTGGCGCTCTGCTACTAGCAAAGCTAATTTCCATGGTGCAGACATAATTGAACATGGTAAAATACAAGTTATATCTATGGTCCGTTTACGAAATAGTTTTAGCCTGGTTGGAAAAACCACCACATGCGTGGAAAGCATATATTTCTAACAGAACGTCTCAAATACTTGACCTATTAGGATCAACCACTTGGCGACACGTAGTCAGTGCTGACAATCCTGCTGATCTAGGTACAAGAGGATGCAAACTTCTGCATCTCGCCACCTCCACCCTACGGTGGAATGGTCTCCAATGGTTAACAGAATCTCCCGATTCTTGGCCACAATCAGAAAGTCGAAAAATCGACACTTATCATACAACCCTGGATGATACTGACATCCTTGAACGATTCTCATCGTCCCCCCGAGCGCTCAGAGGAGTCGCCTATATGCTCAGATTCGTAGAGTGACTCAAGCATAAAGTTAAATGAGCAACCTATCCCCAATGCGATACCTTGACGCACCAAGACTTGCTAAAGGCAAAAGTCGCCCTCATCGCATCAACCCAAACGTGCTACTTCTGCCGCGACATATCATTATTAAGAGAACTGAAGCCGTTGCTAAACAGAGCTCACTCTTAGTATTAAATCCATTTCTAGACAAGAAAGGTCTGCTTCGTTCGAATGGTCGGCTTGCTAATTCAAGCCTAAAATATAATGAACGCTACCCTATAATTATACCAGAGAGGTGTCTATTTGCCACCTTATTCATCGCATATATCCACATACTACTGCTCCACGCCGAACATCGCCTCATGCAACATATGATTAGCCAAGAGTTGTATATACCCCGACTTAAGCCCCAAATAAAGAAGGGCATTTTTATGTGCAAAATCTGCACTATGCATAAGCAGAAAATGCGAACCCAGATTATTACAGCACTTCCACCTGAACGCTGCAATTTCACTCTGCCCTTCACCGCCACAGGTGTCAATTTTGCAGGGCCGTTTCAGATAAAGGCGTCCATGCTAAGATCTCCCACCCTAATGAAGGGCTATGTGGCTGTCTTTGTCTGTTTCACGACAAAAGCAGTTCACCTTGAGCTGTGTACTAATCTGACGACGGAGGCTTTTCTCGCGGCGTTTGCTCGCGTCGTCGGACGACTTGGCTTTCCATCAAAAATAATGAGCGATAATGGCAAAACATTTATCGGAACACAACGAGCCACAGAAAAACAGTTTGTAGATTTCATGAAACAAATCTCACCTGAGATTGTCCAAAAATAACTTCGCGAGGTATCAATTGGTAGTTCATACCCCCAAGCGCTCCTCATATGGGTGGATTATGGGAATCAGCTGTAAAAAGCTTCAAAACTAATTTAAAGAAGCTAGCTGGCAACTATGTATCGATGCGGCAACAATACCAATGCCAACCATCCATTCCGCTGTCCGAGCGCCGTAAACCCTCATGGCAACAACGCCGTCAACCGCTGCGCGCAGTGCAACCCGAGCAACTTCGACGTCGCTACCGAATGAGCCACCTCGCATCCGATTTCCTCTGTGTTGTCCCTCTCACAGGTTGCCACACTGCGGCATATTTAAAGGGATACCACCTCAGCAACACCAGCAATTTACCCGGGCCCATGGCCATTGCCGGAGTTGCCTGTCGCCTACCCACACAACACAGGAGTGTACGTCCGGCTATGTGTGCCAAATGTGTATGCTTCTGCACCATACTATGCTACACCGCATCATCAGCCCTGAGACCGGGCGACACTCTGCCCCACGCAACCGCGGGGTAAAAGACGTTCCAAACGACAGTAACCGCGAAGGCCAATAACCACTCAGGACGACTCGCGTCCACGACACCACCACAACGCAACACGGCGGCACCGTACCACAAACCCGCCGTCCAACCGCTTTTAGCAAAGTGGTAGCTACGCTACAACAACTCCAGCGGTTACTAGGCTAAATATTTGCCTAGGGGGCCAGGATGGCTAAATGAGTATCTGCCTTCCCACAACATGCAACATTGGTACGCCTCATTCTCCACACTCATCACGATTCATTTGTTACTCACATTATTCATTAACACCCACCCAATGACATCACCTACTTTCGCCGAACCAAAGTAATTTTATTACAGACAACATGATCAAAAACCGCTCTAGCGCTACGACATCGGTCCGATCCACACGATTCCTTTGGCGATCGTTTTACCATTTTTTGCGAACAGCATTGTTAAATTAAAATATTTTGTACCTTTTCGTGAGGCGAAACTTTTACTTTTTTTACATTTTGTGCGAACATCTCGTTTAAAAATTAAAGCTTTTTAAATATTATTTACCTATGTTGCGAATAAATAAATCCGAAAGTTTACATTTTCCTGCGAACCTCTTGGGTTAATTTCAAATATATTTGTATTTACACTTTTGTAAGAGAATAAATTCAAAAGTTGCTAACAGCTTGAAGTGAAGTACAAACTAATTTTTTAATAGCAATTTTGGAAAAAATATGCGGTGAGTGCGGAAAAGGTGGTACCTAACCCTGAACAGGGAATATTAAGTGTGCCACGAAGGTTGTAACACCCAGAAGGAAGCGTCGGTGACTCTATAAAGTATATATTTAAATGATGAGTATGTTGAGCTGAGTCGATTTAGCCATGCCCGTCTGTCTGTCTGTCCGTCTGTCTGTATATATTCGACCTAGACCGTAAGTTTTTAAGATATCGTTTTGAAATTTTGTAAACGTAATTTTCTCTTCAAGAAACTGCTCATTTGCCGGAACTGCCGATATCAGACCACTATAATACATACTAAACGATCGAAATCAAGTTCTTGTATTTAAAACTTTTGGCAATGTATCTTCACTAAAGTTGGCACAGGTTATTTTTTGAGATAATAATGAAATATACGAAGAAATTGTTCAGATCGGTTAACTATAGCTGCCATACAAACTGAATGATCGGTATCAAATGCTTGCATGGGAAACTTCCTCATTTGACGATATACTATATCTTCACGATATTTAGTATGAGTTATTCATAGCGTTTAAACTAGTACACAGTACTGCCTTAATTAAAATAAAAATCAATTTTGTTTGTTTTTTTTTTTACGAACAATATCATTTAATCAATGAAGTTAATTAAAATTAAATATCGACAAGTAAGGTGGCTAGCATCCAATTCCAACTTGCCGGCGCTAGCGTTCGGATTGATACAGATTGTAGTCGAGTTGTTGTTGCGAAAAACTTTGAAGAAAGGGGTCAGCGCGCAGAAATCGAGTTGTTGCAACGTTTCTATTCGAAAGTATAAGCGAATGTTGATTTGCGATGAGTGTATGGCGAATGGTGTCGACGCGGCGCAGTGTGTAAACGAATGTAGTCTCCTCACCTGTTGCCTATCCTTTTTGTTTAGTGGGTAGGAGCACAGGTGTGGTGAGTTGCGTTGAAGCGTCATCAGCTGTGGTGAATTGCGCGGTCGTATTAGAGTGCGCCAGTTTTTCCCAGGTTGAGTGAGGGGGGAGGCTTAACTCATTTAAACATCCTGGGCCACCTAGGCGAATATTTTGCCTCGTATTCCAAACATATGTTGTTGTACGTATTTCGCCGTACTGCTGATGGAGTAGCATGGATTTGACAGCAAAAGTATTTAATATTGGCGTTGTAATATTGTCATATTTATTAGTGTATGTGGAAAACAGCTTTTGGTTTAAAATATATCACATGTACATATTTGAATTTTAAAATGCAAATAGATGCTTAAGAGAAGCAACTTTATTTTGCGGGCTATTTATTATTTGGCTTTTCTGTGTTATTGGCAATTGTTGCAATTTTTTATGATATTTAATTTATGGTCGCCTAATGAAGAATAGTAACTCCACGCCTGGCTCAGATATGGCCAGAAGGGGTACTTCTTAGCCCTGGAGTTAGGGCTGTGACAATAGAGGGATCTTGCAAGAGAGTGGCCGGTAATTGCGAACGGCTTCATTACAATTATAATTTTTTAAGTGGGATGTTCAAGCTTTACAAGATTCTCACTAACTCCCCTTATGAGGAGCTCTTAAAAAGATGCAATAAGAGCGACCTTAGCTATTTGTAAATGTAGGTGCGTCACGGTATCGCATTGGGAGTATGGTGATATCTTAACTTGCTTTTGCGATTTTATTTATTTGGAAATTTAATGTTTTCATATATGTATGGACTAATTTGGCATTTAGTAGCCCGCCACCGCTCTAGGATCTGTTCAGAATTGTTTTTAGCGCTTTTAATGTAGGAGGAAGTATCCCTATACCTCGAAATTTCCTTAATTGTGAATTAAGGTTTACCTTATCCTCAACTTGAGTTGGTATGGTGGTAACTGGTTCTGAAACTAGTCCACTTAGAATCCAACCGAATATAGTGTTTTGCGCTAGAAGGGTGGTTGATATTTTCTCAACACCTTTAAGTAATATTTGCGGTATAAGGTCGCTGCCTAATATAATATCTATTTGAGATGGTTTGTTGCATTCGGGATCTGCTAGTTTTAAGAGTGAGACCTTCTGCCAATTTCTGATATCTATGTGATAGCTTGGAAGCCTATTTGTTAATTACGGTAGGACTATAGCTTCTCCTTTAATTCGCTTATCCGCTTGGGGGGAAATTAGGGTAATGGGACAGATTTTATCTGAGTTTTGTATTACTATGTACGCCCATTCCCGTAATTTCCAAATTTGAATATTTGGTTGACAATTTTAGCTTATTTTGTGCCTTAGACGTTATGAATGATCGTTTTGATCCTTGGTCTATTAAGGCTCTGAGTTTGAACAGTTCTCCTCGGTGTTCAACGGAGACGACTGCTGTGGGTAGTAGTACCCTGTTTTTATTTCCGCTGTGTAACATTGGCGTTTTTAATGCCTTTGAGCGGTATGGTGCTTCTTGGCAATTTTCGGGATTTGCTTTTCTTACTAAGCCCGTGGTTCTTTTTGTGCTATTACATGCGCTCTTTTGAGATGAGCTAAGAAACGTGCTGTAGTAAAGCATCGAATGGTGTCTTTTGTGACAATGTAAGCAATTAAATTTGCTTTTGCAATTTGCATATGGGCATTTTCACAGTAACGGACGCAACAATCGTACGCTTTTAAGTGCGTCCAAAACAAAGAAGACAAAGGAAAAGTTTATATATATTGACATTGTTTTGAAGGACTGACGCAGTACTAGATTTTAATATATACGGGAAGGTTCTACTACAAATAAGTACGTAGTTATAAGCAATTATAACGTGATACGGACGCGACAAAAAATAGAAATTTTTTTGAGGCGCATTCAGAAATATACAAAATTCAGCAAATTAAGGATTTATATAAATATAAAAATATATATATTAATAAATGCGAACAGATGACTGTTATTCGTAGGTTTATGAAATATGTTAACTTTCCCTTAGTTTTTTTTAATTGAGTATAAAAGAAATACGGACGCGACATAACGGACGCGACAAAATCTTCCATGAACAAAGAAATACAATTTTTTCATTATAACACTTCAATTTTATTGAAAATTAAGCAAAAAAATAACGTAAATTAAAAATTCAAGTAACATTATAGTAAAAATGACTTAAAAAATTAAGAAGAAAGTTATTAGTTTTTAGTATGGTCTATTTTAATTATTTTCTTTAATGAATAGGCGGTCCGAGCAACTTCAATAAATTTACTGTCGAAATATGAAAACCAATGCAAACTCTTAACTCCTTTGATATTTGGAATATTTTGCCATAACTCTGACAGTTGATTACAAAAACTATCAATTTGTGTTCCAGAGATATACAAAATGTTAACTCCATGAATGTTGTTCTTAGTACATTCATAGAAGCATGAAGCATCACCGAGAACAATATTTCTTGCTTTAACGATTTGCCAGACTTTTCGTTTAACTACGGCACCTATTCCGTCTACAGCACCTTTGCCATGTGAAGTGGCAAAAAAATTCCACTCTAATTACTTATTATTACTTATTACTTTTTTTAAGTGAAATGATGTATCTGCTTTTAGTCTGAAAGCAATTTACACTTCAACACTTTGTTCACTAATGAGAAGAATAAATGATGTTTTTCGGTAACGGACGCGACATACGAATATTAGCAGAAGCAAACACAAAAAACTACCGTTATTTGATATCCACTCAGTCTGTCTGCTTGTTGGACATTATGTTACTATCAGCAGAAGATTTTTAAATTATAAAAACATCATAGTATTACTTTCAATTAGAGAATATAACAAGGAAAAACGTTGGTATATTTGGTCAAAAGAGTCAGATTTTTGTAAATTTTGTGTATTCGTTGTATATTTCGGCTCAAAATTAGAAGAAAATAAAAATTCCTTTATATTTATAAAATTAACACATTTGAGATTTATTATTCATCAACAAAAAGTTTTCAGGAACTGTTTGAATTTTGCACGCGAGGTGGACCTTTTTGTGGAAATGTCCATATGTATGCGCATGTGACAGACAATTTGTGCAAAGTCTCTTTGACCTGACAAAATTATTTCGTTCGTTTACTTTTAAGTTTTTAAACCTCTAGCAAGATGTAAGTTTATGCCCTCTTTGACATAGTTCGCATGACGTTTATTTTCTTTGTTCTGATGTGGACGTTTGTGTTTTGTAAAAGCTTTTGTTTAAATTTTTGTTGCTTCTAGCTTGGGGTCTATTTAAGCCTCCATTTTGGTCGCGTTTAATGTTCTTAGTCTTGATTATTTTTTCTTCTAACCTTTCCGCAATTTCATATTGGGGGTGAGAAAATCTTTCATTTGTTGCCACGTTGGGCACTTTTTTCGTGATGAGAGCGATTGCTCCCATAGAAGTAACGACTTTTCTGGTAATGCGGCGGTGCAAATGTTTACCAGAATTGGCTCCCAGCTGTCTGTGGGAATATTTTGTGTCGACAGAATCGACAAACAAATAGAAACAGTGGATTGTAGTCTTACAAATTCTTCACTTGTTTCTTTCTTGATTTTAGGCAAGTGTAATAGTGTCGTAACTTGCTTATCGACCAGTATTCTTTCGTTTTCATATCTAGCTTTTAGAGCTTCCCAAGCCAAATTGAAACTATCGTCATTAAGAGCGAACTGTTTTACTATGACGCCTGCTTGACCTTTTGTCTTGTATCGGTGGTGATACAATTTTTGTGCTTCTGATAGTTCTGGATGGTTGATGTAAAAGGCTGTAAACATGTCCCGGAAGGACGGCCATTCTTCATAACCTCCATAGAATGTTTCTGTGTCACATGGTGGCACCTCGAGGTGGAGGCCGGAACTTGCCTTTTGACTGTCTATTTGTGGCAGCTCTACTCTACTGTGGGGAGTAGGTGCAATTGCTTTAATGAGCTTTAGTTGATCGGAGATCATAGCTCTTGTTTCTTCGAACTGGTCTAAGAAGTTTTCGTATACGGCGTAAGCAGATAATTTAAAATTTTGCGGCAGATCTGAAACATCAGAATCTACAATGGCGTCATGAGCCGATTGGAAGCGGGTCCAAAATTTTTTAAGATTTTGGCCTTTTACTTCTAATAACGATTCCGAGTTTTCGTGAATCGGTGAAGCGGCAAATATAGTGCAGTATCTTGTTAAACTGTCACTTTGTGAAATGAATTTAGCAACCTGTTTTGGGCGTGTAGCTCCTGCAGGTGAATTTTGATTAATGTCGTTATTAACCATTTTTGCAAAATAATATTATTTATTTATTTTATTTTAGTTTTAAATTTGCAAACATCAATACTTTTAATTTATAAACACCTTTTACGTCCGTATGTTAGTATTTGGGAACACCCTAATACTTGGACTTGTATGTATGTATGTATGTGCTTATGAAGGTACTTATGTTTTGTGCAATTGAGAGCTCGCTGAGGAGATCAATGCGCTATTTACCTAAGTGTGCACGAATTGTTTGTGTATTTATAAGTATGGTTATCTTAACCCTTTCAGGACCATAAGGTTATGGGACCTTATGCAAGTATTTTAGCTATTTATATTGACTCATTAGGTCTATAAAAAATAAATTTTCAAATCAAAACACACTAAACTATTATAGTTTTTTTGGAATTTTTTGGGACACCGATGTCCCTATGGTCGATAAGAGATACGTTTCACTCAAACAATCTCAATTTTACTTTTATTAAGTTTGCTTGTGAGAATGGAGTAATAGGTTAATAAATACGCTTATATTATAGAAATACTGTTTATTAGTTATGATAATCAGCAAAACAATTTCTCTCATTGGTATAACATAGGTGAACGTTACACAGAACACACATATTGTTTGTTCGATTTTCTTTTTTATATTTCGCACAATTTGCACACCTCTTTCTGGTGGAGGATTTTTCCATGGGGTGCATCGATAATTGCCGCTTCACATATTTGCTCACTGCACTATTTTTTGTAGTAGGGACTCCACGTTGTCTAGTACAGTAGCCGTTTACCAAACTCCTGGCGACTACCTGTCTGAACTGTAAGGTGGACAGCAGGCTTCCCTCTAATTGCTTTTCACTGTGCAGCTTAGTATATATGGTATGTGCATTATTTACCGATATATCGAACAAATCGAAGAAAATGCGAAGGTAGTACTTTATCTTCGATCTATTTCATAGCACACCTTACGTTGATCCATAAGATCTAATCCACCCATATTTTTATTATAATGTGACACAATCCTAGGACATTTGACATCAATTTTGTCGGCTGAACCAGCTTTGCGGCGCTTTACGATGTCCGTTTCTACAGGCGACAAAAAGTTGGTCAACAAATGTACTCCTTTATTATCCATCCATTTGACATAACTTATGCCATGGAAACTCGTTGAGTAAATATCGCCACGCTTCATTGGTTTGTCAGCAGGTGCAGTTTGTGGAAGTTGTTTCCTGTTAGTTCGAACTGTTCCACACGCCTTAGTACTCTGATCAATCAGCTTAAGGTGAATTGAAGAAGTTGTCCATATAAATTTCACATCCTAAGCCTTCAACCTTTTTCGTTAGCTGTAGTACTATTGATTCACCTAATCCATACTCGATTCCAGAAGTTCGTTTGCCCGTATATAGATCAAATTCAAATAGATAACCGGTCGCAGCATCACATCGGCACCATAATTTGAAGCCCCATTTGACAGGCTTATTTTTTATGTATTGCTTCATTACATTATGACCCTTAAATTTTATCATATGCTCGTCGATTGATTGTTATACTGTGTTATTGAGGGCATTTTGAAACGATACATTGAAATGCTCTATTATTGGCCGAACTTTGTATGCCCTATCATAATTAGAGCTAGTTGTGTCTCTTACCGCTTCGTTGTTACAGAAATGTAGGTTCCGGCGAATGTCTTCGAATCGAGCCCTTGGCATAACATTCGATATGAATTGTACTGCCATGTCTGGTTCTGTAGACCAGTAGTCCCTTAATGATGGCAAGATATGATAGCCCATGACTACATTCATCCCAAGAAATGGTTTCATTTCTTCGAGATCAATAGTAAACTCCCGTCCATTTTGATGAGCATATCGTATTGACTCCGATACTATATATTGCACTAAATTATCAAAATTTGTCCATTTTCAGCTTCTTGACAGATTTGCACTTTCCCGAAATCGTATTGTTGAGTCAGTATGTTCAGTTATCGTACCGTCAATTTCCACGTCCACAATCCCTTGATCATCATCCTGAGTCAAACGCCTTTGATCCTCTTCGTCAAGCAGTAAATTGTCCTCTTCATCACTGTTATCGGCCATCAAAATCTGTTGCACTTCATTTTCTTTAAGTTCGAAAAGGCCACGTCCTTTGCGAAACATAATCTGTAACGACACGAATAAGAAAATGAAGGGTAATTGACGAAAAACATCAGTACGACAACATAATTATTCCTCATAAATAGTATCTCTCTACGGCCATAGGGACATCGATGTCCCTTTATGTTTATTATGACTTATCGTTATACACAACATAAAATAATAGTTTTATAAATATATAAAATAAAAATTTACTTACCAGGCTATGATTATTTCACACTGTAAATTCTTAAATAATAGTTTTACACCTTTTATGCACTGTTACAAAATACTCGATTCGCGCGCTCAACGAAGTCTCAGTTTTCAATAGCCATAGACAAAGAACGATATTTTTTTGGTGTTGCCAGCATATAAAATGAAAAACGTACGTTCAAAAACTATAAGATAAAATAAGTTTTTTAATTTTAAGCAATTGAGAGCTCGTTAGAGAGATCAATTTGCTTTTTGTACGCAATCCTGCTTGTTTTTTGTTTGCCAAACAAGAGGTATTGCCGGATAATTGCCAATGTGGACTTTGAATATGTAAATGTATATGTATATGCGAATATGTATGCATATATGTTCAATAGTTTGTTTATGTTGAGCTGTTTTTTTTTTGTTACATTTGAACAAATTATGTATGTATATGTTTTAACAATTTGTAATATTGTTAATTTTCCCGCATCAATTATTTAAGCATAGGAAGTTTGTATGCCGTATGTTTATATTTTTTCGCAATAGAGAGAGGAAGCGAAAACGGAATAGAAAAAAATTTGTATTGTCCGTTGTCCTCTTATATATGTAATTTAATATATAAATATAGCAATTACACTTATTAAATAAGTAAGCGAAATATATATGTATGTATATACTTTTACTTTTTATATAGTATTTTAATATGCATATACATATGTCTGTTTGTATTTATTTTTATTTGTTTTCCTCTCTTCGCATTTGATTTGATATTTGGATTTATGCAATCCTGCTTATTGTTGTTGTTAAACAAAAGGGGTATTGCTGGGAAAATTTCTTTTTGGAATATTATTTGTGTACTTGATTTAACCGTTTTTAATAATGCGGCAATTTGAATTAAAGACATAAATTATTACAGTTTAGGTACTGATTTTGTTTTAGGTTTTCAAATAGGAAACATACATATGTACATATTTATGTGCATATATTAAATATAAAGTGAAATTGATACGCTCACTTTGATTTATTGATGACGTATGTATGTACATGCCCCTTTTTATCGCAAATTCTCCTCTCCTGTTCCAGCTCTTGAGGGTGTTGTTGCTTGTATGTGCATATATGTATTTGTTTTAATGTTCGCGCCCGTTTGTTTCGTTTTTTTTTTTATTGGTGCGTTTTTCGCGCCCGATTTATGTTTTGTTTTTTGGTTTCGCGCGTTTGTGTTGTTTGGGTTTTTGTTTATTGAAATTGTTTTGTATATTTTGTTTTTCCATGCAATTTGTTTTTGTTTTTGTCACTTAAGCTTCTCTTTTATCCACCGTGAATCTTCATATGTATATTTGCATAAAGGCACTGAACTGTTCTTCACTTTCTTTTGTTTCTTGTTTTTTTTTTTTGTTTCTAATAAATAATAATTTTGGTTGTTTTGGTTTTTGTTCTACTTGTTCACGTCACTTTTTTGTTTTTGCACTGCACACTTTTATTTGTTTTTTTTTTTTTTTTTTAATTGTTTGCCACTGCTCTTCACCGCTTAATTTTGATTTATTTTATCTTGTTTAAAAAAATCCACTGCCTGTCACTATGGCTCGAAGGACCATGTTTAAACTAGTACAAATTACTGCCTTAATTAAAATAAAAATCAAATTTGTTTGTTTTTTTTCACGAACAATATCATTTAATCAATGAAATTATAAATGATGAAGTTAATTAAAATTAAATATCGACAAGTAAGGTGGCTAGCATCCAATTCCAACTTGTCGTCGCTGGCGTTCGGATTAATGCAGATTGTAGTCGAGTTGCTGTTGCGAAAAACTTTGAAGAAAGGGGTCAGCGTGCAGGAACCGAGTTGTTGCAACGTTTCTATTCGAAAGTATAAGCGAATGTTGATTTGCGATGAATGTATGGCGAATGGTGTCGACGCGGCGCAGTGTGTAAACCAATGTAGTCTCCTCTCCTGTTGTCTATTCTTTTTGTTTAGTGGGTAGGAGCACAGGTGTGGTGAGTTGCGTTGAAGCGTCATCAGCTGTGGTGAATTGCGCGGTCGTATTAGAGTGCGCCAGTTTTTCCCAGGTTGAGTGAGGGGGGAGGCTTAACTCATTTAAACATAGAAATAATGTTATGTCGAAAGCAATTGTTCAGATTGGCTCACTAAAGCATATAGCTGCCATACAAACTGAATAATCGAAATCAAATGCTTTCATTGGAAACTTTCACATTTGACTTGGTATCTTCACGAAATTTGACATGGATTACAGCCGAAGTTAACGTTTTTTCTTGTAAAATTTTAATTTTTACTTTACGGACTTGAAATTCCATGCTGCAACGCCGCAGTCCTGGCTGTCCAGATAGCTCGCTGGCTGTAATCTTTTAGATGTTTATTGTTTTTGTTTTTCTGCGATCCCAGATATTATTTTAGTACTTTTAATTAAAACGACCACTAGTTGGCCGCACATTAAGAGTTTTTGTATTATTTATTAATCGTGCTGGAAAGAACTCAGTCCCTAGTAAGAATGATGTCACGTCTCACCGTACGATACGAAACCTATTGCCGCTGCACAGTCTGGGCGCGGCCAAGCTACTCATCAGTGTGACAAGCAGACCAATTTTGTGTTTCAACTTTTTCCACAGGTTCAGGGAGTTTAAGAACTCTAAAGAGTGTAGAGTTTTTTTATGACGTTACATGTATGAATGCGGTTAGAAAAACCAAAGAAATTAATGCAAATCAGAGGGCCGAAGAGAAGGACAGCCCAAGAGATTGACATGGACTCCTCAGATAGTTCTGATAAGACTGAAAACTCTTTTAGTATGTAGACTGATCATCATACGTTAATCTAAAAAATTATAAGAAAAACAAAATCAATTTGTTGGACATGCCAAATGAGGTGTATATTTGCGCACTCCAGTTCGAAGGCTAAAAAAGAAATATTTCGAACGATTTGCAAGCACATTTTCAAAAATTACGTAAAGTAGCTTTCAAATACTTAACAATTGTAGCTAAAACAGTTCCATTCCAACGATTATTTTCGAAAGTTGGTCAGACTGTCAGCAAAGTAAGAAATAGAATAAAACCTAAAAGGTTGAAATGTAAAATCTGGAAAACCCAGGAAGAGAATATGGGTATTTGTAAAAACTAACTAAAATTTAAATAAAATGAGTTTTAATTTACTTTGTATTACATTATTTTTAATAAATTAAACTACTGAATACCAAATTTTTAAATACTTTAATAAGAACTGTTAAAATTCAAATGTATTTTCCAAAGTTGTCTTTAGTAATTCGTTCAAAACTTGCATAGTGTATATTTCGTAAACATATGCAAATAAACAAATATATCTTAATTTTCAGAGAATGGAGCGTTATTCACTTGGGAGTGCCAAGAAATTATTATTTTACTTATGGCACAAGCAGCTCACGACTTCCGGTTTCAGACCACATCCACATCACCAAAGGAAAAAAAGGGGATTATTTAACTTTTTGGGAACAGGACTCAAATATATCTATGGAACTATGGACGAAGAAGATCGTGCAGAAATTGAAGGAAAATTAAATGTTAATACTCAAAATACACATAATGCAATTGAACAAATTAATAAACAACAAAATATTAATGAAAAATTTGGCAATGAAATAGAAACTATAACTAATAGTTTAAACACCCATTACAAAGAATTAATTAAAAACATGAAGAGTATAAACTCAGAACTTAAAGCTGTATCGAAAGGAAAATGGGACAATAAATTATTAGAAAATTTAATGTACATTGAAACAAATGTAATTAGAATAATAGAAATCATTATGACTAGCCAAAACAATTTGTTAAGTAGAGATATTATTACAGATGAAGATATAACAAATTATAATGTAACTTTTGAGAAACTTCAAGAAATGAAAATTGTAATAGTTGCAAAAGATGAAAATATTGTAATGCTAGTAAAGTTACCTCGATTTGGTAAAGAAAAATATCAAATAATCCATGTACAACCAATACCAAATGCAAGACAAATGGAAATTTTTATTATAGAAAACGAGGTATTGTAAATTAATGATATTACTTATAAGAAAACAAAATTGAAGGAAAATTTACAGCTATATGAAGACAATTGCATTGAAAATATTTTTAAAGGAAAAATGCACTGCAATTATGTAATGAATAATAAAACCAATGTCATTGAATTAGACTCAAATCATATATACATATATACTTAATGCAATAAATGAAACAGTTAATCACAATTGTGATTCAAATAACTTTACCATAAATGGTAATTATTTAATCCGATTTGAAAATTGCGATATTAAAGTAATGGGAAAATTGTATAAACATAATAAACCAATGTCAATTCAAATTCTACCAAATCCGGTGAAGATTATTAATGTAACAATAATGAAAGATATAACAATGAAAATCCATTTTGATCAAATTGAAAACATAAAACAAATATCAGAATTAAAATATGAGGCTAACAAATCTAAGGCTATAAATTACAGTTTAATAGCTTAGATACTACTAGTATCAATTATTATAATAATTTGTAAATTTAAAAACAGGAAAAATAGGTTGGAAGTAAAAATAAACAAGTTCCAACGCAACCTGTTGATATCGCATACATAAATGAAAGAATTACTCATCTTTGAATCGGGGCGATTCATTTAACAAAGGGGGGAGTTAAGAATCGTCAAATCAACATTCCCACAAAAACTGCTGACAGCAAGTTAAAGTTGAGAAATATCGTATAAACATTCTCATCAAAACTGCTGACAGCATTAAGTGCACAAACATAAATAATAAACGTTTCATATAGCTGTAACAAGAGACGCTAGCTTTAAGCTTAGCAGTTAAGTTATGTTTTATAAAATATTAAGAATAAATGTTAGAACGATTTTGGCATTAAAGGGAGAACATCATCTTTTATTTAATTTGGAGATTTGTGACAAACATAAAATTAGTGATGATAAATATAATTTACTGAGCTAAATGATATTGATATTGGTAGAATGGATAAAATTTGCAACTTATGCCAAACAAAAAAATGGGCAGCGGAAGCTCCTGGACTGTGTTGTAGTGGTGGCAAAGTAAATATACCTATAATTCCGCAACCTACATCAGTTTTAACAGAATTGATATCAGGCTCACATCTATCATCAAAGCATTTCTTAAATCATTCAAGACAATATAATACACTATTACAGATGACTTCATTTGGTGCCAAAGAAATTCGTGAGGGAAACTTTATGCCCACTTTTAAAGTCCAAGGGCAAGTTTATCATTTGATCGGTGACATACTTCCAGCTGAAAGGGCACAAGCCGAATTTTTACAAATATATTTTGTTTCCCATGCAGATCAGATATCCTTGCGCTCAAATTTAAACCCTAGCTTGCAAATTGATCTTATCGACGTTCTCCAAACATATCCTCACGATCATAATACGTACATTAAAAGTTTTAAGTACAATCTGGAAAATAGAACGCCCAATGATTTAAAACATATTATACATGCTGATGTGAAACCGCCTAACGAGCATCGAGGTCGGTATAATGCGCCGGTAGTAGATGAGGTAGCTGTTCTTTTAATTGACGAAGACAAAGGTCCCCGAGATATTGTGTTGACTGAGAGCGATGGTCGACTTCAACAAGTTTCTGAAATTCATAGATCTTATGACCCGCTTCAATATCCCTTACTATTTCCCTTTGGAAACG
Source organism: Bactrocera zonata (assembly GCA_037783105.1). Lineage (NCBI taxonomy): Eukaryota > Metazoa > Arthropoda > Insecta > Diptera > Tephritidae > Bactrocera > Bactrocera zonata. Next base: position 184,903 of record JBAWJQ010003748.1, on the reverse strand, counting down.
ACGGATACTGTATTAATATTCCACAGCAGGATATTACTACTAGATCTAAATAAATGACTTTAACAGCATACATTATTTCAAAGGATTATTCAACCAATATTGTGTTGATATGGCGGCAAAAATGATTTCAGGGAGGCTTGACTTCATCAAAAGAAACCAAAAAAAACTGAGAGCAGAAGAATACATTCATTTAAGAGATGCCGTCGTAAATGATGGGAATATAAACGCTTCTAATATTGGCCAGCACGTTATATTGCCGTCGTCATTTACAGGATCCCCCAGATTCATGAATGAAAAAAGTCAAGATACCACGACATGTCAGGAAATTTGGAAGACCTGATCTCTTCATTACATTTACATGTAACTCAGAATGGCCGGAAATAAAACTTGAGTTATTACCTAATCAACATTCTTACGACAGACGTGATTTGGTTTATAGAGTATTTCATTTAAAACTCAAGAAAATGATAGACCTCCTAACGAAGAAGAATATTTTTGGACCATCGAAAGCCTTTGTTTACAGCGTAGAATGGCAAAAAAGAGGATTACCTCACGCCCACATTTTATTGTGGCTGGCTAACAAAGTACAACCAGATTCTATAGATGCAATAATATCGGCTAAAATACCTAACAAATAACAAGATCCAATTCTTGATAATATTGTCTTAAAAAATATGACACATGATCCTTGCGGGCTTCATAATCCTGCGTCACCATGTATGAAAGAAAACGTTTGTTCTAAAAAGTACTCTAAACATTTTATTTCGGAAACACAAACCGGGGGTGACGGTTACCCAACCTACAGGCGCAGGTCTCCGATAATGGTGGAAACACAGCAATAATTCGTGTCAAAGGTACAGAAATGAGCGTGGATAATCGTTGGGTGGTTTCCTATAATCCAGTGCTATCACGAATTTTCAATGCACACATTAACGTAGAGTTTTGTCAATCGGTCAAAGCTATTAAGTACATCTGTAAGTATATTCATAGAGGTTCTGATCAAGCCACAGTGTCGTTACAAATGAATAACGATGAAGTAGAAAGATACCTAAACGGTCGCTATATAAGTTCCTCGGAAGCGTTCTGGAGAATTTTCCATTTTCTATTCATGAACGTTTTCCGGCAGTAGTTCATTTAGCAGTTCAATTGGAAGATGGACAAAGAGTTTTTATAATATTGAAAATCTCAATCCTTCGTCAACGACACTTACAGCGTTGTTTGATCTTTGCAGAAGCGACGATTTTGCAAAAACCCTATTATATCTCGAAGTTTTTCAGTATTACGTGTAGCAAAGAAATTCATTTTCTAAAAGAAAACGTTGGCAAGATGTTGAAGGATATCCCGGTGTAAAAAAAGACACAACTTTAGGCCGTGTTTACAACATTCATCCAACTCAAACTGAATGTTTTTATTTAAGGATGTTACTGCAATATGTTCGCAGTCCAGTGTCATTTGAACATCTAAGGGCTGTGAATGGTGTTATTTTCCAAACTTATCAAGGCGCTTGCAAGGAATTAGGTGTACTGGAGGGAGATGAACATTGGCAAAATACCATGTCCGATGCTGTCGTATCCGAGTCAGCTACAAAATTAAGGGGATTATTTACCATCATCCTTATATTTTGCCAACCATCTGACCCTTTAGAGTTATGGAATAATTTTCGTAATGCTTTATGTGAAGATATATTAAACAAACTGCGTAATGAGAATCAGGATATGACATTAGCATATAATGATCATGAATACATTGATGGACTAATCATAGTTGAAGATAAAATTAATTAGATTTGCGGCAAATCCCTAACTGATTTAGGCTTGTTGCATCAACAAGAAGTTATTCGCTTTTGGACCCGTTAGAAGTAGCATTGCGAAAACCACATGATATAAATGAATTAAATGAGTATATTATTCAAAATGAACCAAGATTAGTTAATGGGACCCGACTTCAAGTCAAATTTCTTCGCAATAACGTGATCGTTGCAATCGTTTTACTGGTCCAGCAGTTGGTCAAACAGTACTTATACTTCGCATCCCGATGATCCCAAATGATATACCTTTTAATTTTAAAAGAATTCAATTTCCCCTTAAGCTATCTTTCGCCGTTATAATTAATAAATCGCAGGGGCAAACATTTAAATACGTGGGGATCGATTTACGCCAAGACTGCTTTTCACATCGCCAATTACATGTCGCGTTGTCAAGATCAGGTTGCGGAGAAAATCAGTATGTTCTTCCGCCACCAGAAAATAAAACAAAAAATATAATTTACGCAGAAGTCCTTTTATAACAGAAATTGACGCGGACGATGTCGCGGGCACAGCTAGTATAATATATATGCTATATTATCCAAATTTTTGATATGGGCGCTATTTTCTTTGAAAAATATAAGCTTTTTCTGCACACTTTTTGAAGTTAAACCTCTTACGCGACTTCGGAAAAGGTTGCGTTAAATGTTAAACGCTTCAGGGGAGAGGGAATAGCGTTGAACAATTAACGCGGAAGGAAAGAGAGAGAGAGAATGAGAGTAAAGCAGAGAACTTAAAGCGCTTGCCATGCTTATGCTATTTGAGCAATTGTTGTTTTTGTAGAACAATGTTTCAATTTTTGGTTGACGACATATTCACAAGTATATGTTTGTACGCTTATGCATTATTTTTCTTTCGTTTCTGTTTCATTTCTGCGAATTATTAACTATTTTGTGTGACTTTTGGTTAAAATACTCTGCGTTGGCCGTTGAATACTTCACAGGATAATTTCTGTAGTCAGTCTTCATTTACTTTCTTCGCAAATCGAAAGTATTAGCACCCGCGATGAGGAGGTATATCGTTTTATCTGACAGCGTGAGGTTTACGAACTTCATTTCTAAGTTTGTCTTGTGGCATATTTGAAATGATGTTTCTTCGATGATCGCTCGGTTACAACCACGGTAGAGGAGGAGTAGAGTAACTATCAGCTGATGTTATGTAAACAAAGGTACAGCTGAGAGGTGCCACTGTAGAAACGTCAAGGGGAGTCCGGGGTTGAGTTTCTATTGGAATCCAAGATGGCCGACTTTTAACCGGAAACTAGTTGCATTGTGTTATTTTCTTAAAATTTATGAAAAATATTGGTTGAATATAAAACTTTAATATATTTTCAAAAGAAAATCGTTTTATTTTAACATATATTCTTAAAGATGAGAACAATATGAGCAAATACATTAAAAATTAAGTTTTTAATTTATGCGTCTTTTTAACTGTGGTAAGTTAATAAATGCTTGGAAAACACCCGTGAAGGGAGAAACGACACACACCACCTCTTCGTCGATTTCAAAGCTGCTTTCAACAGCACGAAAAGGAGCTGCCTTTATGCCGCGATGTCTGAACTTGGAATCCCCGCAAAACTAATACGGCTGTGTAAACTTACGTTGAGCAATACCAAAAGCTCCGTCAGAATCGGGAAAGACTTCTCCGAGCCGTTCGATACCAAACGAGGTTTCAGGCAAGGCGATTCCCTATCGTCAGCCTGCTGCAAGAGAAAATAGTTCGAGCTGCAGAACCAGAAGGTACCATCTTCTATAAGAGCGTACAACTGCTGGCGTATGCCGATGATATTGATATCATCGGCCTCAACACCCGCGCCGTTAGTTCTGCTTTCTCCAGACTGGACAAGGAAGCAAAAGAAATGGGTCTGGCAGTGAACGAGGGCAAGACGAAATATCTCCTGTCATCAAACAAACAGTCGTCGTACTCGCGACTTGGCTCTCACGTCACTGTTGACAGTCATAACTTTGAAGTTGTAGATAATTTCGTCTATCTTGGAACTAGCGTAAACACCACCAACAATGTCAGCCTAGAAATCCAACGCAGGATAACTCTTGCCAACAGGTCCTTCTTTGGACTGAGTAGCAATTGAGAAGCAAATTCTTCTAGATAAATAGATAGATCATGTTGTCCAGATGGACGAAATCACTCCAGCTCTGAAAGTATTCGACGCAGTACCCGCCGCGGGAAGCAGGGGAGGAGGAAGACCTCCACTCCGTTGGAAGGGTCAAGTGGAGCAGGACCTGGCTTCACTTGAAATATCCAATTGGCACCACGTAGCGAAATGAAGAAACGACCTGCGCGCGGTTGTTAACTCGGCTATAATCGCGTAAGCGGTGTCTACGCCAATTAAGAAGAAAAAGAAGTTAACAAATGTTCACCACAGAAAAATGTTACGAACAAGTAAGCAACCATGCCGAATAGTCGGGTCCAGATTATGCTCATTCACAGCCATATTTATATTTTTGCCGTCGGTACCGGCATTATCTCAAGTTCTTTACAACCGATTTACTTGAAATTTTGTGTGAACCTTCTTAAAATAATCCTTTATCGTTCCTTCCAACATCGTGTTAAAATTTTTAATATTTTAAAAAATTCAGGAATTTCAAAAAAAGCGTAATAAGTGATTTTTATTTTCAGTCAGTCGCAATTTTTCAAAAAAATTTTGTTTCATGTTCCCTGAGGTAGTCTTAAGATATCAATAAAAACACCATAAAAAATGGATAGTAAAAATATTCTTTTTTTTTTAAATAAAATTCAAAAAACTGCCCAAAGTTTTATTTATAGACTAGAATACCCCCTTAAAGAAAAAATATATATATTTTTTTGCAAAAAATATCTGATTGGTTACGTAAAAATGAGTATTTAGATTATAGTGAACGTATTAATGAAAATCTAAAAACAGAACTATCAAGTTGCATTGGTTTGAAAATTGTTAGGCAGGGTAGGCCATTTTCCGATGGAGTCTTTATTAAAAAAATGTGTAGTAAAGTTTTGCCAAAACTTAGTTAAAATTAAACATTTATAGATAAACTTCCCTTATCATCTAGTAGTGTAGCGCGGCGCACCGATCAAATAGGAACTCGTATTGAATGTGAAATAAAGGAAAAAAATTTAAAATTGTAAATATTTTTATATTTGGTTTTTTTTTTATTTGTTTATATTGTTTTATATTGCTCATAAAATTTGCTTAATTTTAATTCCAATCTCTCACTGGGCTACTTTTTTTCGTGCTTACCAACACAATGACAGATCCTCCCATGCCGACCACTGCTTTAAACGGTAGCCCCAAGCCAATGAGCTTTGGGCTGGAGGGTGAAAGCAGCTTTTGAAGAGCAAATACTACGGTGAGCACATTCGGATGTGCACAAGTTATTGTCAATTGCGCTAAAGATCCCGATACTGCTGGTCAGGTTTATTAAGCTGTTGGGTAATAATGCAGTCAATAAGTATGGCGGAGCTTAATGACGAGTCCACAGACATTTGGAAGGATAATGTGTTCGACAAATACGAGCAACGACCGGAGGAATCGAACGATCTAACTCTGGCCCAGGTTTGTGCGCAATACAAATGCAACGCCAATAATGAATACAAGAAATTGACTAAACACCATGTTATAAGACATACAAATTATAATATGACAACCCAATTCAAAGAGGACAAAAGAGAGATGGTTACGCTGCATATTCCCTTTCGCAACAAAGAGACAGAACTACTTTCCGAGTCAAAATTCCTTCAAATTTATGCAGACAATGAGAACATTATTCTTGAGCGTCGCAAGGAATTCGAGTTCAACATCAACATTGAAGAAACTATGAGATTATGCGAACAGTTGTATCGTCAACGTCGTAAGCAAGGTGATGCAGTTCCTGGTCATTCAGACATGCGTTCTACTGATGCTCTTGGTCGTATTTACACAGTTAATCTGTAGAAAGATGAATGTTTCTATTTGTGAGTGTTGCTGGTACATGTTCGAGGGCCAACATCATTTGAATCACTACGAACTATTAATGGTATAGTGTGCCCCACATTTCGTGCAGCAGGTCAAGAGCTGAATATGCTTGAAAACGATACTCATTGGAACACGACAATCGCTGAAGAAATTTTTTCTGCATCTCCAAGTCAGATACGCACATTATTTGCTATCATCATTTAGACATGCTTCCCATCGAACCCACGTGATCTGTGGAACAAATACAAAGATAACATGTCAGAAGATATTTTACATCAAATTCGTGTCAGCTCAAGAAATTCCGATCTTAAGGTAAATAAGGAAATGCATAAATGAACTTTGCTCTTGATCGAAGATATGTGTTAGCACATGTGCGGTAGTTTGTTAGTAAGGTTAGGAATGCCAGCGCCAGATCACCAATCAGTTCAATCGAATGTACCGCTGTTGAATCCTAAGCAGAAGGAAGTCTATGATACACTGTTTAATGCAATTGATGATGGCAGCGGTTGCTTATTTTTTTTAGATGCCGCCGGTGGAACTGGGAAGACATTCCTCATGTCATTAATTTTGGCCACTGTACGTGCGAGATCCGAAATTGCAGTAGCGATTGCTTCTTCTGGAATAGCGGCCACATTGTTAAATGGATGCCGTACGGCTCACTCAGCGTTAAAATTGCCATTAAACATTCAAACTACTGAACAGCCGACATGTAACATTTCGAAACACTCCGCATTGGCTAAAGTTTTAGTATCATCAAAAATAATCATATGGGACGAATGCACGATGGCGCACAAACGCGCATTGGAAGCACTAGACCGAACCTTAAAAGATCTGCGCAATGACTCGAGATGTTTTGCTGGTGCAATGATTTTGTTATCTGGCGATTCCCGACAAACATTACCAGTCATTCCAAGATCTACTGCTGCCGAAGAAATAAACGCTTGCCTCAAAGCTTCAAATCTGTGGCGATATGTAAAGAAACTTCAACTGTCTGTAAATATGAGAGTTGCACTGTTGAACGATCTATCTGCTGATGATTTCTCGAAGCAATTGCTGACTATCGGTAATGGCCGAGTTCCTGTTGATGAATCGAGCGGTTTGGATTTCATTTCTTTCAATGGTTAAGTGAGCTGCAATTTTGACCGCTAAAAATAAAGATGTAGATGACCTCAATTTTATAATTCAAAATCAAATCGTAGATACTCTGTATTCATTCAAATCTATCGACTGTATAACCAACGAAGAAGGAGCCACTAATTATCCAACTGAATTTTTAAACTCCTTGGATGTGCCTGGTTTACCACCGCACAATTTACAACTGAAGGTTGGCTCGGTAGTTATGATTAGAAATTTAAACCAACCAAAACTGTGCAACGGAACGCGTTTGGTAATAAGAAAACTGATGAGCAATGTGATTCACGCGTCGATACTTAAAGGAAAATTTAAAGATGAGGAAGTTCTTATTCCAAGGATTCCGATGATCCCAACGGATATTCCCTTTTAGTTTAAACGAATTCAATCCTTGACTATTTGTGACCTCAATCTAGAAATGCATGTTTTCCTCGTGGTCAATTGTACGTGGTATGCTCACGTGTCGGCAAACCATCCGCTTTATTTGTTCTTACGCCTGACCAAAAAACAAAGAATATCGTTTACCACAAAGTGCTTGAATGAAAATCTCATTCTCCCAATCTACGCAATAAGTTTTCAATATTTTTTTCTGACATTTGTTGGAGGTACTTTATTATTATTATTTCTTCTGTTTGTATTTATCATCATTCATCATAATAAAATATTTTCATGTTTCTACTATATTAAAATTATTTTGTATCATTGTATTACGTTCATCAAAGCCTAAATTAGTTCAACTAAAAGGTAACACGACATTCATTAACTGTTAGGCGGTACGAGGTTCGTCGGGTTAGCTAGGTGTTTATAAAAAAAAATATTCGTCTCCAAGGAAAAAACTTCGTTTGATTACTTAAAAATATATTTAAGTAGCTCGTGTTTAAGTTTGGGGCTAATCGGTCAACCATTTTTGAGTTATGTTGGCCACCGCCTTTGAAAACACAATTTTGCGCAAAAGCGCGTTTAAAGTTGGACCTTGAACCGGGTTTTTAAATAAGAATGCCTTTTAATTAAAAAAATGTTGTGGGATGTCAATGAAATTATTTCTTCCTGTAAAAGTACATTTGATACCATTATGTATAGAACTCACATAGCCACCAAGGGCACGCTGGCAGAAGTTCAGACGTTGAACTCAAATTTCGCCGGTATTTTTGCAATTTCACGTTGGCATAGACCGTAGACTTGTAGGTGTCATATCGCGCGACCGAGGCGGCTAATTGACTGGGCCATTTCGTGAGATAACACGTTCACCAAACTCGATTTTCCATAAATCGATTGTGACATTGCTATGTGGCTTGTGGTGTCGTTCTGTTGGATCCACTCACAGTTCAAATCACTCTCACGGGAGTGAAGAATTTCACTTATATCCCAAACCATTTATTTTATATAAACAATTTTTTAGCGCTCTTTTTGAAAACCTGTGGCTTCCAAGCACTCTTAAACGCCTTTTCAAATTTGCTCGTAACTTTGAAAATATTCAGCGGAACAATATGAAATTTCAGCCCAGCTATATGCTTCCCTTACGGAGATTTTTATTTTCATACCCAAGGCAGACGTGAGCAACACCTACTCGAAAGAGCTTAGGTCTATAAGCTTAACTTCCTTACAACTGAAAACGCTAGAAAAAATCTTGGACGTGCACATTAGCTAACTTTTAAGAAACTGTAATGGCAAAACGTACGCAAATCCACCTACCGGAAGACAATGAAAAGGATTCAGAGGCTCGTTGTGCATAACGGGGCTTAAACAACAATTCCAACGCGGATCTTGGACTGGTACTAAACCTGTCACCTATAAACATCTTCGGAAATTCCAAGCGAAGCTAAGTTCTTCCCCACCAGGTCTTTCCAACGGAGTGGAGGTCCTCCCCTTTCTCTGCTTGCCCGGCGGGTATTGCGTCGAATACTTTCAGAGCTGGAGTGCTTTCGCAGCAGCAAAACCTTGCTCTTGAAAACTTGAAACGTCGACTCATCAGATGTTGTCATCGTCCTTGCCTCTGCACCATATAGCAGGTCGGGAATAATGAGTGCTTTATAGAATTTTGTTACTTACTTCTCAATTGACTACTAAGTCCGAATTAGCACCTGTTGGCGAGAGATATTCAGCCTGAGATTTCGATACTGACGTTGTTGTTGGTGTTGATGCGGGTTCCAAGCAAGACGAAATAATCTACAACTTCGAAGCTATGACAGTGATGTGGGTGCGTAGTAGCGAGTGCTACAACTGTTTGTTTGATGACAGGAGATATTTCGTCTTGCCCTCGTTTATCACCAGCTTTGCTTCACTTGCTTATCCATTCTGGAAAAATCAAAACTCACAATATCATCAGCATACGTCAAAAACTGTACACTACAACAGAACGGAGCTTTCGGTATTGCTCAACGTCAGTTTACATAGCCGTATTAGTTTTACAGGGATAGCAATTTCAGACATCGGCAGCTCCCTTTCGTGCCGTCGAAAGCAGCAGTAGATTGTGGGTCTTGTCGATGGGAAAGCTTTCGTCCAACCATATTTTACAAAGAAATTCATGCAAGTAAATAAAACGCGAGGTTTGGTTTGAATTATTTTTTATTTTCCTACTATGTATGGTAGCCGTTCGCGACGATCGAGTTATTATAACTAACTTTTCGATGCTGCACCTGAATACCTAACACCTATCAAGTTTACTTGCCATCACCTCACGTGGACTGCCGCATGATGCGATAATGCTGATTCGGCAATTCCCATGGTTTGGGGCTGTTGGTGTCGTTTGCTATTGGCAAGCGTTTCCGTTACTATATCTGCAATAAGAGCCTCGCACCTTTGGTGTTTTTGCTTACGCTGCAATCACAGGCATAACTGCACTTGTTGTTGTGGGCTACTGTGATATGTTAACTTGCATGCTCCCTATCAGTTCTTCGCCGCCGTGTTTGAATAGCGCGGCCGGCAACCATCACCGCTTTGTTGTTTTTCAGACGGGTAATTGCTATTTGGACTTCTTCATGGTCAAGCAATTGAACGTCTGCTCCACCGCTATCGATTGGGAAATCGTCTTGAATCGGTCTTGAAACCTTTGTTAATCGCCACATCTTTTTGTAGAATTTTCAAACATTACTCCTGTCTTCTTTATTCTCACTCATTTCGGCCACTTTCTGTTTATATCTGCAAATGCGTCTCGCTTCCCTCTTCAGGTTTCGATATCTATTCCATCCCACAAGTGTTGTGGCCAGTTGTAAAGTTGCGAGGTAGACAGTCTGTTTTCTCTCCGCTGCGACACGTCACTCTTCGTCGAACTAGCTGTCCGTTTGCATTTTCTGAAAACCAATGGTTTCGGTTGCACAGAGGCTGGTGAGTATCTTGGCTGCAACAAAATAGAAGTCCGGGTCGATGTTAGAACTTCGGAGCACGTACACTGGAGACGTGTTTTCCGTTCATCACAACGTGATCGACCTGGTTGTTGGCTAAGCGATCCGAAAACAACTAATTTGAATTTTCTTATGCTGGAATCTAGTACTACAGATAACCATATTTTGGGCCCCGATCAGCCTCATCCCATTTGAGGATGTTTTCCGGAGAGGTTGAACTTAGGACTGTTATGCAAAAGATACCTTTTTTACCCACCCTGGCGTTAAAGTCGCCAAGCAAGACTTTGACATCGTGGAGGGTCAGGTCTCATTGATGCGCTCCAGGCGCTCATAGAAGCCATCTCTGGTCACATCGTCCTTCTCTTCCGTCAGAAGGATGTAGTCATGTGTGGAAAGTTATCTTATTAAAACGAACGATTTTTTTACATATGGTTCAAGCAACTCAAGACTGCCGGTCTTAGACCAAGTATCCTGTGGGTAGGAAAAGATCATCCGTTTTAAGGCGAGCTAAAATGAGAAGGCGAACCATCCCCCCACAGGGTTGTGCCTAAGGTGTGGGACCCGCCACGTGAAAACGCCCCCATGAAAAGAACTTGTGAGTGTTTTCATGGTTTGAAAAACTGTTACATATAAAAAATACTCAGTGACGGACTTATTCGGTAGAAAGCTTATTAGAATAACGAAAATCATTATATTAGTTATGTGGGGCTAAGGGAAATATTGATTCAGTTGAGCCCATTTTTACCACACAGACATACTATTAACAAGGAAGAATTTTCCTCTGAATTTCAGTTACATATCTCGCACATTGACCGAAATTCTTTGTCAAAAGTCAACAATAAGTACTGAGTATACGTATTCGGTACATAGGGGTTTGAAAAGTTTTCTTTCGATTAGGACAATTTTTGGTCATAGGGTGACATACTCGTACTTCTAAAGCACTATTCTTGCACAGTTTTATCTCGCTATATTATCTGCTTCCTGATTTCGAAAAGTGAAATTATTAAAGGAAATATAAAACATATTGCCATAATAATATTAATGAAATATTATGCACTAAATTTATTGGGAAACAGCCGAGCAAGTCCAGAGATATGTGATTTCACCTAAGTGAGGACGGTGCCAAGCCCAGTGCTTAGTTCTTACCCCGGCTCCTTTTAAACTTTCTCCTAAGTAAAATTTTATGTCTCTAGCTTATTTAGTTATTGGTTTATCGCGTTATAATCCGATTTCATTCGTCTTCACAATGTCGGTCGATGTTCTTATAGGTTTTATCTTAAGGGAATTTGGTTATTTTGGCTTAAACGGTTTGAGAGTTATGTACCATTAGAGGGAGGGGCCGGGCTTATAACAAATTATAGTTTCATATCTAAATGTAGCGCTTAATTATGGCACTTTATAGGTTTTCCTTAAACAGCGATTTGTGGGCGTGACAGATGTCAGTTTACGTCTTTACCTGTTTACTAGGGAACAAATATACAAAGCTTTATTTTGATACATATATATATATTTTTTTACTCAAGTTACAGCGTGCGCGGCGAACGGAGTGACGGACAGACAGACAGTCACTCGAACTTCAAATCGCCTCATCATCCTGATCATTTGTATACACAGTGATAGTTTCAGAGGTGGGAAATGGCTTACTGTAAGTCTACTACTTTGACAAAATATAAAGTAAAAGGAATAGTAACAATCCAGAAATTTGCCAATTTATTTCAGAAACAAAATTAAAGATTGCTTTCATTTTTGAATGTAATAAATAATCCTAAGATACTACTGAATTTACAAAGTGTAGCAACGCATGCAGATTAAATTGTTAACAAATGCAATCAAATCCGTAACTGAAAGTGCTAAATTTTAAACGACGCGGCTGGATAGAGAACTCGAAATAGAGTTATCTGTGATATGTTCGACTGATACATTCTCCGCGCTCTATCCTCCAAATTTTCCAACTTACAAAAATCAGTAACTGAAAAAATAACGAAACAACACTTCAGAAGAAGTTCTCGAAAGATTCTAAAAACATCATCGTCTACGATTTATAATATGTTATTTCAATTTAGTAGGATTTGATATTTTCCAGCATTTTCTATTTTAGTTTGGTTTTGCCAACATTTTTTCAGATGTAGAGGATGCTGATAGGATATTAGGATATTAAGCCGACAACGGCAACTACGTATTGGAATCTGGTTAACAGCCACCCATGTATGCAATAGTCATGGTGACCACGAAGTGGTGTATTATTACCTTGACAATTGTTTACGTCGTATAGTGTTTTCCGGAAATGTACCAACTAAAAGTCAGATTCAAATGAAACTAAAAGTGAGCTGAGTCTTGGCTGGTGATTGCAACAGAGCTAAAATTACGTGATTATTGTATAAGAAACCAGGGCATAAAATAATAGATTGTAGAGCCAAACGGTATGGATCTGAGAATAAACAGCAGCTAATTCGAAACAGCATTGCCAAAAATTTTGATATCAAACAGAATAATATTATTGTCATACAAGTATGACGGGATAAGCCTCAGAAGTTATATACATGTAACATTAATGAAGATATTTTGGAAATGTTGCATATCACGAACGATATTGCAATTGGCAGGAAAATACACTATTTCGTAATTCATAAGTATAAGCAACATGGTCTGTAAATTCATTTTACATAAGTTTGTTCATAATATCAGTATTTTCAGAATCCTGACACCATTCAGCAGCTAGCTGGTCACTTGATATTTCTGCCAAGTTTAACACTTATCAGGAATTTTACAAAAATATACATGTACTATGCATACATCTTTTACCAAACGATTACAATTATGCTCACCATGAAGCACTTTTGGCGTTAAGCTAATCTTGGTTCGCGATGCTTTAAGATAATTAAAATCCATATGTATTACAAACCCACAACTAAGCCATCACTGTTTAAAATGTTCAACAGATTCTGCGAATGCCAACGTTACCTATTAGTAAGAAATATTTTGATTCGGCAGAAAAGTAGTTATATAAAAATACTCCACCACATGTGGGCAACCATTAATTCGATGCATTAATTATGCTCCAGAAAATAAGGTGACATTTGGAGAATTATTTTTTTTTTCAGGTTGGTAGTACTGTCAGTCACATTTATGTCAAATTTCATTCAAATGTTTATAAGTGGTATAGTGGGTTCCAAGCCGGACGTGAACGTGTCGAAGACGAAGAGCGTCCAGGGCGACCATCAACCTCAACCGACGCTCACGTTCAACAAATCAAAGATTTGGTGTTAAAAGACCGTCGATTAACAATTAGAGACCCTGCTGATGAAGATGGCATATCAAATGGCTCAGCCAATACCATTTTGAAGGATGTTTTAGGCCTCAAGCGCGTCAAATCTCGACTGGTACCGAAAACATTGAATTTTTTGGAAAAAATGCGTCGCGTTGAAGTGTGTCAAACGATGCTTTCCGACTACCAGGGTATCATGAAATGCATTATAACTGGCGATGAGACTTGGATCTGTGCTTACAACCCCGAAACAACCGATAAATTGAGCGAATATCGTGTCACAAGAGAACCGAAACCAAAAAAATCGCGCCTAAGTCGCTCAAAAATCAAGGTCATGTTGACTGTTTTCTTCGATTATCGTGGTGTTGTGCATTATGAATTCCTTCCAACCGGTCAAACAGTCAACAAGGAATATTATTTGAACGTTATGCGTCGTTTGCGTAACGCTATCCACCTAAAAAGGCCGGAATTGTGGAAAGACAATTCTTGGTTTTTACACCACAATAATGCACCATCCCATACTGCCTTCGTAATTCGTGATCATTTTGCCAAAAACTTAACCCATATCGTTCCGCAACCACGAGATTCACCTGATCTGGCGCCGTGCGACTTCTGGCTGTTCACCAAGCTCAAAAGACTGCTCCGGGGACACCGTTTTTATACGATAGAGGAGATTCAAGCCGCAGCAAAGACGGAACTGAGGGCCATGCCGGAAAGTGACTACAACCAGTGTTTCGAAGATTGGAAAATCCGTTGGCATAAATGCATCCACTTTGAAGGGGATGAAATTGATTTAGAAGAATAAATAAAGAATTTTCAAAATAAATACACGGTCACCTTATTTTTTGGGCACAGGTAAGTTGCATCTGTGTGCAATTTTATCCGACGCTGAGTAGCGAATATTACAAACCCAGGCTCATAACGGTTGTTCGCCTGTAAAGCCTATAATGACGTGTGAGGAACGAGGCATGAATTTTCGGAAATTATACGTCAATCTAATGTATAGTATTAGGCCAGTAATTGTTTGCGGCAGTGGCAAGGACCTTAAGGCAAGAATTTTAACTCACTGGTCCATACTTCACACCCCAGATACCGGTCAGTAGTTTTAAGAAACCCACAGTTAACAATATTAAAACAGAATCAGTATGCAGTCAACGTTAGATAATGCATTTAGGCAAACTTATCAGTATTATTGGTTCGACGATGGTCGGTGATTGTTGAATGTGCAAAATTGTAAAGGGTTCTTCGGGCGAACTGAGTTGCGTCCAATTTCAAAGGTGAATGATTACTTTAAATAAGTAATATGTTATAGTTCAGATGGATGCCTAAACAAAATTTGTTTAGTTGTTTCTTACCCTAATATTAGATGCGGTTAGTTGCATACGGGCTATGAAATCGTCTATTTTTTAGTTTGGTGTTCCGAATCGAATGATAGCTAACTAGAGCAGATGTTAAACGTCACTGAAAGCTTGTTAAGCTTCACCACAGTAGCACGTCGAGTAAACGGACAAGTTGAGCATGTGTTGTGTGAGCGGTTGAATCAATTCACCGATCTTCGCAGGATACTTAGTTAGTAGTGTAAAAAGGCAAGTCCTCTGAAGAGAATAATCGATAAATAGGCTCGAGAGATAGAGAGATAGACAAAGTATGTGTTAGATTGGAAAAAAAAAATTAAAAGGAAACCAAAGAGATAAATATAGTTTTGGGATTTAAATATTTACGTCATTGGGCTAGAAAAGTGAAATACGAAAGTGTGGCACTCTTGACGACCATAATAAAAAGGAAACTATAGAGATAACAACTAAAGTCAAATTTTAAATTTTCAAGAAAAAAATATTAAGATTAATCTAATTATGCAATCAAGTAATGACAAGTATGATACAGAAATTAATCTAAATGTTAAATGTAAGACTATGAGAAAACAATTCAGAAATAAATAATTTATGTTCATTGGCCAATATTTCGAATAATTGGAAGCCTACGGTTACTGAAACTACAGTGACAAGCGTAAGCGGCAAAAAGAAGTTAACCACCGAGCTGAGATTGCGACCTACAATTGTTTAATAATGTGACGATATGAAACGCGAAAACAACATCATCATCAAAAGGTATTCCAAAAGGATATATTAGGTTTTATTCATCTAATGGTTTTTGTAACACTAGAAGCTTATATGAATATATGTACATACATATATACATATAATATTTACACTATAAAATATATAAAAGTTTCGTTCATATGTATTACCTACAAATAATAAGGTTATATAAATGATTTGGATACCGAGACGAGTTGAAATCCTAGTGATTATCTGTCTGTCCGTCCCTCCGTACGTACGGGTAAGCTGTAACTTGAGCAAAAAAGATGAAACTTGGACACATGTTCTCTAGCAAAACAGTAAGACGGAGTTCACATAACGTCCTTAAAGGAAAACATATAAAATGTCATAACTAAGCAAATAATTAAGCTACAGAACTGTAGTTTGGAACAGAGAATTGCAGCAGCAAGGGGCACCTCAGTGCTAAAAGTTTGGAAAAAGTGGGTATGAATCTGCCTTCTAATAGGTTCAATGTACATACATATCTTTTAAACCAGTAAAGTAGCAACAACCAAATTCTCTCAAAATAAATCGTATGTGGGGATAATAATCCCACTCATTCCCAATGAAGCGGTATTGTTAAAAACTATTAAGTCAGACATACAATTTTTACACTCCAGAACCTACTAGAGGGCTTGGTAGGAGATGGCGTTAAATCTGAACGATAGCCCTGACCCCGCCCACTTCTAGGCTTTACTAAATATAATTGGTGATGGTATGGGAATAACCTTAAGGAATCTCAGGGAACATTTTATTAATATGTAGCAAGTTAATGGTATGTAGTATTAGCAAAAATAAATAAAATCCCCCATATTCTTCATATTTATAATGATTTTCGTTTTTCTCCCTATTTTTAAATATACATGTGTATTATATATATGTATATATCTATATATATACGAGTAGTAAAGAAGATCCGATCCAAAATAACTTTGATGACTTTTTGACTCTAGCCCCCTCTGGTGCCGCCACCTATGTGCCGCTGGTGCGTTAGGATCTGCTATCTTTATCGATTGTTCAGTGAGAATTTCATGATATTTCATATATTGTAAATGAAGTTAATGCGTTTTAAGTGTCAGTATGTTTGTGTTATCGGTGCAAGAACGAGCTTCGAGCAAAGATTTAAATTTTGTTTTAAAATTGGTAAAACTTTTACCGAAACGTTTAAGGCGATGATTGCTTATCCCGTAGCAGAGTACACGAGTGGTTTTAACGTTTTCAAAGTGGTCGTGAAAACATAACGGACGATCAACATGTGGGCCAATTAAAATCCGTGATTATCGGAAATTCTATCGAAGCTGTGCATGAATTCATCAAAAATCAGCCGAAATCATCATTGAAATTCATGGAAATGGAACTGAACATCTCCAAAACATCGATTTATCGCATTTTTGTGTGTGGGTGCATGGTTTGTTCCGCACAAATTGACTGACGACCAAAAATCCCCAGAATCCAACAGTCGAAGGACGATTATTTGACCAAAAATCACATTTTAACCATTAACGACTCCCCTTAATCACCTGATATAGCGGAAAAATTTCCCGTGAAAGGAAAGCATTATGCAGTCGTAGAGGCCGTTCAAAAGGCTTGCACCGGCATACCGGCCAGAAGGAGACTATTTTGAATTAAGTAAATTGATTGTGCTAAAAAAACCATTTGTTCTGTTTTTTTAAGTCCTGTTTACTTTGAAATGCACCTTGTATAAAGGTATGTCTCTGCACCCTAAAGTATTTTCCTGGCTATGATTCTTTCAAGTTGCAAGAGTATAAAATGTTTGGTTGCACCAGAACTTAGCCCTTCTTTAATTGCTCTTTTTATACTCCTGCAACATGTTGCTACAAAGTAAAACTAATCGAGATATATATTATAGATCAGGGGGAAGAGACAAGTTGAAATAATAATGTCATTTGTCCATTTTTGACAGCTGTTAGTTAAATCATGAGATACCGTTATGAAACTAGGCGTGAGTTACGTCATCAGATGACTCCACCACTCCCAAAATATTGCCTAATATAAGAAGAAGCATATTTTAAAAAAGCAGAACAATAATAATTGTAAATATGTGTATTTTGCAACTATTAATACATATACACAAAAGTTGCAAAATAGCATAACCAAATACAGTATCACGATCATGTACATACATATAATTACTTAAGTTATGCCGGGTCGTTGACAGTAATAATGAAATGTCGAATCAGTACGACGACCCTAAGTAAATTACGCTAGGCATAGTTTAAGAATGAAATAATAATTTAATAAAGAACCTGACGGCAAACCGCACGGTACAGCGAATAAAGGTTTTTTATTCATAACAAAACATTTTCTGTTCCGGCAATAGAAAACGTAACTGGCGCAGTCGACTTTCGTAAATAACCCAGTTCTTGTTTCAATTAAATACCGCGACCGAAAACCGAAAAATGTAATAAATAAATAAAGAAGTAGTAATAACCTTATGTGATCAAATTGAAAGGTGAAACAATTCTTCTTCAGTAAATAAAAATATAAAAAAAGCATTCAAACTATAGAAAATACACTGCATTAATTAAAAAAATAAGCAAGAATTTTGCTTTAAACAAAAGAAAAGAAAAACGCAACAGAAAGCAAATAAAAATATAAAAAAAGCATTAAAACAATTGAAAAAATACTGCAGTAATTAAAAAATAGGCAAGAATTTTGCTTTAAACAAAAGAAAAGACAAACGCTACAGAAAACAAATAAAAATATGAAAAAGCATTAAAACAATTGAAAAACTCTGCATTAATTAAAAAATAAGCAAGAATTTTGTGTAAAACAAAAGAAAGGAAAAACGCCACAGAAACAAAGGCAAGAATAACAACAACAGGAGTAGTAGCAAAGACAACAAGAGCAACAACGGAAGTAGCAGCAAAGACAACAATAGCAACAACAGAAGTAGCAGCAAGTAGCAACAATCAATATTATCATCAAAGTCAGCAGCAACAACAGTAAGTTACAAAAATACTAATGGGTCATTCCATCAATTGGCGACATGGTTTTGTACCCGTGGTTCTCCGATTTCGACCAAACTTTAGAATATCATAATACGTATATAGACCAAAAGAAGAACATCTATTAACTCTTTAGTGGTCAAAGTTGCTCCATTGTTTTTTGGCGCGCAATTCAAATTGAGATCAAACAAAAAAATGACTATTTCTTTTATTTTTTAAAGACCTCAAACTTGAGTGAAAAAATTTTTTAAATTATCCAATTTTATGTTAAAAAAATCCCAGCTTCCTGATCAAAATTATTTCAAAATCCAAAAAAAATTTCAAAATCTAAAAAAAAAAACATTTTTTTCTAAAAACCCGGTTTTTTGTGCTTTTCCCCCAACTTTTTTTCAAAATTGCCTTTTTTATTCGATTCTTCGTTAAATTCTACATAAGACTCAGTGTTCAAACATATGGGACTCTGATCCCATGAACAGCAAAAAAATGCAAAGTTGTCGCTATAGAGATAACGACAAAAGCAACAACTTTGCATTTTTTTGTGAGGATGGAGTCATGTGTAGAAGTTCACGCAAAAGAGGAAAGTTCTTTGATCGCCATTCACTTGGGAGTGGCCAGAAACGATTCTTTTACATAAAAATCAAGCAGCTCACGACTTCCGGTCTTTGACCAAGTATCCTCTGGGTAGCCTAAGAACAAGGCGAGCTAAAGTGAGAAGGCGAAATATTCCCTACTTAGGGTTGTGCGCTGGGTTTGGGACCCGCCACGTAAAAAAACACCACCAATGAAAGGAAACAACATGCCTCGGATAAGTGACCGCCCTTGTGATGACGAACATGGCAAACGAATTAAGGACCATGATTTGAGGGCATGCACCTGAAATGTCCGGTCCCTTAATTGGGAAGGTGCCGCTGCCCAGCTGGTTGATGTCTTCGTGAAAATAAAGGCTGACATCACCGCCGTCCAAGAAATGCGATGGACGGGACAAGGACAGAGACAAGAAGGTCCTTGTGGCATTTACTACAGTGGCCATATAAAGGAGCGCAAGTTTGGTGTTGGATTCGTGGTGGGAAAGAGACTCCGTCGCCGAGTACTATGATTCACTCCTATGAATGAACGTCTAGACACAATCCGCATCAAAGCGAGGTTCTTCAACATATCGCTGATTTGCGCCCACGCCCCGACGGAAGAGAAGGACGATGTGACCAAAGATGCCTTTTATGAGTGCTTGGAGCGCACTTATGAGAGATGCCCCCGCCACGATGTCAAAATCGTGCTTGGCGACTTTAACTCCAGGGTGGGCAAAGAAGGTATCTTTGGCACTACGGTCGGTAAATTCAGCCTCCAGGAGGAAACATCCCCAAATAGGTTGAGGCTGATCGACTTAGCCAGCGCAAGAAGATTCATCAAGCTAAACCACCAACCAGATCGATCAGGTTGTGATAGACGGAAGACTCGACTTAGATGTGAGTGCGCTCCGAGGTCCTAACATCGACTCGGACCACTATATTGTTGCAGCCAAGATTCGCACCCGCCTCTGTGCAGCAAAAAACGCTCGCCAACAAACACAAGGAAGGTTCGACTTCGAGAAGCTGCAATCACAATAGACAGCCGAACGATTTTCTACTCGGCTTGCACTCCTGCTCTCTGAGAGCACTCGTCAACAACTCGGTATAAGGGAACTGTGGGACGGCATTTCAAACTCCTTACGTACAGCTGCAACCGAAACCATTGGTTATGGGAAAGTGCAAAAGAACAGCTGGTACGACGAGGGGTGCCGTGTCGCAGCGGAGAGAAAACAGGCTGCCTACCTCGCAACGTTACGATCGACCACAACACGTGCGGGATGGGATAGATACCAAGAGTTGAAGGGGGAAGCGAGACGCATTTGTAGACAGAAAAAGAAAGAGGCCGAAATGCGTGAGTACGAAGAGCTTAATAAGCTGGCCGGCAGGGATAATGCTCGAAAATTCTAAGAAAAGATGCGGCGACATACAGAAGGTTTCAAGACCGGAGCATACTCTTGTAGAACCCCCAAAGGTGATCTAGTCACCGATGCCCAAAGCATACTTAAATTATGGAGGGAACACTTCTCCAGCCTGCTGAAAGGCAGTGAACGTACAACGTTAGGAGAAGGCGAACCCGATTCCCCAATCGATGACGAGGGAGCAGACGTTCCATTGCCTGACCATGAAGAGGTTCGAACAGCAATTGCCCGCCTGAAGAACAACAAAGCGGCAGGGGCCGACGGATTGCCGGCCGAGATATTCAAACACGGCGGCGAAGAGCTGCTAGGGGGCATGCATCAGCTTCTTTGCAAAATATGGTCGGACGAAAGCAAGCCCAACGATTGGAATTTAAGTGTGCTATGCCCAATCCATAAAAATGGAGACCCCACAATCTGCGCCAACTACCGTGGGAAAGCCTCCTCAACATCGCATACAAGGTTCTATCATGCGTATTGTGTGAAAGATTAAAGCCCACCGTCAACAAACTGATTGAACTTTATCAGTGTGGCTTTAGACCTGGCAAATCAACAACCGCCCAGATATTCACTATGCGCCAAATCGTGGAAAAGACCCGTGAAGGGAGAATCGACACGCACCACCTCTTCGTCGATTTCAAAGCTGCTTTCGACAGCACGAAAAGCCGCGATGTCTGAATTTGGTATAACCGCAAAACTAATTCGGCTGTGTAAACTGACGCTGAGCAACACTCAAAGTTCCGTCACGATCGGGAAAGACCTCTCCGAGCCGTTCGATACCAAACGAGGTTTCAGACAAGGCGACTCTCTATCGTGCGACTTCTTCAATCTGCTGCTGGAGAAAATTATTCGAGCTGCAGAACTTAATCGAGCAGGTACAATCTTTTATAAGAGTGTACAGCTGCTGGCGTATGCCGATGATATTGATATCATCGGCCTCAACACCCATGCCGTTAGTTCTGCTTTCTCGAGACTGAACAAGGAAGCAACGCAAATGGGTCTGGCAGTGAACGAGGGCAAGACGAAATATCTCCTGTCATCAAACAAACAGTCGTCGTACTCGCGACTTGGCTCTCACGTCACTGTTGACAGTCATAACTTTGAAGTTGTAGATAATTTCGTCTATTTAGGAACCAGTAATAACACTACCAACAATGTCAGCCTGGAAATCCAACGCTGAATTACTCTTGCCAACAGGTGCTACTTCGGACTGAGTAGGCAATTGAAAAGTAAAGTCCTCTCTCGACGAACAAAAGCCAAACTCTATAAGTCGCTCATAATTCCCGTCCTGCTATATGGTGCAGAGGCTTGGACGATGACAACAACCGATGAGACGACGTTGCGAGTTTTTGAGAGAAAAGTTCTGCGAAAGATTTATGGTTCTTTGCGCGTTGGCCACGGCGAATATCGCATTCGATGGAACGATGAGCTGTACGAGATATACGACGACATTAACATAGTTCAGCGACAAGACAAGACAGCGGCTACGCTGGCTAGATCATGTTGTCCGGATGGATGAAAACGCTCCAGCTCTGAAAGTATTCGACGCAGTACCCGCCGCGGGAAGCAGAGGAAGAGGAAGACCTCCACTTCGTTGGAAGTACCAAGTGGAGAAGGACCTGGCTTCGCTTGGAATACCCAATTGGCGCCACGTAGCGAAGAGAAGAAACGACTGGCGCGCTGTTGTTGACTCGGCTATAATCGCGTAAGCGGTGTCTACGCCAGTAAAGAGGAAGAATGGCCCTAATACATATTACATTCTAGATATTAAAATAATAAAATTTGAAAATATATACACTTATACTTGCTTATACTAATTAACTTCAGAATATACAATTATACAGAAGCATTTTGTCAATAGCAATTATTTTATAAGTTGTGATTTGAAAAAAAAAATAATAATAATTAATCTTAATCTGATTAAATTAAATTTAAAACACACGAAGTCAAATGGCAGAACAAATAGAATTACTAACTCGATGCTTAGCATCTTTAACTCAAATAACTGCGCAAAATGCAGCCAAAAACCAATTGCCAATTAGACAAAGAATAGAAAAAGATTTACAATATTTAGCTTCCTTCGAAGGGAATGTAAAAAATTGCCATCCTTCATTGAGGCAATTGACAGAGTACTGAGAGACTATGTAGGACAGGAAGAAATATTTTTTAGGGGGATTTATATTCTAAAAATCGGTGATTCAGCGAAAAATTTTTTGCATACAAACCCACCTCAAGCATTACAGACCCACAAAAGATCAAATGACAATCACGAAAGAAATTTCGGAACTTAGGGTACACAGCATAACGGAATTAAGTAGAAGAATAAAAGAAATAATAAATAATAAATAATATAACAGAATATAGTGCACTAAATGAAAATGGTGACACTATGAAAGAAATTTTTTCGGGAATGCTAATTCTGCGAATAAAACAATTAGCAGCAAGACATTTGCATATACAGTGCAACCAATCACATCATTGACTGACATAAAAAATGAAATTTATAAATTTACTGCTTTGGATGAAGGCAATTTAAATCCTCATCTAAAACTAAAGGAAACCAGTTTTCAAGTTAATATCAGAAATAATGGTATTAACAATAAAAATTTTTGTTCGGGACAAAGGGAACATACCACTTATCAAAACAGACTACTTTCAGGGCAATATCGCTTACAACAAAGCTTCTCAGGACGTTATCGTACACAAAACCAAAATTTCTCAGGACAACAATATCGTCCACAATCTGGACAACATCAAATGAGTTCCGATGGACCACAAAATAACCATACAAAACAGCCATCGGGGCAAAGTCATCAACATTATTCAAGGCAAACTCAAGCTAATCGAAACCACCTAATTACTCTAGACAGCAAAGATGCTCGGAAAATAGTAGACAATTTCAAAGAAGGGGACCTGAACCCATGGACGCGGACGCAATGAGTAGAAGAGGTGATCTACAAGAATTCAATACGAACGAAGAGTTTTTACAAATTAGCCTCGGAATTTTGGGAAAATAAAAATTAAATGTATTAACAATTTTTGGAAAACAATTTTATGCTCTGGCTGACTCGGGCTCAACCATAAGCATAATGCCAGTGCTTGAAAGTGAAAGCGCTATGATAAATACTTTAAACCGAATAATTGAATCACCAAATATTAAGGTGAAGAGCCCTTGTCCAAAAGAATTCTAATATCCGGAAAATGCCAGAATGAGTTGGTTATTAATGGATTTTAATAAACCATATGATTTATTGTTAGGAAATTATTTCATTTTTAAAAATGTAAAAACAATTGATGTCGAAAATATGACAATAATTTTAAAAAATGGTGCGAATCTTCCATTCCATATAAAAACTATCCAAGAGCAAGTATATGCATTGGAAGAAAGTAAAATGCAAAACATTCAACTGGATCATTTAAAATCAAATGAACGAAAAGAGGTTGAAAAATTGCTAAAGAAATATGAAAAATTAATGTATAAAGAAGGAGATGCCTTGACAAACACAAAAACGGTGGTCCACGAAATAAAAACCAACACAAACCAGCAAATGAATTCAAAAATATATAGGTTACCTCCGAAACATGAGGAAGAAGCCATAAGGCAAATTAAGGAGCTAGAAAAACAAGGTATAATTCAGAAAAGTAGGAGTTAATATAGTTCACCTATTATCATAGTACCAAAAAAATGTGATAGTGTGGGAAATAAAAAATTTCGGTTAGTAATCGATTACCGTAGACTAAATCAAATCATTGATGGAATCTTAGACAAGTTGGGCAAGGCGCAGTACTTTAGCACTCTTGATCTAGCCAAAGGTTACCATCAAATTTTAATGGATAAAAAGGATATTGAAAAGACAGCTTTTGTATCTCCGGTGGGATTATACGAATATATAAGAATGCCCTTCGGACTAAAAAATGCTCCGGCTACCTTTCAACGATTAATGAATGACATATTAAGAGAATACATAAATATAATTTGTGTCGTTTATTTAGACGACATATTAAACTTTTCATTAGAGGTCATTAGAGGAACATCTTAACTCATTAGAGACAATTTTTTCAAAGTTAAAGGAACATAATTTAAAAATTCAAGTTGATAAACGTAGTTTTCTAAAGAGGGAAACAAAATTTTTGGGGCATAGCTTAACAAAAGAGGGAATTAAGCCAAATCAGGACTAGATAGCAGCAATACAAAATTTGAAATTACCTAGAACTGAAAAACAATTAAAAGTTTCTTGGGAGCCACTGGTTATTATAGAAAATTTATTAAAGACTATTCGAAAGTAGCCTACCCAATATTTAATTATAAAAAAAAGGTTATAAAATAAATTCAAGAGATCCGCAGTACATAGCTAGTTTTGAAAATTTGAAAACATTAATTTCATCGCATCCAATTTTAAAATTTCCTGAATGTGATAAGGAATTTACTATTACAATGGATGCAAGTGATTACGCAATAGGCGCAGTGCTTTCTCAACAAGGTCAGCCAGTGTACTACGACTACATTAGCAGAACATTAAATAACCATGAACAGAAATACGCAATAAAGAATTTCTAGCCATTGTATATTCAATAACCTGTTTCAGGCCGTACATATGTATATGGCACAAAATTTAAAATTATAACTGATCATAGCCCAATAGTGTTTTTAAATAATAAATATAATGGCAGGGAGTTTTCACAACGTCACCAAAGGTGGCTGTTGAAACTGCAAGAGTTCAATTATGAAATGGAATATCAGAAAAAGAAAATAATGTAGTAGCAGATTTGTTAAGCCGGATTGAAAGCTCTCCTAAAATCGACGAAAGCAATGATAAAGAATTCAATTTAGAAATGTTAGATACAATATATTCCGCAGAAGAGGTGCTGTTAGAACATTTCTTCATAAAAGAAGAAATTGTCAATAAGTATAAAACCCAAATTACAATAACATATAGTCCCCAAACGGAAGTTCAAATAATATATGGAAGGAAAGTTATCGAGATTAACCATATTGACACGGAGAACATATTGAAAAATATTTTCCGAAGACATACTCGTATTGACAGGGGCAAAGTGGGTATTTTTTCCGAAGTGGAGGAGGCAGAAAACGTATATTTATAGAGAAGGTTCACGATGTCAAAAATTTAGGGATATTTCAATTTTGGGATACTTACTGTTTTGGATGAGTGCATTTTACCACAGAAAATTATTAGCGCGTTTCACCACTTGACAACAGGGGACACGAAAATAGCCGAATTGAGCATTTTCAGTGTTAAATGAGAAAAATAATGATAATTCAAATGTTAAGGAATGTACGCTTACTGATTCCCTTTTTTACTATGCGCAAACGATGCTGCATATAGTTTATAGATCGGTATACATATACATACATACATATGTATTTGTTATGAAAGCGCACATAAGTATGTACATATGTATATATTTTAAAATTGAGCTATTTTATGATGAATTCCATAAAATCTTTATAAATATATGTATATAGTAATTCAATAAAGTTTGTGTTACTACCTAAATATGCATTTTATATAGGTTTGGTACGACATACATATGTAATATTTATATAATGGGTTCTCAAAAACGTCTGGCGGTATTTTTATTGAATCAATTCGTGTGGCACCCATACATCGAGCTTCTTAGTGACTTCAAGCTTCTTCAAATGGTTTATAACGGTTTGACGACTACTATGCCGGTCTCTTTCGACCAATTCAGCGATTTTATCGCAATTTTCGACGACAGGCCTTCCGGAGCGTGGCACATCTTCGACCACCTCTACACCAGAACGAAAACGTTGAAACCATCATTGTGCGGTGGAAATGGAAATTGTATCGGGTCCATAAACTGCACAAATTTTATTAGCGGCTTGAGATGCATTTTTGCCTCTATCGTAATAGTACTGTAAAATATGCCGTATTTTTTCTTTACTTTGCTCCATGTTTGCGACGCTTTAACTCACGAATGACTTAAAAGTAACGACAATCAATCAAACACGTGTTAGCGCATGAAATGAGCTTTCCAAAAAGGTATAGCATGACCCGATGCGACGAATAAAACTAGAACTACGCGCTTTCAGCGCCAACCAGCGAAAATACCGCAAGACTTTTTTGACAAGGCTATCGTTCTACCGAGTAACGAACTATCCATCTGGCAAGCTTGATAATTGATTCGTTACTCGGTAATATCACAACAGCTGTTCTCCTGCTCCTCTGTACATCAATTTAAAGTACTTACCAGTAATAAATTTGATCTGCTCCACATAATTTTCAATTAAATGACTGACAATTTTTGATTATGCACTTTGTTGAGGTACTTTTACCCTTTAATAAAATTGAATCAGCTGTTTCGGAATAAAATTTACCATACTACAGAGGTAGAACTAAAAGTATATTCACAGTTAAGCCTTTTAACGAAGTATCAACTAACGAATTACCAAATTAACAGGTTTCGGTCTGAATACCCCTATTGTGTTGTTGGTAGAAAATCCGAGCTACGCCGAAAACAAAAACGAACGATCGCTGATTGCCACTGCTTCCCTTGCCGCTGTACCAGCTTCGCTAACAAAGCAGCGTAGATATGTATGTTTGAGCTTGCGAACATATCGACGCAGATTTTTGCAAGCCGTGTAAAAATATTTTTTACATTCCTTGAGAAGTACAGTCAATCCCGGTTATGTGCCACAATCAAAGATACAGATTTTTGTGGTTAAAAATAAAAATATAATATGGTAGCGACTACGGATACTGAACCGAGTTCTACCTCAAACAGTAGTTTGAATGTATTTCAAGAAACAAACCGTGGTAGGCAGCAAGATAGAGGCAGTTAAGAGATGACTTTCATTTAAGCGGAGTACTACTTAACCGGGATTCACTGTACACATAAATCAGAGGAATATTAAATATTTTCTTTGGCACATTTCTTGACTTGAAAATCAACAATTTAACTATGTTGTCAATTTTATTCTATACTTATATTTGCGGTGTAGTCGCTTTTTCCTTCTCATACAAATATCAGAAATTGTTCAATTTATGATTTTTAGCTTTTGCCATCGTCGCGAAAAGACGCTTGTAGGCAAAGGCATGCTCGGGGAGATGTAATGGTATTTGTTTTTATGAATGAAGCAAGTTCGCCTGTTGAAAGTGCGCTTGCGTTCATGAATGAAAATATTGTTGTTGTGTGTTTTTCTTCAAATTTCGGCAGCCATATGGACTTATGACGTTGCTGATGCTATTTGAAACCATTGTTATTTTTGTAGAACAATATTCGTAATTTTTGCGGGTGACATATCTACATGTGAATGTTGTACGAGACCATTCACAGAACTGTATACGCGGTGTTTACAAAAAGGTGTATTCCCAAAAACCTGGAAGAAACAGAGACTGGTATTGTTGAAGAAACCAAATAAAATAATTTTTCGTAAGTGAAAACGACCTTAATTAAAGGCGTTAAATAACCGAAAAAAAAATCTTTTTGGAAACGACCATATATAGGTGTTAACCCACCGAAAATAACCGCAAAAAAAAAACCTTTTTATTCTCGCAGTGGAAACTACCACATAAAGGCGTTAGCCCACCGAGAATAACCAAAACAAAAAAACAAGTTTTGCAGTGAACAAGAAGAAGAAGAAAAAAAAACAAAGCGTGGAGTCACAATCATCGAGGCGGCAAAAAATATTCTATAACAACAAAAAATGGAACAGGAGCAGATTCAGATAGCCAACGTAGAGCTCATCGAGCAACTGAGTAGAAGAGAGCAACAGTTGGAGCAACTTCGACAAGCGTATGTCGAATTCCAAGATCATCAAGCAACCAATGAGAATGAACTACAACGAATTATGAAAAACATTCGACACATACCCACATTCACGGGAAAAGGAGAAGTAACAATAAAATCTTTGAGGAAGTCAAAAAGGAAGCCACCAGGGCAATATATTATAGGACGATACAATGGGAGGCAAAGGACGTTATAATAAATCCTCCGCACCCGGACAACTGGACGGAAATCAAGGAAGCGCTGAAGTTCAGATATAAACCGGATCTGGAACCCCATGAAGTCTACAGAATAATATGCAGTATAAAGGCAAACACGGTGAGTGAGGTAGCAATACTTATACAAAATATCAAATACAAAGCTGATGAACTTAGAATATATTATAAGGACGATGTAGGGATAGACATGAGCAAAGTGGACAGTCTTTTAGTGAACACAATTAAAGAAATCACACAGAGGACATTATTAGATAAAATTTACGAGGAACATGACTTTTATAATATTATAGAGAGATATCAGGATACATGTATTAGGCCGGAATTTAAAAAAAAACTAGTATATGGACAGCACGGATAATACAACAAAAAATACTATGAAAAATATATAGGCAAAGATGACAGACCAGGTCAAGTTAGACAAAATGTCCAAAACTCTCCACAAAATAAAGGAATTGTTGAAAACAATTCTAATCAATTTAGGCAAAATTTTCAACAGAGAGGCACTCGAAATAATCATTCTCAACAATATGGGCAAAGGTTCCCAACATATAAAGATAATAATTCAGGTAGAGAGAGGAGAAATATAAACTCAAACCAATTAAGGCTAGATAGAGGAGAGCCTATGGAAGTAGATAGTATAGAATTCGATCAAGAGAGATCTCAAATGGCAGGACACCCTAGTAGCAGGAGTAGCCAAAATCGCTTGCAAATGCCTAGGCAAAGCTATAGAGAACTTGAAGATTATAGAGAAGCTAATAATTCAGATCAAGAGAGATCCCGAATAGAAGGACACCCCAGCGGCAGGAGCAGCCAAAATCGCTTGCAAACGCCTAGGTAAAGCTATAGAGAACTTGAAGATTATAGGGAAGTTAATGAGTCAATTTTTTTTACAAGGAAGCCTCGGAGAGCTTACCACGAATAGTAATAACAATTAAAAATAAAAAATACATTGCGCTAATAGATATGGGAGCGAATATAAGTTTAGTGGATTCTGAGTTGAACGAATTTATAAAAATTCCACTTAAAAATAATATAACAATCAGAACAGTAACAAGCAAGGAAACAATTACCCATGAAGTGCATACGGAAGTACCAAAAGAATTCAATTTACTTGAAAATGCGTATATAAGATGGAGATCGACATCATTAAAAAATAGGAAATATAATTTTATAATAGGAATTGATTTATTAAATCATTTAAACACGATGATAAATCTAATAGATGGAAAAATTACGCTAAATACAAAAGAATCAGAATTTTTAAATAAACCATTCAATTTCAGTGAAATATGTACCCTAGAAGCAACAAATGAAAAATTAAAATAAACTATAATTTCTCATCAGCTATTGAACACTTAAAAGAAATTGTTAAAAGTGACCGATTAAGAATTGAAAAAGAACTTAATTCGATAAATAAGTTTATATATGATGAATACAAACAAACTTTTTATTTAGATCAATACACCAAAATTCAATTGTTAAAAAATAAAATAGAACACATACAAGAAAACGTTGTATCCGCTAAATATGGGATAATACACCCGAATATTTTAACTAATGAAGAAATTATCAAATATAACATCGATTATAATAAGCTAAACTATCTACAACTAGGAACAGTAATTGATAATAATACATTTCTAGTGTTTGGAATAAAAATGCAAAAAAAAATGTTCAAAATGTAAAAATACGAAAAATTATCTCAATACCTAACAGAGAAAATAATGAAATAGATGCAAAAATAGAAGAAATATTTACCTACAAAAATAAAACATTAATATTTGGAGATAATAAATCATTACAACAAATGAAAATAAGCAAACATTGTATTTTAAGAAGTAATTTTAATCTTGTATAATGTAAAGAACTCGAAATAATACAATTAAATGTAAAAACAGTTCTTATTAAAAATGCTAACACTTTAAAAATTAATAATACATGTAGTCAAGAATTACCATTAATAAGTGGAAACTATATAATAAGGTTTAATTGTTCAATTAAAATTAATGACTATTATTTTTCAAATTTTGTCGAAGATATAAAATAAAATATTGTAACATTAAAATATAAAGACAGTCAGAATTTCACGAAAAAAATTACTTTTGACGAAATAGTAGAAGAACATAAATCAAATATAGAAAACATTTTTAAATTGAGAATACATACGAAAATATCTCATATTTGCAACATATTAAGTATAATTACAAATATATTAGTAGCTATTGTGATTTTCAAAAAACACAAATACATATATAAAAATAATATTAAA
The DNA here is from genome assembly GCA_037783105.1 of Bactrocera zonata. NCBI lineage: Eukaryota > Metazoa > Arthropoda > Insecta > Diptera > Tephritidae > Bactrocera > Bactrocera zonata. The sequence continues at coordinate 154,110 of JBAWJQ010003748.1, read as the reverse complement.
TAAAAGAATTCAGGAGAGTTCTTCTATAAAGGGGGGAGTAGTGACATGTACGAGTACGTATGTAAAAACACCTGACGATGCATTTGACAAATACGATGAACTGTTAAAGCAAATTGCAACATAACACCATTTCCGGCTTTTGCAATTTGCTTTAACAAATAAAGTAACCAAAATATAATTTAACAAGCGAAATTAATACGAATTATTGGAATTAATAAAAGAATACTTATTCAGCAATAATATGTTAAAAGTAAGTTAATATTATTAATAAGCAAGTTGTAATTAGAATAAGCTTCATTTTAAGTCAATTTTATGGAATAAAGTAGTCTGTTCTTGATCGTCAACAGCGTCACCTCGTTGCAATCTAATTTGATTTTTTGACTTTTTTTAAAAACCCGTTCACCGCGACTCAACACATATGTAACTCGCGCGACCCAAAAGTGCTGACGTAGCGTCTGCATTGAATGCACGGTCACGTTGCTGCTCGCTGCTCACACACTTTTAATTCCAATAACTAATTTTTAGCATAAGTTTCAATTCAGTAGTTAAGTGGTAGTTAATAAGTACGGTTGACAAAAGGGTTGGACTAAGAAGACATAGTCTTCCCAACGAGTAATAGTGACTAAACGGAAAAAAATTATATAATAAAATAAAATCCTTTTTTAAAAAGCTAAAATAAAAAGTGTTTTCTTAACTGGGGCCCGAGCTAAAATCGCGAGAATTTAAATAAAAAAAAATTTTTCGTGGAAACCCTTGCCTGTAGTGTCCGTCAGCAGGCAACCGCGCGATAAAATGTCGCTACCGAATCCCGAGTAGCAAGATATGTATGCAAAAAGGACGAAATTCGAGCGATCGGATATTAAGAAAAAAAAAAAAAAAACAAACAATCAAATAATAACACTTATTAAATTTTAAATTGTGAGAAACATTTTTGTGTATAAAAAAACAATCATCAAGCAGCAGAGACAACATTTTAAAATAAATAAAGCACAAATAAAGACAATTTACAATGGGAAATTTAAATGAAGCAACAACAATAACATCAGAAATAGCAACCACGAAACTAATCATCAATAACAACAACAATAAAATCAGAAATAGCAACAACGAAACTAATCATCGATAACAACAACATCAGAAATAGCAACAACGAAACTCATCATCGAAAACAACAACATCAGAAACGGCAACAACAAAACTCATCACCAATAACAGCAATGACAGCAGAAGCAGCAGCAAGAAATAAAACAATGCAGCAGGTCTACCAAATATTGTAAGTCATTGACTATTTTAATATTTTAGATGCTATACATTGTAATAAAAAAAACGTTTCAATCGTAAATAGAGATACCATACCTTTAAACTAATTAAATAAGAAATAAAAAAATAATAATAATAAAAACAAAGATTAAATTATTGTTAACTTTGCGAATTAATATGGCTAACCCTAACAATTTAGTAAGACCACCCCTTCTTAACGTTCCAAATCCCAATTCCCCCCCAAACCATGTGTCCGCAGAAGACCTAGAGAACAGAATAGCGTCTATTTCTGCACAACAGTGTAAAAGTATAGTACAATCAATAATAAACCCCAAGGCAGATATTAACTATGGAAACGACAAGACCATAGAAGAAAGGTACAGAGGAAACCTAAACGAGTTAGATAAAATATCCGATATTGTAAGAAGTTTAAGAGATTTTTCCGGAAACCCCGCAGAATTTATTTCATGGAAGAAAAGTGTCGACAGAGTACTGCAAATTTATAGCTCTCTGGCAGGAACACCCAAATATTATGGCATCCTTAGCGTCATAAGGAACAAAATAGTAGGAAATGCAGATATAGTGTTAGAATCGTATAACACACTGCTCAATTGGAGTAGTATAGTAAAATGCCCTACATTACATTACGCAGACAAACGTGACTTAGGAACGTTAGAATACCAAATGACTGCGCTTATCCAGGGAAGAAATACCATACCGAATTTCTATCAGGAAGTCTATGCACATTTATCGTTAATATTAAATAAAATTGACTGAATGGAAATTGGGAGTGAATCCATGAGATTTCTGACCCAAGCTTGTCGAGGCAAAGCTCTTGATACTTTTGTCCGAGGTTTAAATGGAGATCTATCAAGATTACTTGGTATTCGCGAACCTTCAGACCTCCCAAAAGCACTACACCTATGCTTGAAATTAGAAAATCAACATTATAGGTCAGAATACACGAACAATCGCCAAAACCATGAACATCGTCAACAACCACCACTCCCTCCCATGTGTAATATACGAAATAATAATACACCATTTTACCCAGAACTAACATTCCAACATTCAACCAGTTATAACAAACCTAAAAATAATATGCAACGAAATACATTCCAAAACCAACATCCTTTCCCTAACTGTAACTCCCAACCTATGTTTCAACCACATTACCAAATGCGCCAACAATTCCAATTCCAACCCCCAAGGCCAACAGCACCCAAACCTCAAAGACCTGAACCGATGTACGTTGATAAGTCGGTACAAACGAGGAATATTAACTATCTAAATAGACCCCGTCAAATGACACAACACCAAGACAAAAGACCTCCATCCCTGAATCTGGAGAATTTCAACCTGAGAGTTACGAAGAAAATTTCTACTAGCAACTGCAGATGAAGACATCGAAGATACGCTGAATCCTTTGATCAACAGAATCAACAATATGAAATCCCTACCCAAGATTTAACAGATATCCATTTTTTAAGTTAACACATTCTTCGCTTCCATACTTCGAATGTAAAGCGAAGAATGGCCAAACTTTGAAAATCTTAATAGACACAGGATCTAATAAAAATTATATCCAACCAAATCTTGTTACCTATCCCAAGCAAAACGAAAAGTCTTTCTTTGCCAATTCAGTTTAAGGTGATATAAAGATAACCCACCATATGCTTGCAAATCTTTTCAATTTACCGAACTACCCCATAAAATTTTACATTTCACCTTCTCTAAAATCATTCACGATAGCTTGGTAGAACTTAATGCAGTTATTCAGATAAAAGATAGACATATGATGATAAATCATAAAACAAAGATAAGAATTTACCCACAATATATATTCCAGTCTGTAAATAAAGTGGAATTTAGAACCAACCATATGGACGGCAACCAAAAATCTCAATTAGAACAAGTCATAACAAACCATCCCAATCTATTCACAGATCCCAACAACAAACTTACATTCACTTTTCGAGTTCGAGGCGAAATTCGCACCAAGTCAGACTCACCAATTTATTCGAAATCATATCCGTACCACATGGCACTAAAAAGTGAAGTTGAAAAACAGATAAAAGAACTCCTAAACGACGGAATTATAAGACCTTCTAGATCTCCGTATAATGCACCAATTTGGATGACTCCAAAAAAAATTGACGCATCTGGAGAGAAAAAGTACAGAATGGTCATTGATTACAGAAAGCTAAACGCTATTACTGTAGCCGACAGATACCCGATTCCGGAAATAAATGAAGTTCTGGCGAATCTAGGAAAAAACAAATACTTTTCAGTTGTTGACTTGAAGAGTGGTTTCCACCAGATTCCTTTAAAGGAATGTGAAATTGAGAAAACCACCTTTTGGTAAACAATGGAAACTTTGAATTTGTCAGACTCCCATTTGGATTAAAAAACTCCCCTTCAATTTTCCAACGTACTTTAGACGATGTCCTGAGAAACCTTATGGGGAAAATATGTTACGTGTATAAAGATGATGTATAAAATGCTTCCAAAAATGTCAAAATTTCTTTAAACCAGAACGCTTTAGATGTATTCCAAAAATTCAAAAAATCACTAGTGTCAGACGATGTCACCCTATCTCACCCAGATTTTGAAAAAGGTTTTGATTTAACGACAGACGCTTCCGACTACGCAAGCAGTCCTCTCGCAAGATAAAAGGCCCGTAACATTTATCTCAAGAACTCTTAGTAAAACTGAAGAAAATGTTGCCACAAACGAAAAAGAGATGTTGGCTATAATGTGGGCTTTAAATTCCTTGAGGAACTATCTATACGGATCGCGAAAAGTAACCATATTTACAGACCACCAACCTTTGACATACGCACTTAGCAACAAAAATACCAACAGCAAGATGAAAAGATGGAAAGCGATCCTAGAGGAATACAACTACGAGTTGAAGTATCAACCAGGAAAAACAAATGTTGTTGCGGATGCACTATCTAGGCCATCTCAAATAAATTCCATGACGCCAACACAACACAGTGACAAAAGTTCTTCGGATAACAAAATACCAGCAGTAGAATGCCCCATAAACGTTTTCAAAAACCAACTCCATATTATAATAGGTAATAAAGACAACTACAAATTTCAGATTCCATTTCCAACCTATCATGGACACATAGTACAAAAAGCCCACTACACCAAGGACCTTCTAATTTCAACACTAAAAAAATATCTTAATCCAAGCGTGATCAATGGCTTATTTACCACTGAACCAATCATGGAAATAATTCAGGATTTATATCCCGACCATTTAAGAAACTATAAAATAAGATTCACACAGTCACAGGTTAAAGAAATAACTAAAGCCGTAGAACAAGAAGAAATCTTAATCAACGAGCGCAGAAGAGCCCACCGAAACTCTAAAGAAAATATTGAGAAAATAAAACAGAATTACTACTTTCCTAAAATGAACTAAAATCTAATAGAATCGTTAAAAATTGTCAATTTTGCAGAGAGCAAAAGTACGATCGTCGTCCCAACAAACCACAATTTCAGCCCACACCAATACCACAAAATCGTACAGAAATTGTTCATATCCATGGTCGTAGATAACAAAAAATCCCAAAATCAATTTGGCATACAAATCTTTAATACACCTCCATACTCCAGCTCTGTTAATGGTCAAGTAGAAAGACTTCATTCTACCCTTTCAGAGATTATGAGATGCATAAAATGATAAACTTCATACAACTTTTCATGATTTACTTACAAGAATAATACACGAGTATAACAGATCAATTCACTCCACCTCCGGTAGAAAGCCTATAGACATATTTTTCCACAGAAATTCAAATAATGATCTAAAAAAAGCTATCTTGGATAAACAAGAGATCATTAATCGTTTGACAGAAAAACAAAAGCAGGACTTAAACTACCAAACAAATTAGGCATGAAATCAAAAGTTATTCACCAGGAGAAGAGATTTTCGTCAGGATTAACAGGAGATTAGGATCGAAACTTTAGCCAAGGTTTAAAAAAGAAATAGTTAAAGAAGATAGGAATACCACCGTCCTCACGATGGCAGTCAGGACTGTTCACAAAAACAATATTAAAAGACAATAAAATATTTTTTTAGATTCTTCCTAACTTGTGTGGCGACGGAGGTCCAAATCTTAGATTATACGTCTTCATACGTTATCACGATCAGTAGAGGTACAGCAAAAATTCAGCAAGGAACTTTTACTATTTTACATCCAATAGACCTGGCACAGTACGCAATATCCATATCCAACACCCATACATTTATCCAACAAAACATCCCAAATCACCACAGCCTGTATCGTATCCTGGCCCACGAATTAAGACTTACCGAAAATATTTTAGAAAATATAACACCCACTATAAAAAATAGAAGGGCAATAAACGCCATAGGTACTATTTGGAAGTACGTCGCAGGATCACCAGATCACGACGACTTTGAAATAATAGTTAATAATATAAATGATCTGAATAAAAATAATAATAAACAAGTTTATGTAAACGAAGCTTTTATTATTATTAAATAATCTGACAAATATGGTAAATAAAATTTCAAATGCCATAAGAAAAGATGTATTATTAGAAAACGAAATAATTATAAATTTACAAAACAGAGTAAGATTAATCAAAGAAGAATTGATAAATATTCAAAATGGAATCGAATGGGCAAAGCTTGGAATTGTAAACCCATCAATATTAGACAAGAAATAAATTGAAATTGCTTTAAGTAAAATTAGAGAAGAAAATATTATGTTCGTGAGTCCCGAAGATGCACTCCAATTTGCTAAAGTATCTGTCCTATACAGCAACGTAGTTTACCACTCCATATTTATAAGTGAGAGCAACGTATTTTCCCACACCATGTTTACAAATGAGAGCGCGCGCATGTATAAAAAATTGCACTGTGGGTAATAACTGTAAAATTGCCTAACAATTTTAAGTTTCTTTGTAACTACTATAAATTTATAAAATATAAGACAAATAACAAAAAGTATAATAAATATTTGATTTTTAATTATTTTTATTAATATGTCTTTATATTAGCATTTAATTTTGTTTATTTGAAATAATAAATTATATGTTTGGTTTAATCTTATTTGCTCTAGCTACACGCATTATTGTACCAAAATTTAAATCAGATAACCTACTCCTTATTTTAAATATAATTTTCGAAGCAAAAAGTTTCAAACCAGGTTATTTCTTTAAATTTCCTTATAAAAAGTAATTTCAATAATAACTTCAATTTATGAACCACTGTTTCTTGAAACACATATGACCAAATGAATCTTATGAGAGCGCAATGTAAATAATTACCCAACAACCCTTCTACCACCCGCCAATCGTAGAATTTCCAAAGACTTGGGGTTTTCCGCAGGGTTGCCAGGCTCGATATACTGTAGTAATTATAAAAATTTTCTTCAATATATTTGAAATTTTCTTTAAATAACTCAAATTCAGAATTGAATGCTATTATTTACAAATATATAAACTAATTTTAATAGTTTGATTTCAGTTTTGATGTTTTATATCATGAAAAATTATAATTGAAAACTTAGAGGTGTACAAAGCTACATATGGGTATTGAGTAATGGCAACATTGTTCGAATGAAAACGAGAACAAAACGCTTGCCGCTCGTAGTGAAGTGAGAAGATGTTTCTGCCATTAGCGTTTGTATTCTATTTGTGTGCTTAGCCACTCTCAATCAATAATGCCATACCGCGCAAATATATTTTTATTTGATGATATCTTATATTTTTGAAAATATGTGTTCCCTTTCTAAAGCGCATATTATTATTTTAATACATTTCCAGAGGCAACTTAGATTTTTAAAATTTAACAAAACAATTATAGAAAAAAACTTCAATTCTTTGAATATTTTGATAAAACAACCAAACTGAAAATATCACAAATCATATATTTACATAAGCATTTTCATTAAATGGAACTGCAATATATTTAAACACAATATATATAATAGTAACAAGTATCTTTTCTTTTTTATTTATGCAGATATGTATATGTACGTATAAAAGCCCACAACTTGAGATAAGTTTTCCCAATTGTAACTAAAATGAATTTTTACAACTGGCATCACCACCATTAACTGATCTACCGCATGTACAGTGGTGTGAACAAAATAGGAACAATCATAAGGTGTTCTGAAGTTTTAAATTATGTTGTTTTCTTATTAAATAAAATTGTTTTTAGATACAAACATAACATATATATATTTTTTCCGAACAGTGATTAGAATTTCCAGCATGCAAAGGTAAATTAAAACAGATATTAATGTGAATCTCTAAAACGTGCAAATTATGTTTACCTCTTTTTGTTCACACAACTGTACAATTCCGATATGAAGTAAACTTCCGCTCTTAAATTTGTGTACAATGTCAGTATTGCCGTAACCATTCCGCCAGAGATAAAGAGATGTCCAACTCTTCTCTCACTGGAAGTGAGAGAACAATTGCTAAACGTCAAAACCACCTAAACTTTGACAGTTGACTAGATTGAGGAGGTTTTGACGTTTGTAATTGGAATGACTGGAACGGCCAGATTGAAATTATACCAAAAATATATGTGAACGGAGGAATTTGTTGCCGCCGTTCAAGATCGCTAATAAAAATTTAAAACAATGAAAATCAAAGAAAATGCGAAATTTAAATATATTTCTTGATGCGTTTTGTAATTTGATGCAGTTTAGAATTAATTTTCAATAAGAAATGATTAAAAACAGGCTTAATTCACCTTATTAAGTACTGAAAGATCGAAAGAAATTGTATTAATATACCACAAAATCATAAAAAAAGATTTAAATTGTTTCGCCAATATTAGATGTTCAATATATAATAATTTGCAATCGTAATAAATGTTGGGTGTTTTTAATTTAAAATGCCCAAAAATTCTTTTTTTATTCAATCTGGCCATAATGGAAAATGTTATAAAAAACGCTTAATTTGAGGCGCTCTCACACTAGAATAAGTTGGGCATCCCATTATCCCTGCATTCTGCCAGAGATAAAGAGATGTTTAACTCCTCTCTCACTGGAAGTGAGAGAGCAATTGCTAAACGTCAAAACCACCTAAACTTTGACAGCTAATCGAGTTTAGGTGGTTTTGACAACCAGCAGTTGGAGAAAATGTATTGTTGGCTGCTGCAACGAGGGAGGAAGAACATTTAGTTTTCCAGACAGTGGAACGGACCTCGAACGGTGAGTGAAAAACATTAAATAGTGCAAAAAGTGTTTGTCAATTTGTGAAAAATCTCGAATAAATAAGTTTTCTATTGTGCAAATAAATTGTAATTTTGAATAATGAAATTGAATTTCCGTGTGTTTTTAAGTGTGATGTGCTGAACAAGTAGAGCGCGACAGACTGCAAGCGACATCTGTCAAATATTAAAATACACACGTTCTTATGGACACAGTTATGTAGTCGTGCAGCTGCCTCAATAACTCTGTCCTTAAGAACATGTGTATTTTAATATTTGACAAATGTCGCTTGCAGTCTGTCGCGCTCTACTTGTTCAGAGCGTAACTGTCAATTTATTGCCATTGCCGTTAAATTAATTGTTTTAAAGTAACGATTTATAATTAAATATTTATGATAGTCATAAAAAATAATTGTACTTTTAAATATTCATTAAATATGCACTTTTTGCACTTATTAGTATACATATTTTATAATTATATATAACATTTTGTATTTAATTTTGTTTCTTTTAATAGGCGTAAATGTTGGCTCAAGCGTTTAGGTGTTTTTGAAGATCAAAGTGAAAAAACACCTAAACACATTTTTGCGTGCGAGCGGCATTTTTCGAATGAAATGCGTAACGCAAAAAAATTGCGTCCGAGAGCCGTTCCGGACATTAATTTAATAAATGAGCCAATATTTAACGCCCCAAATTCTGAAAGTATAATCGAAATAGGCGTTGAAGATTTTTTCCCCCAAATGGAAGGATCTGCCTCAAATGCAAACGGTGCATCGAGGCAGCTGCTTCCGCTTTTAGAAAGGGAAGACCGCGAAAAAATTTTAGAGCCTCTGCCACTTCTTGAGGAGGAACTACTAAAGAGTAGCGAAAAAACCGCGCTGACAGCAGGGACAGATAGGAAAAAAAAATTGAGAGAAGAGAATAGGATTTTAAAAATAAAATTAGACGAAAAAGAACAGGAGAATAGGAGTTTAAAAGCTCAGTTGGTCCAAATGGCAACTGAATTAGAAAGATGTAGGGAAATGTTAAGAAGCAGTTCATTTAGGGAAGAGTCAGATCCTCTTGAGATAGTTTGCAGCAAAGTTCCTCCTCTTTAGGTGCTTGTATTAGGAGTAGCTTCAAGTTTATTAGGAGTAGTTTTTTAAATAGTAATCGCCAAAGTCACGGTCGGCGATATGACAGTTTTCTTAAAACTTTAGCTTTGGGTGTATTCTTTTTGTCACCAATCGCTTACCGCTACCTAAAGCACCAACTCAGTTTTCCCTCGGAAACTACATTACACAATTTTGTCGCAGATTGGCCTCGTTTCCCAGGTTGCACCCAAAGCAGCATAAAGTCTTTAGAAATTAGGAGTAAGGGATTTTCTTTCGAACAAAAGTTCATATCAGTTTCTTGTGATGAAATGTCACTGAAATGTCATTTGCAGTATGATAGGAAATTTGATAGGGTGATAGGTCTTGAAGATTATGGCGATGAAAATCGCACATCTAGAATAGCCACAACTGCAATGACCATAATGGTGCAAGGTATAGGTGGAGAACCTTGGTCCCACCCGTTAGCTTATTTTTTTATTAGAGGCTCATGTAAAGGGGATGTCCTCAAGAAATATATTCTTGAAGCCATTACCCAACTTCAAAATATAGGGCTAGTTCCTTGCCATTTTGTTTGTGACCAGGGTACCAATTTTCAAAATTTAGCTAATTTGTTAGGTGTTTCAATGTCACGGCCCTTTTTTGACGTTAATGGTAAGGAAATATGTTTTTTTTACGATAGCCCCCATTTATTGAAATGTAGTCGAAACTGCTAAACAGGACTGTAAGTCGAGTTATCGGTGTGCGCATAAATTAACCGATGCTCATATTTACCCCAATACCTTTCAGAAAATGAAAGTTAAATTCGCGTCTCAAGTTTTAAGTAATACGGTCGCTTCAGGTATGCTTTCTCTTTACAGCTCGGGAGCCTTAAGCTCAAATAGTATGAGCTTCATTAATACCGCGGATTTCGTTTCTTTTTTTAATAAATTATTCGATATTTTTAATAGTAGTTTCACTGAGGCCATTGTACCCACTAAAAAAGTTTTTATAAGTTCCCCAGAGCAAAACCAGTTTTTAGATGAGGCAGAAAAAGTTTTGAAAACAATTCGGGTCGTAGATGAGTTAGGAAACAACACAACAAGTAATTTCAATTTTATAAAGGGGTGGTTAATTAATATTAATAGTTTAAGACGATTGTGGCGATTGCTGTCACACTCAGGATTTCCTTACCTGAAGACAAGACGACTATGTCAGGACAGCTTAGAGCATTTTTTTGGTCAGATTAGAAGTAGGGGAGGTACTAGAGTTACACCTTTCATGTTCTCTAGTTTATTTAGGAAGTCATGGGGTTTACGTTACGTAAATATCGTAACAAAAGGTAACTGTGAGCTGCCTTTAGAACCCGAAGCCACAGTTATTTCAGAACATAGCCATAATGTTCTTCTTAATGTGTGCAATGATTCCGTTTTAAGTGACCTTTCTTGGCAGGATTTCCAGGGTTTACCACGGCCCGAACACTCCATTGTTAGGTCCATTACTTTAGATAGTAGTTTAGAAATTAGCTTTTTAAAGGAAAATGCTTTTAGTTATTTTTGCGGCTACCTTTATTTGAAAATTTTTAAAATGCACACATGCCTCCTGCCATTACCTTATTTAGGAGATGAAATTCCTTCTGATGAATTCATCTTCTTACATCAAAACCACATCGATAAATGCAACTTAGTGAAGCCGCCTGAAGAATTTGTTGCATTTATTAATAATTTGGAAATAAAATTTGTTGAGGAATTTGACAGAAATTGTCATAAAATAGGATTAGGAGAAATTCTTTTTGCTAAATTAAAAGATATTAGGCCCTTCTTGTGTTGTGAAGACTGTGACCCAAAGGTAGTTATTGCTCTATTTATTAGAATTAGAATTTATTTTGTGACGAAATTTTTAAATAGAGATTTATCTTTACCCAATTTTAAGAATAAAATTTTGTGTGTTTCACATTTGTAGTTTTTATCTTTCTTTTTTAGTGGTTGCAATGAGCTAAATATTTTATACTAAAATAAGATTTTTTAAGCAGATTCGCATTAAGAGGCTCTAAAGTTAGAACGTTTAAAAGAAAGTTTTTAATAACAAATTAGAATTTGGGGTTTAAATATTGGCATTTGTATATATGTATGTATGTTTATTTTTATAGTTTTAAGTATTATATTAAATACTGTGATATTGTTTTTGTTATTTTTTTATACTGTTATATATGAATTGTTATTGTTTTGTTTATTTTCATTTTTTTATGTAAATAAATTTTTAATGGGTGATATAGGCCTACTGGGGAACCGAGCACCCAAAAATAACTTCGGTAACGCGCCCTTTTGCATACCTCATAGGTGGTGTGGAAAATGCGAATTGGGTGTTTTATTTAAAATGCCCAAAAAATTGCTTTTTTTCTGATCTGGCTACAATGGAAAATGTTATAAAAAACGCTTATTTTGAGGCGCTCTCACACTGGAATAAGTTGAACATCCCTTTATTTCTGATTCTGCGATGAACATTAAGTTGCGGAGGAATGTAATTGATTTTTTTTCGCAACTTCTTATGCCCTTCCCTCCGTACACTGATATTCCCCTCATCTAGCCCCCGTGCGCACTTTGCTAACTTTTAGGGCAAAAATGTGCCCATCCCTGCTATACCGTACTTAAAAAAAATATTCTATTTGATTAAGGTTCCTTTAACAAAAAAGGAAACCTATGAAAACATAATTTTAAGACAGGTAAAAAAGGAAAACTCTATAATTAACTTAGAATTTAAACGAATTTTAAAAAACGGAAAAACTATCTATGGTATAGTAAATGATTGTGAAAATTTCAATGATATAAGAATTTGTAAAGAAGATCAAATAAAGAATATTTCAGATACAAAATGTATTCCTAATCTTATAAGTAGTCAAAATTCTACATGTGTAACGAGCAATAATCATCACATCCCATTAATCGAGGAAATCGAATCAGGCGTTATCCTACTAAATAATTACAACGCATCTATTTATACGATGAAACGATGCGAAATCATTCTGGCACGTTCCTTTTTAAATTTCATAATAGCACTATTAAAGCTATCAATAGAACTTTTAGTAACATATAGGCCTCACCTCTACAAATGATTCCTGCATTAATACAGCCTACTCCTTTTGAAAGTGACCGCATTAACTTACTATCACTCGAAGCTCTTAATGAATTGCAGATTAATAATACGGAGGTTATTTCAACCATTCAAAAGCATCTAAAAATAGGAGGATGGTCAATTTCTGTTATTCTTAGTCTAATTATCGTTTCCATTGCATGTTTGAAATTTTTCTTCAGAAATACTAAAGAAATTATTGTTTGGGAATTTCAAATTCCACGCAGTAGTCTAGAGCCCCATACGGAAATAAAATTACCATCTTATATTGATATTCCCAAGCCAATGGAATTAGAAGCTCCTAGCAAACCACCAAGATAGAATAATATCCCCTTTTTCTAAAATGATTGAGGACAATCAAATTAAGAAGGGAGGAGTTAACGCTAAACACATTTACGTTTCTCACCAAACATATTTACATTTCACAATAATTATTAAGATGGAGTCACGTGTAGAAGTTCACGCAAGTGAGGAAAGTTCTCACCACCAACCAGATCGATCATGTTGTGATAGACGGAAGACACGTCTCCAGTGTTTTAGATGTGCGTGCGCTCCGAGGTCCTAACATCGACTCGGACCACTATATTGTTGCAGCCAAGATTCGCACCCGCCTCTGTGCAGCAAAAAAGGCGCGCCAACAAACACAAGGAAGGTTCGACTTCGAGAAGCTGCAATCACAATAGACAGCCGAACGATTTTCTACTCGGCTTGCACTCCTGCTCTCTGAGAGCACTCGTCACCAACTCGGTATAAGGGAACTGTGGGACGGCATTTCAAACTCCTTACGTACAGCTGCAACCGAAACCATTGGTTGTGGGAAAGTGCAAAAGAACAGCTGGTACGACGAGGGGTGCCGTGTCGCAGCGGAGAGAAAACAGGCTGCCTACCTCGCAACGTTACGATCGACCACAACATGTGCGGAATGGGATAGATACCGAGAGTTGAAGGGGGAAGCGAGACGCATTTGTAGCCAAAAAAAGAAAGAGGCCGAAATGCGTGAGTACGAAGAGTTTAATAAGCTGGCCGACAGGGGTAATGCTCGAAAATTCTACGAAAAGATGCGGCGACGTACAGAAGGTTTCAAGACCGGAGCATACTCTTGTAGAACCCCCAAAGGTGATCTAGTCACCGATGCCCAGAGCATACTTAAATTATGGAGGGAACACTTCTCAAGCCTGCTGAATGGCAGTGAACGTACAACGCCAGGGGAAGGCGAACCCGATTCCCCAATCGATGACGATGGAGCAGACGTTCCATTACCCGGCCATGAAGAAGTTCGAATAGCAGTTGCCCGTCTGAAGAACAACAAAGCGGCAGGGGCCGACGGATTGCCGGCCGAGCTATTCAAATACGGCGGCGAAGAACTGATAAGGAGCATGCATCAACTTCTTTGCAAAATATGGTCGGACGAAAGCATGCCCAACGATTGGAATTTAAATGTGCTATGCCCAATCCTTAAAAAAGGAGACCCCACAATCTGCGCCAACTACCGTGGGATAAGCCTCCTCAACATCGCATACAAGGTTCTATCAAGCGTATTGTGTGAAAGATTAAAGCCCACTGTCAACAAACTTATGGGACCTTATCAGTGTGGCTTTAGACCTGGCAAATCAACAACCGACCAGTTATTCACCATGTGCCAAGTCTTGGAAAAGACCAGTAAAAGGAGAATCGACACGCACCACCTATTCGTCGATTTCAAAGCTGCTTTCGACAGCACGAAAAGGAGCTGCCTCTATGCCACGATGTCTGAATTTGGTATCCCCGCAAAACTAATACGGTTGTGTAAACTGATGTTGAGCAGCACCAAAAGCTCCGTCAGGATCGGGAAGGACCTCTCCGGGACGTTTGATACCAAACGAGGTTTCAGACAAGGCGACTCTCTATCGTGCGACTTCTTCAATCTGCTGCTGGAGAAAATAGTTCGAGCTGCAGAACTTAATCGAGCAGGTACAATCTTTTATAAGAGTGTACAGCTGCTGGCGTATGCCGATGATATTGATATCATCGGCCTCAACACCCGCGCCGTTAGTTCTGCTTTCTCCAGACTGCACAAGGGAGCAACGCAAATGGGTCTGGTAGTGAACGAGGGCAAGACGAAATATCTCCTGTCATCAAACAAACAGTCGTCGTACTCGCAACTTGGCTCTCACGTCACTGTTTACTGTCATAACTTTGAAGTTGTAGATAATTTCGTCTATTTAGGAACCAGCATTAACACCACCAACAATGTCAGCCTGGAAATCCAACGCAGGATTACTCTTGCCAACAGGTGCTACTTTGGACTGAGTAGGCAATTGAAAAGTAAAGTCCCCTCTCGACGAACAAAGCCAAACTCTATAAGTCGCTCATAATTCCCGTCCTGCTATACGGTGCGGAGGTTTGGACGATGAGAACAACCGGTGAGTCAACCTTAAGGGTTTTCGAGAGGAAGGTTCTGCGAAAGATTTATGCTCCTTTGCGCATTGGCCACGGCGAATATCGCATTCGATGGAACGATGAGCTGTACGAGATATACGACGACATTGACATAGTTCAGCGAATTAAAAAACAGCGGCTGCGCTGGCTAGGTCATGTTGTCTGGATGGATGAAAACACTCCAGCTCTGAAAGTATTCGACGCCAGACGCCGCGGGAAGCAGAGGAAGAGCAACTCCACTCCGTTGGAAGGATCAAGTGGAGAAGGACCTGGCTTCGCTTGGAATATCCAATTGGCGCCACGTAGCGAAGAGAAGAAACGACTGGGGCGCTGTTGTTGACTCGGCCAGTAAAGAAGAGAAGAAGAATAATTATTACGAAACGTATAAGCATATTTTTGCTATACTTTCGCTGACTACCATTTCCTGGTTACGTCCCAAATGTTGTTTAGCCCCTTTCCGATCGTTGCACGCGCGACCCAAAAGTGCTGACTTAGCGTCTGCAATGAATGCACGGTCACGTTGCACTCCATGTGATGATCGCTGCTCACACACTTTTAATTCCAATAACTAATTTTTATACTCTCCCAACAAAGTTGCTAAGGAGAGTATTATAGTTATGTTCACATAACGGTTGTTTGTAAGTCCTAAAACTAAAAGAGTTAGATGTAGGGATATATATACCAAAGTGATCAGGGTGACGAGTAGAGTTGAAATCCGCATGTCTGTCTGTCCGTCCGTCCGTGCAAGCTGTAACTTGAGTAAAAATTGAGATATCATGATGAAACTTGGTACACGTAATTCTTGGCTCCATAAGAAGGTTAAGTTCGAAGATGGGCAAAATCGGCCCACTTTCACGCCCACAAAATGGCGAAAACCGAAAACCTATAAAGTTTCATAACTAAGCCATAAATAAAGATATTAAAGTGAAATTTGGCACAAAGGATTGCATTATAGAGGTGCATATTTAGACACAATTTTTTTGGAAAAGTAGGCGTGGCCCCGCCCCCTAATAAGTTTTTTGTACATATCTCGAAAACTACTCTAGCTATGTCAACCAAACTCTATAAGGTCGTTTCCTTCAAAAATGGAAGAAATCGGATAATAACCACGCCCACCTCCCATACAAAGGTTATGTTGAAAATCACTAAAAGTGCGTTAATAGACTAACATAAAACGTCACAAACACTAAATTTTACGGATAAAATGAAAATGAAATTATTATATTAATATTTTCTTAACACAATGTACGAAATATGAGTGAAATCGGTTCACAACCACGCCTTCTTCCAATATAACGCTATTTTGAATTCCATCTAATGCCTTCTCTGTATAATACATACATGTAAATGAAAATACAATTAATACTCAAAGTACACAAATTGATCTAATCTAATTAATTTTACAGCAAAATAAAAAAAATATGTAAATGACGGATAATGAAATCTCGATTATCACTTTATCATGCGGGAGTATAAAATGTTGGGTGACACCCGAACTTAGCCCTTCCTTACTTGTTAACATAAGTTTCAATTCAGTAGTTAAGTGGCAGTTAATAAGTACGGTTGACAAAAACGTTGGACTAAGAACACATAGTATTCCCAACACGTAGTTAAGTAATAGTGACTAAGTGAAAAGAAGTGTAGTTGACTAAAAGGTTGGACTAAGAAGACATAGTCTTCCCAACGAGTAATAGTGACTAAATGGAAAAATTGTATAATAAAATAAAATCCTTTTTTAAAAAACTAAAATAAAAAGTATTTCATTAACTCATGTAGAGCAGTGCGCGCACACTTTTTATAGATAAATCATAATATCACTATTTGAATTTGAATTGTACTTATGTATGTACATATGTATGTAATTATGTGCTAATATGTAGATGCGTATGAAAATTTAAATGAAGAAATGTAATTTACATACAATATTATTGTAATATATTAAGTTTTTAGGATATTATATACATATATCGCATATATACAAACATATTCATATATGAGATTATATTATATTACCAAATATAAGAAATATTTAAAAATTGACTGTTATTCACATATTAACTACGAATATATATTTTGAAAATAGCATAAGTTAATTAGAATGTTATCAGTTTTGCATGTATTCATTAAAATTCGCAAAATGATAATCTTATCAATTAATATGATGGCATGTAAGCATATAAAAATATAAGCAAAAGGCCAACATACGTCTGTAATAGCAATGTATGTTTCTGAACATAATTTTCAATTAATGCTCAGCTCTGTTCACGCGCCACTGTTAAAAAATTCTCCTTCTTAGCTAGCTGTGGTGAAACGCACCCATCGCATTTTGTTTTGTGGGACCTTCTCTATAAATATACGTTCTCTGGAGGAGGTCGATTATCACAAAATTCAACTATTTCTTGCAATAGCAAGCTACAATTCATAAAATGTACAAAATAAGCAACAGAAATTATACAAGAAGAAGACCTGCATAAACAAATTTCACTTTACCATAGTAATGAGTCAATGCATAGCGGACTTACAATACACTTAAGGATAAAATATACTATCCAAAATTAAGGGAACATGTACAGCTAATTATAGGTAATTGCGAAAAATGCAAGCAAATTAAATATGACAGGAAACCGATAAAGCCGAAGTTTAAACTAACAGAGACACCTTCATATAAAAATGAAATAATACATGTGGACATTTTTCATTTTAAAAAGCAGTCATTTGTCACAGTAATTGATAAGCTTACAAAATTTGCGGCAGTCCATAAAATAACAGATAGAAACTGGCCCGCAAAGAAATCAATAATAATTGACCATTTTTCGAAATTCGGTAAACCAAAGAAAGTCATTATGGACAACGAATTTAAGGCAGAACGATTACTGGCATACCTTTGGGATGAAGGAATACAGGTTCATCTCACAAAGCCAAACAGCCATACAGGAAATGCGGACGTTGAGAGATTGCACTCAATCTTGTTGGAGAAACTAACAGGAATTGAGGACCCTGATCTTTCAACAGAGATGAGAATGCAGGTTGTTATAGGAAATTATAACGATCGGTACCATTCTACCATCAAATGCCCACCCCGAATAGCAAGAGATGAAGTGCCTTCCAACTTTTTGAAGATGACAAGGTAAAAGGAACAAAGAAAGGGAAGACTATATAGAAACAAGAGAAGAAGAACCAATAAAAAACTACAAAAGAGTACGGCATAAAGATCAACCGTATTACCGAATTAACCCACTACAGAACGTTCATCCGACGAATATTAAAAGACCAATGAAATTGGCAAATATTGAAAACTCAAACGAAAGGGTTGAAGATACATTTAGTTTAAGGGCATTTAAGGGGGATAATAACACATCAAAAAACAAAAAAAAATCGTCATTGGTGGCGGCACTCTTGGAAATCAACACCGATAATTGAGGAAGCGGGGTTCACAATCATAGAAACGGAAGACATAGAAATAGTCAATGAAATAAGTACAATTTAACATATTATAAATCCACACAAAATAACAGAAATGGTCGACCAGATTAAAGAAAACATAGGACAGTTAATTATTGACAACAAAGAAATTTTGTTTAACGAAATAAAAAATATAAAAGCAAAAATCACGTCTATAACACCATATTATCAAAGAAAGAAAGAAAAGAGGTTTGATAATATAGGGCGAGCAGCCTATAAATGGATGTTCGGAGTTATGGATGATGATGACAGGCAAGACATTGTAGATCATTTGAAAATTATTGAAGAAAATAACCATAATGCAATTGAAAATTTCAATAAACAAATAGCTATTAATGAACATTTCAATAGATAATTAAACGTGTTGAAAGAGGCCATAGAATCAGATAGGAAACAAATAATAAAATCTCTAAATGGAACAACTAAAGAAAAAAATATAATTGAAGGAAAATTTTTGTATAATGACCAAACAAACAAACTAAAATTTATGGAAAATAAAGTTCAAGAAATACAAAATAACATAGCGGCGGCAAAGTACAATATGGTGCAGCCAAGTATGTTAACTGGGGAAGAAATTGAAAAATATGAAATTGATTTTTACAAATTAAAATTGTCAAAAGTAGGAGTAGTAGTATGTATATAAAAATCCAACAATTATATTTGCCATTCAAATACCGAAGACTTTTTTTAAAACTAAAATTCAAATAATAACTCCGCTACCAAATAAAAATAAATTACAGATTGATGAAAACGAAAGAGTTGTCACCAAGATTGGTGCAAACTATTTCGATTATGAAGCGAATAAATCATTCAAAAATGTAAGCAAAAGTTGTATATTTTCACATACATGTGAATTTATATACAATAACAAAACCGCAATACAGGAAATAAGCGATGATACAGTAATAATAAGAAATGCACATAACGAAGTAATGAAAACAATTGCAATGATATAAAAATCGCACTAAATAATAATTATGTAATTAAATTTGTAAATTTTAAAATAGAAAAATTGTAACAAGAATATAAAAATAATAAGACAGAATATATTCATACCATTGTGTATCCTTTCGAAAGATTAAACCAGAGCTACACACCAAAATTGACATTTAACGACATCGCATTAAAAAATATTGAAAATTTAAAAGAAATTGAAGAATTGAAATACCATGAAAATGTATCATATGGTATCAACCTAATATTAATAATTATACTAATGATAATAATAGTAATCATTACAAGAATGGTAAAGAAAAAAACAACTAAAATAAAAATTGTAAATACAAGAACTCAGAAGAGTTCTACCAGTAACGTTAAGGGAGTTACGTCATCAGATGACTCCACCACTCCCAAAATATTGCATAATATAAGAAGAAGCATATCTTAAAAAAGAAGAATAATAATAATTGTAAATATGTGCATTTCGCAACTATAAATACATACATACAAAAGTTGCAAAATAGCATAACCAAATACGGTACCATGATCGTGTATATACTATATAAACACACATTTATATATATACATGAATAAACGTTCTTGGTATCGTATTACCTAAATATAAAATTGATTACTTAAGTTTTGCCGGGTCGTTGACAGCAATAATGAATTGTCGAATCAGCACAACGAGCCTATGTAAATTGCGCTAAGCACAGTTTAAGAATGAAATAATAATTTAATAAAAAACCTGACGGCAGACCGTACAGTACGGTGAATCAAGGTTTTTTATTCATAACAAAACATTTTCTGTTCCGTCAACAGAAAACGTAACTCGTGTTCCTTGACAAAAATAGAGGACAAGTTCGTAGAGTGGACCACCTCCACGTACACAAAACGAAATTAAAAGAAAACCTATCAGTTGCTATAAATAAGCTCTAAATTAAGACATAAACCGGTAATTTCTAAAAGTTTTAATGGTAAGATTCTATAACCCAAAAGATTCAAATTCACTATTAAACGTAACTATGTACAAAATTTACATGTCAAAGTTTAATAATAACGACCTAATGACACATCTGTTATGAGAAGTGTAGTTGATTCATTATATTCGACACACCACCCTATCTCATAAAATAAGTCACGAAAGAAGAAGTCGAACCACCGTTGTTGATCACTGAAGATGAAAAATTGGCCATAGTTAAAAAAAATTAATAACAACAAAGCGCCTGGAATAAATGGCTTACCCAACAGAGCCCGAAATATGGTTATCTGTAGTACTAGATTTCAGCATAAGTTGATTCATCAGGCTACATGGCTGTCTCCGGATCGAAAAACTACCAACCAGATCGATCAAACTGTGATAGACAGAACACACGTCTCCAGTGTTTTAGATGTGAGTGCGCTCCGAGGTCCTAACATCGACTCGGACCACTATATTGTTGCAGCCAAGATTCGCACCCGCCTCTGTGCAGCAAAATACGCACGTCAACAAACACAAGGAAGGTTCGACGTCGAGGAGCTGCAATCACAACAGACAGCCGAACGATTTTCTACTCGGCTTGCACTCCTGCTCTCTGAGAGCACTCGTCAACAACTCGGTATAAAGGAACTGTGGGACGGCATTTCAAACTCCTTACGTACAGCTGCAACCGAAACCATTGGTTGTGGGAAAGTGCAAAAGAACAGCTGGTACGACGAGGGGTGCCGTGTCGCAGCGGAGAGAAAACAGGCTGCCTACCTCGCAACGTTACGATCGACCACAACATGTGCGGAATGGGATAGATACCGAGAGTTGAAGGGGGAAGCGAGACGCATTTGTAGACAGAAAAAGAAAGAGGCCGAAATGCGTGAGTACGAAGAGCTTAATAAGCTGGCCGACAGGGGTAATGCTCGAAAATTCTACGAAAAGATGCGGCGACGTACAGAAGGTTTCAAGACCGGAGCATACTCTTGTAGAACCCCCAAAGGTGATCTAGTCACCGATGCCCAGAGCATACTTAAATTATGGAGGGAACACTTCTCAAGCCTGCTGAATGGCAGTGAACGTACAACGCCAGGGGAAGGCGAACCCGATTCCCCAATCGATGACGATGGAGCAGACGTTCCATTGCTCGACCATGAAGAGGTTCGAATAGCAATTGCCCGCCTAAAGAACATCAAAGCGGCAGGGGCCGACGGATTGCCGACTGAGCTATTCAAACACGGCGGCGAAGAACTGATAAGGAGCATGCATCAGCTTCTTTGCAAAATATGGTCGGACGAAAGCATGCCCAACGATTGGAATTTAAATGTGCTATGCCCAATCCTTAAAAAAGGAGACCCCACAATCTGCGCCAACTACCGTGGGATAAGCCTCCTCAACATCGCATACAAGGTTCTATCAAGCGTATTGTGTGAAAGATTAAAGCCCACTGTCAACAAACTTATTGGACCTTATCAGTGTGGCTTTAGACCTGGCAAATCAACAACCGACCAGTTATTCACCATGTGCCAAGTCTTGGAAAAGACCCATGAAAGGAGAATCGACACGCACCACCTCCTCGTCGATTTCAAAGCTGCTTTCGACAGCACGAAAAAGAGCTGCCTCTATGCCGCGATGTCTGAATTTGGTATCCCCGCAAAACTAATACGGCTGTGTAAACTGACGTTGAGCAACACCCAAAACTCCATCAGGATCGGGAAGAACCTCTCCGAGCCATTCGATACTAAAACGAGGTTTCAGACAAGGCGATTCCCTATCGTGCGACTTTTCCAACCCGCTTCTGGAGAAAATAGTTCGAGCTGCAGAACTAAATAGAAAAGGTACCATCCATCTTCTATAAGAGTGTACAACTGCTGGTATTGATATCATCGGCTTCAACACCCGCGCCATTCGTTCTGCTTTCTCCAGACTGGACAAGGAAGCAAATCAAATGGGTCTGGTAGTGAACGAGGGCAAGACGAAATATCTCCTGTCATCAAACAAACAGTCATCGCAATCGCGACTTAGCACTCATGTCAGTGTTGACAGTCATAACTTTGAAATTGTATATAATTTCCGCTATCTTGGAACTAGCGTAAACACCACCAACAATGTCAGCCTAGAAATCCAACGCAGGATTACTCTTGCCAACAGGTGCTACTTCGGACTGAGTAGGCAATTGAAAAAACCAAACTCTATAAGTCGCTCATAATTCCCGTCCTGCTGTATGGTGCAGAAGCTTGGACGATGACAACAACCGATGAGTCGACCTTAAGAGTTTTCGAGAGAAAGGTTCTGCGAAAGATTTACGATCCTTTGCGCATTGGCCACGGCGAATTGATATAGTTCAGCGAATTGAAAGACAGCGGCTACGCTGGCTAGGTCATGTTGCCTGGATGGACGAAAACACTCTAGCTCTGAAAGTATTCGACGCAGTACCCGCCGGGGGAAGCAGAGGAAAAGGAAGACCTCCACTCCGTTGGAAGGACCAAGTGGAGAACTAACTGGCTTTGCTTGAAATATCCAATCGGTGCCACGTAGGGAAAAGAAGAAACGTTTGGCGCGCGGTTGTCTACGCCAATTAAGAAGAAGAAGAAGAACAGAGCCCAAAAGGAAGTAGTGACTATAAAATTCAGTTTCTTTAAAAAAATATTCAACGCGTGCAGAATTGAAGAAGTGTCCACGATTTGTGGAAGATACTTGGTTTGGTTCTACTTCTAGATGACCTCTGGCTCAAATGCATAAATTGTCTTCGCCAATGGTTTTCAATCATAAGTTTAGAGCTGGTTAAGCAGAAAACGGAAGTCGTGCTCATAAGCACAAGGAAGGTGGACGAAAAGGTATCGCTCACCATAGGGGAGTACGAGATTACTTCACATCCCAGCTCAAGTATTTTGGAGTATATTGGACTACAAGTTAAAATTTAAGGATTATCTGGCGTATACTTCGGTAAAGCAAACTAAATATATAATACAGTGTCGATAACGATAACCAATAAAGCTGCGTGCGTTCTAATCGGCGATTTATAATAGCAAACGAAATGATTTCCATGATATTGTATGTAGCACTAATAAGAATACGTTCGCTGGACATAAAATCATATGTAAGACCAATAAAGGCAATACATAGGCCTTCTACAATCCGAGTAATAAGTGATTTCCGAACGATATGAAGCGATACTGCTGAAGTATTAACCAGCATGGCGGCTATTGACATCCAAAGGGATGAATTCGCGGGACTATACCAGCTATCTGAGACATCTATAAAACGGAAAAAAAGGAGAGAACTTAGAGCCTTACAATGTAATAGCAGCGGTAGCAAACCTCATCTAGAATCTACACACTAATCCCAGCCAGTCCTTATAATAGAAGAGAATTTAATGTATTTTTCACTCCCATGAAGTAATATCTAATTCGATGGTTCCGTGGGAGGTACCTGAGTTGGGAGTAAGTTAGGCTTATCGGATTAAAGTTCCGCACTCCGGCTTTCGATGCTTCGACTTACTATAAAAAATCATTAGTCTGACATATCTATATAACGGTGAATACGGACGAATTCGGCCTACAACCGCGGCTACTTCTCATAAAACACAGTGACCTAGCTACAATAAATTTATATCAGTATCTTCGAACGTAAGAGTTTTATTAGTCTGTGGCATATTAATTACATCTGGTATGGACAAAAATCTATATAAATAAAAATGAATCGCCAAAATGTATGTACGCTCATAACTTTAATACGACTAAACCAAATTTGATAATTCTTTTTTTAAAATGTTCGTTGAGGATCAGGGATGGTTTATGCGGAGAAAAAAATCGAATAATTGCCGGAAAACCCCTAAAAACAGCACTTTTATTTTTCCCATACAAACGAATGAATGTTTGTTTATTAGTAACGCTAAGGGAACGACTGAGCCAATTTTGGTGAAATTTTCAGAAAATGTTCGATATGGATCGGGGAAAGTTTTGAAATAAAAAAATCTGTACGCTTTTTGTGAGGAAAAGTCGGGAAATTGCAAAATTCCAAAAAGTTAATTTTTTCCATACAAATTTTTTTGTTTTGTTTTTCAATTATTTCAATCATTCAAATTTGTCGTTTGCTTTTCCTTGGACAGGCTTGGTATGCCACCGCATCATTTGCGTCTCAAAGTAGGATCTGTCGTTATTATGTTTCCCAATCGTCATGCGCCGAAACTGTGTAATGGAACCCGACTGATTGTGACGCACCTATCGAGTACAAAGGGACAGAATGCTTGATTCTACGAATTCCTTTGAGGTCTAACGATTTCTCATTTCAGTTCAAACGTATTCCGTTTCTATTGAAAATTGAATTTGAGATGACAATCAACAGGACCTAAAGATAGTCGCATAGTGTGAGGCATAATTTTGGAAATGCTATGTTTTTCACATGACCGTAGCGTGCTCACGAGTTGGAAAACCATCTTTTCTGTACACCGGAACAGAAACCGAAAAATGTTGTTTATAAAGCTGCGTTACATTGAAAAAAAAAATTAAATGATAAATTTAACTTTCTTTTCATTTCAAACTACATAATTTCACGCAGGACAACGGCTGCGGGGTCAGCTAGTATATAAATAAAAATGAATCGCCAAACTGTATGTACGCTCATAACTTTTATACGACTGAACCAAATTTGATAATACTTTTTTTAAAATGTTCGTTGAGGTTCAAGGATGGTTTTTACGGCGAAAAATTCGAAAAATTGCCGGAAAACCCCTAAAAACAGCCCTTTTCTTTTTCTCATACAAACGAATGAATGTTTGTTCGTTAGTAACGCTAAGAGAACGGCTGAACCAATATTTATGGAATTTTCAGAGGTTGTTCGTTGTGGATCAAGGGAGGTTCAGAAATAAAAATATTTTATACTTTTCATGAAAAGTCGGAAAATTCGATAATTCCAAAAAGTAACTTTTTTCCATGCAATTTTTGTTCAATTTTTGTTTGTTTTGTTTTTCAATATTTTGATTTGTAAATTATTTGAATAGTTCAATTTCGGTCGCTTGCTTTTTTATTCCGGCTATTCAAAAGAAAAATTATTGAAAATTATTCAGTGAAAACTTTACGTATATTTCACACAAAGAGGTCAACCGCAGATGGAAATTTTTTGCCATCAAAGTATGGCAGCCCAAGACAAGGCAAGGCAAAAATTCTCCCAAGATGCGGTGACATACGTGCGGAATTATGGATCGCGGTCAATCAGCAAGCAATCATCACGATATCACAGCACGACTTTTCAAACAACAGTTACGATGTTTGATTGACTTTATCTTGAAGCAACGTATATGTGGTGCAGTTGGATGCAAGATGTACTGTGTTGAGTGGCAAAATAGAGGTTTTCCGCACGCACACATTCTTCTTTGGTTGATGGTTACACCAGATCAAGCCAATATGGTGCATGGACCTTGCGGACACTACAATCCCTTTTCGGTTTGTATGTCTGACAATAAATACACGAAACACTATCCATGTGCTTTTCTTTCGGAAACACAAACTGGAAATGATGGATATCAACTCTATCGGTGTCGCTCACCAGATAACAGAACATTCAGCATTCAACTTAGAAGAATGAATATCGAAGTTGACAACACATGGATCTTACTATATTCACCTTTATACGTAATGTACGCGGTTCAACTTTATTTGAGTCATTGCTTGCTGTGAATGGTTTGATGTGTGCAAGTTTTGGAAAGTAAGCCAGCAATTACAATTGCTGGAACACGTTAATCACTGGAATGAAAATGAAGTTCACATACTTTTCAATATAAACATCGACATTGCCAAAGACATTTTACATCGTTTTCGCTAAACTTGGAAATGGTACAATTTCGGTTGATACTTCCGGTGGTTCGAAATCAATTCCATCTTCCCTTCATCAATTCACGAAAGATGAACTCATCACAAATGTTTGGACATTGGCCAAATTATCGCAACTACGATTCCTTAAGTGCACGCGCAATGTTAGCTGCCAAAAATACCGATGTTGTTGACTTAAACTGGAAGATTCAAAGTCAAAGTCCGGGAGACTTGTGCTTATACAAATCGATCGATCGTCTTGACAATGAAGACGACGCCGTGAATTATCCAGTGGTATTTCTAAATATATATATTAAAAGAAGTTACATTTCCTTGGTAATCTTATAACTCAAGAACCGCCGAATCGATTGACACAAAAATTTTCGAGTTCGTTCCTACCTATAAGGAGGTGGCTTGTGTGAAGTTTGTTTGGAATCGGTGCAGCCGTTCCTGAGTTTGACATTTTTTGTGAGTAAATACACTGTACCAAAATCAAGTATTTTCAATACGATTTATCAATTTTACATCGTGCTCTCATTGCGAACAGAATATTAATTTGCTGTCATTGGAATTCAGTTGACAGTTTTCTTATGTGCTTTGAGTTCTTTTATATATTGCACTCATTTTGAACAAAAAAAATCCATAAAAAATCTTTGGAAGCCTTAAATCGAACATTACAAGATTTGAGACGGAGTTTACAGCTGTTTGGCTGTGCATTAATATTGTTATCTGGTGATTTTCGTCAAACGTTGCCTGTTATTCCGAGATCAACACCAGCTGATGAAATTAATGCATGTTTGAAAAGTTCATTTTTGTGGGCACACGTACAAATGCTTTCGTTGACGACCAATATGCGTGTGCGTCTTCAAAATGATTCTTCAGCACGTGAGTTTTCAAAGCAATTGCTGAAGATTGGCGATGGAAAAATGGCAAGTGATCAAAATGGGTTTATCACGTTACCGAATAATTTTTCAATAATTGTATCATCAAAATAAGAACTCGTTGATCGCGTTTTTCCAAATATTGCTCAAAATTATAATAACCATGATTGGTTACGAGAACGTGCAATTTTAGCACCAAAAAATTGCAATGTCAATGAAATCAATTTCCACATCCAGGAAAAATTGCCAGGTAATTCGGAAACGTATAAATCCATTGATACTGCTATGAATGATGAAGACGCAGTCAATTATCCGGTTGAATTTTTAAATTCTTTGGAACCACCAGGCATGCCACCGCATAATTTGAATTTGAAAGTTGGTTCATCGATTATACTTCTTCGAAATCTTAATGCACCGAAACTTTGTAATGGGACGAGACTTTCAGTGAAGAAATTGATGCCAAATTTAATTCAAGCAACAATACTCACTGGCAAAGCAAAAGGTGAAATTGTACTAATACCGCGCATCCCATTAATACCAACGGACATGCCATTCGAATTTAAACGTCTTCAATTTCCTGTTCGGCTATCTTTTGCTATGACCGTCAACAAAGCCCAAGGGCAAACGCTCCAGGTGTGTGGAGTTAATTTAGAGGAAGCTTGCTTTTCTCACGGTCAACTGTACGTTGCATGTTCGAGAGTTGGAGCCACGAAAAATTTGTTTATTTATGCACCACAAAATAAAACAAAAAATGTTGTGTATACAATTGTATTAAATTGAACATTGCTTTTCTTTTTCATTATTGTGTTAAGAAATCAAATCTTTTAAGCAATCAATTGTTTGCGTAGAGAAGCGCGCCGGGTAACGCTAGTAGTAAATAAAATAGAGTGTATTTCTAACCTTAATATCCAAATACCATGTTCTTGTAATGATTTTCGTTATTCTTACACGTTTTTTCTGGATATGTCGTTCAGTATGTGAGATATATTCATAAAAAGCTCGAAATATTATATGTTCTCAAGTATATCTGAGCAATTTTTTTGTGTTTCTACTTGACTCTAAATTGTTCAGGTTGGTTAAAATGTGATATTTAAATGAAATTAAATGGGCAAGTCTTCTTAATACTTTTGTAGTTTATTGCATACTTACAATGATTTAATCTTAATTTCCCTAGTATAATTCCGATATTCTTTCCCGAACTTGAGGAATTTCCTGTGTTGCACGAGTATAAAATATTTTGCTATATTAACTAACTTAGCTCTCTTTACTTAGTTGGACTGCAAGCTGTTCGCTTAATCGAGGTAAGATTTTATATTAAAGTTTCAGTTTTCAGTGAGATATACAAGTACATACATATATATTTTACTTTTCTTACTATAATTTATTATAATACCGAATTCAAGCTTTTTGTTTGGTTTGTGGTTAATAACTTTATAATAAATAACAATAGTCCGACTTTATCCATCTACAATACCAACTCTCACAATAATTAAGATTCATCACACTAGACCATTTTTTTGAAAGTTTTCATTTGCACGGAGAGACGGATGGACGGACAGATATTCAGAATTCAACCCGTTTCAATCATCCTGATTGTTTTAATATCTGCAAATTTATTTCTTATATTTGTTTTCTCTGGCAATATGTTGGAAGAGTATCAATGATTATCTTTGGGGACAGAAATTAATAACAATTTATTACTTACTATTTTTATTACAGGCGAAAATAATAACGTTCATAGTCATATTAAGGTTCGTTACAAACCCAGTTATAATCCACCCGGCATCTGTATGATAATCACTTTGAACAATAAAAATGGAAATTGTTATAAAAGTAC
This sequence comes from Bactrocera zonata, assembly GCA_037783105.1. Lineage (NCBI taxonomy): Eukaryota > Metazoa > Arthropoda > Insecta > Diptera > Tephritidae > Bactrocera > Bactrocera zonata. Next base: position 125,130 of record JBAWJQ010003748.1, on the reverse strand, counting down.
CTATCACAGTTGCTACGCTTGTAGAAAACCACATCACACTGAAAACGTGCAGGTTGAATATTTTTCATAATCCAAGAAAATTGCTATTATTACAATATCTAGTTTCACCGTTTACAAGTTAAGTGTTACGCGTATATACTCGTACTTACATATGACTTAAACTAAAATATAAAATATTTAACAAAGCGTACATAATAACGAGTAAGGAACTCTAAGTTCGAGTGTAACCGAACATTTTACACTCTCCCAATTTTCAAAGATCAAAGACGGGTAAATAAATTCGAATTTTGCTAAATTTATATTAAATTTTAGAAGATTGTTATATAGAAATTAGGTGGGGTTGTCATGTGATTTCGTATATTTTTACAGTATAAAATAAGAACATTTGGTTAACCTGAAATTTGGTTGAAATCAGTCATGTAGTTCCTGAGGTATAGGATTTTCCCTAAAGGTGGGAGATGCAACATCCCTTGTCCAATTTCTACACCTTTTCCTGAAAATACCTGCCCACCGTCATGGTTGTGAAATTTAATTCATGAGGCGCATTCTTTCAGTAAGTTGTTGCACATCACAGTTTTTAACATAGGTGTGGTCAATATCTGATTTTATCCATTTTCACATTTTATGAAGAAGTGATACAAATATTTATTCACACCACATTTGTTTCATTTCGCTTCAAAAAAACTGTTTGATACTTTCCTCACCGTTATGATACTTTGTACCAAATGACAGTGTTGTAACTTAAATTAGTGTTAGTTGTGGGACCTTATATATTTCGCTAAACCCATTGGGAGTCAAGAAGCAAGTGTACGTATATTTTTAATTTCATTTATATTTTAATTTTTACTCAATTGGACGGATAGCAGACAAACAGTCTCGTAATCTCGATAATTTATATAAAGTTATATATTACTATATAATACTATATTAATTTTAAGTGATACAACGAACACAATCATAGACAATCACGGACGGGCAGACAGACAGTCAACCGGATTTCAACTTTTCTCGTTGCCCTGATCATATATATACATATGTATAACCCTATATCCTATTAGGTGAACAAATCTATAATATTCTGTAGCAACTGGTTGAAGGAGTGTTAAAATACTATACATATGTAACTCATACACTGACCGACATATTCTTCATAAAGTTTGTTAGAAAAACGAACATCATTACACGTAGTACGAGTACTTTCTGTTGCAACATATTGCGAGAGTATATAATAAGTATAACAGACAAGTAATTCACACCTTTATCAACTCAACAATAATATTCAATATTTGATGTGATTCCTCGAAGTCCCACTCTATCTACACAACACTCTATTTTAAGACTTGAAATTCAATTTTTTGATTTCTGCTGAGAACATGAGCATTAGGCATATAACTTTTTACAATTTTTGCAAATACGAAAAACGGCATACCATGGTCGAATAGAGAATAAAAAAGAAGGAACCCCATTATTTTTTTTTTTTTTTTTGCGAAATTGCGAAAAAGTTTCCGCGCAAAACGAAATTACTTTTTTATCAGAACTGCTGAAAAAACAAAAAAAAAAGTTTTGTACACTGTACACGTTTTTCTTCATAATAATAGATATTTATTTAATTAATAATCTTCCTATTATTCCAAACGCCTTTTAATGGACCTAAGGGAAGTGCCCCACCCACCCCAAACTAATTTTTCTTCAGAAAATTCTGATTCAATATAATAATACACAGCTGTGCGCGCGACAATGTCTTTACATCTGACGAGACGAGAGCGTAGTTACATACTTCTTCTCTTTTATTTAATGTTCTCTATGCAAGAATGATAAAAGAAAGATTACGATAGTTGAATGATTTCCCGTTGGAATTCTAGAGCTATTTTGGCACTCTTAGCCTTTATACTTATTCCTGAATATCGTTTGCAATTATATCCTATTTTTAAGTTTGTGTGCGGTGCTTGGAGCGAAATCTGGTTTTCCGATCATATTTTCAACAAAAATAATTTCTCCACACTACAGAAATTATTGGCCGGCTTCACAAAAGCAAATGAATGTTTTCTCAGACATTGGGTAAATAAACCATCAGCTATTAAGGAAGTTCAGCGAAGTAACATCTGCGCAGAGCGTGCAATTAAAATTGTGCAAGACATTTTACCATTGTTTAATCATCACATACTTTAAACTTAAAACTTATTTCATGTAACAATTGACAAAAATGTAAAAATATAAATATTAAAAAAAATTTTGACTTTTTTTAGAAATCCATTTTTGCGCGGAACGTTTTTGAACCGAAATCACCTAAAAAAGTGATATTCATTACTTGTACAATATTTGCCACCACGTGGTGGTATGCCAAATTTTTCGTCAAAATTTGTTATATGCCTAATGAGCATACGTATAATGGTATAACCAACTAAGAATTATTTTGAAGGCTTAGAAAACAGCTTACAAACAAAAGGAACATTTTCAAGTTTGAACCGGGTTAGTAGTTCTTTTGCGCTAATATATATACACGAATTTAATGTATTATTAAGATCGTCCAGTTGGCTTTATACCGTATATATCGGTCAATATATAAAATGTATTAAATTAAATTGCTTGGAAATATGTTCTCGATTGTATCTGAACAATGTCAAAGATTAATGTAACAACCGAGCCATCCTGGGTTGATATTTTAATCACATAACCCATATATTCGAACTCATATAGTGAGTTCATATCGTATATGTATTCCTCATTCGAGGATGATTTTAATATCATTTTCACTTACGCGAGGTAAAATATAATAATAAAACTATGTGAGTCTTAGAGCTTGAATTTAAGTTAATAAAATACTAAATTAAACTGATATCCATTCATGACTTTTCAACACGTCGTGCCCAGCGTGGAGGAAGCTCGACGAAAGAACAATTCCCCGATTCCAGTACTCCCCCTTGCAACAATTGAATTGTAAGTAAAACTGCTGAGGAACGTACAACAACATTATACGGCCGATACAGTAATGTGGTATGTCGACGGAAAATTCCTACTAAGGTTCAGAGGACTGCAGCCTTGAGAGACGCCTCGGCGTACTGCAATATATTCGTATCCGCAGTGCTAGTGATAAGCGGCGTCATCCCGAAAGACTTACTCGCAAAGGTGGTAAGACTACTGTGCCCATGGAAGAGGTACGGAATAGATATGCACATGCGCATAACACAATTGAAAAAGGGACATGAAAGCGGAATATCTGACCCCAGAAAATTCGACTCAATAGAAGTTTTTTTGATGTCACCTTAATCCTGGCAGGACATGAGCTCCTGCGTTCAGAAATGATAGGCGAAATCGTATAATTTCACCAAATTTGGTGCATACGATTATTTTAACAACTCCATGTTTCAGTGCGCGAAGTCGGCAACCACGCCTTCTTCCATCTTTACATCTTTAAATTCATTGTTTCATCTTCCAGTAAACAAACACGTATAATACACTAATAACAGTATGCAGCGATAATACATTAAGGTATGCCATCTTAGACCCTAGAAACTATGGTTTTTTGACCGAAAATATCGGTCAATATGTGAAATACATTATTGAAATTAGAAGAAAACCATTTTTTAACAGTAGTATTGTCTGTATGTCGAAATGGGTTTAAACGGGTCAATAGAGTTTCGAACTCTGACCTTAAGCCGCTTATATAGGCCAATATGATAGTTGTCTTATTTAAATTGAGCGAAAGTGTTTTTTTAGGCACCTTAATGAAACTAAGAGGGCGTTTTTTTCTGTTAATAATATGAGGTATTGATAAAATGTAGTGAAGATTTAGATGAGTTTAAATTTTTTTTTTACTAATGCAGATATAAACGCATGCAGCACCTTTTCGCTACCCACTGTATTGAACAACATATATCTAAATTTTTGTTCCTAATACCCCGTCCACACTACACTTCGATGCAGCTGGTTTCTCAGGATCCAAAGTGGTTGAAGAACTTCCTGAGGATGATCCTGGAATACTTCGACTTATTAGTGTTGCACCTAACTCCATATGTTTACAAAGGAAATACAAGATTTCATGAAGCGATCTCGATCGGTGAAAAACTGACGGAAGCACTACGCTAATTAGCCACAGTTTATATTGTACTTTCTTGAGACTGATGAGTGTTTTTCTATTGGGAATAACTACTATCTGCCATATAGTGCATAAGACGTGCGATGCAATTATCAAGGCTTTAAAGGATGAGTTTTTGAAAGTAAATATTCATGACTGATCATGGATTCTTAACTCTGAAAATTTTCTTTACAGGTTATTTTTGATTTAACACGAGTTCCTTCTTTTAATTTTTAGATGATTTTCTGCAGTCTTGGATATCATACAAATGGCAACTATACTTCACGACTTGTTTACTCTAAGGGAAATACCCTTTTTATTTAACGTCTCAGTTCGCTGATGACGCAATTCATATATAATTTCAATAAAGTTCTTAAAGTTTAAGTTTTTTTTTTATAAATTGGTGAAATCTTCAAAGTAATAATCGTAATTGTTAATAACTTTTCAAAAGGTAAAATTGTGTTACATTGTTATCTTAGAAAATTGCAATTAGCAAGTTTATTTAATTTCGTTTTGACGGTATCCTTATTTCTACAATAGAATATTCTGAAGACACAAACAATTTCATTAGAAACGAAAATAAAAATTCTAGATTGTCTGAGAAGTGGCGAAGGTTCAACATCTGTTGGTATAGCTTTTGGTTTAAACGAAAATGAGAATTCCATTCGACAATCAGAATTTTCTGGGTCAGTACATGGTTCAAAAACAACTTCTAACAACAAATTCTACTTTGGAATAGACTGAAAAACGTTTGGGTTATGAATTGAAGATTTACAGGAAAAATTCCTATAGATAAGATTATTAAAAAGAAAGCATTTAGAATACACAAACGACTTCAGGAGTTAGAACCATCTTCTTCTTCTTTACTGGCGTAGACACCGTTTATGCGATTATAGCCGAATCAACAACAGCGCGCCAGTCGTTTCTTCTCTTCGCTACGTGGCGCCAATTGGATATTCCAAGTGAAGCCAGGTCCCTCTCCACTTGGTCCTTCCAACGGAGTGGAGGTCTTCCTCTTCCTCTGCTTCCCGCGGCGGGTACTGCGTCGAATACTTTCAGAGCTGGAGCGTTTTCATCCATCCGGACAACATGACCTAGCCAGCGTAGTCGCTGTCTTTTAATTCGCTGAACTATGTCAATGTCGTCGTATATCTCGTACAGCTCATCGTTCCATCGAATGCGATATTCGCCGTGGCCAACGCGCAAAGGACCATAAATCTTTCGCAGAACCTTTCTCTCGAAAACTCGCAACGTCGACTCATCGGTTGTTGTCATCGTCCAAGCCTCTGCACCATATAGCAGGACGGGTATAATGAGCGACTTATAGAGTTTGGTTTTTTTTCGTCGAGAGAGGACTTTACTTTTCAATTGCCTACTCAGTCCGAAGTAGCACCTGTTGGCAAGAGTAATCCTGCGTTGGATTTCCAGGCTGACATTGTTGGTGGTGTTAATAGTTTTTAATGCAAGTCATAGATGGCTGGCAGGTTTTTGAAATGACACCATTTTCACAATGTAAAAATTCAAGGAGAATTGACATCAGCAGACGAGAATGCTGCAAAAAACTATCCGGATGAACTAGCAAAAATAATTGAAGATGGCAAATTTAATCCAGATCAAATATTTAATGCCGACGAAACGGCATTGTTTTGAAAGCAAATGCCAAAAAGAACATTCATTGCAAAATCTCAAAAATCAGCTGGCGATTTTAAAGAAGCCAAAGATGGGGTGACCCTCTTGCTTTGCAGAAACGCATCTAGCAATAAAATGTTGAAGCCACTCTTAATCAACAAATCCCTTACGCCAAGAGCTTTAAAAGGTAAAGACATTAAACAACTTCCAGTTAATTTTATGGCGAATAATCTATTTAAATATTGGTTTAATAACTGTATTTGTCTCCTGAAGTCCAGAAATATATGACACAAAAGGTTTAGAATTCAAAATACTTTTGCTTGTTGATAATGCATATTAGAAAAAAAAACCCAACAGTTTGTCAGACATATCTTCTGACGAGAGGGCTATATTTAAGGCAGTCCATAATTCTTTTGTATTTATGGATTGAATTTAAGCTGTATTTATTTTCTTGTAATAAATATTTTTTGTAATAAATATATTTTTTTATTATTTTACAATTGCACCTAGCATATACAAATAAAGGAGAATTAACTAAAGTTCTTAGTACCTTACTTTGATAGCGTTGAATGCTGGCAATACAGCTTTGACTTGAGCAACCCCATAGTTGGCCTCCGTTGGCCCAAACTGGTTTTAGAACTTGATTGTATACTAACAATTTTTTTTTAAATTGATAGAGTGGATTTCCCGCCAACTAGGTGGTAAAGTTTATCAAATATCATATCAAGCTCGCTCTTTTTTTTGACATGCTCTTTCCAGCGTAGCTTAGCATCTAAGGTGATACCTAGGTACTTAGCACTGTTATGATGTGGTATAGGAATATTGTTTATATAAATCGGACGATATGTCGACTTTTTCTCGATAAATTCGACGTGAATTGATTTTCACTGCTGTCTACACTCGTTAAGATTTTAAATTTTTTTAATAGTAACAGGAAAAATGTTGGTGTGGATCCAACCAACTAGTTTCATAATTTATCTCACATCCATTGTTAGGCGTAAATGTGTTTCTCAAGTGATCTACACTTCTGTTCATTTGTTTTGGCGCATGTAGTTTCATTTCATTTTAATGATGCGACATGTTTAATTGTTTATTCATATTCTTGCATCTTTAAAGTAAGTAGTCAGTGGATTTATCAGCTGCAAGTTTAGCCAGATAAGTTTTGAAGGAAAATTTTTAAACTCTTTAATTTGTGTCCTTAGTTTCGCTGCACATTTATTAAAATCAATTGTGAGAGCAAAGGACCTAGTTTGCCGCCCTCTCAGTCGAAGCTTGCGCTTTTTATGGATACTTTCTAAGATATGTTTCGGCTATTTGGTACCACTTAGATTCACAGGTATTTGCTGCATTTGGTGTACTCTTCCACGCAGCGGTTTGAATTATTTTTGTTAAATATTCAACCTCACAGTCCAATTCAACACCAATCGGTACGTGTTTAAGCTTTGGGTTGACTTTATTCAGTATACTTTGTAATTTATACCAATTAGTATGCTTATTACATAACGTTGGCTTGGGGGCCGAAATTATTGGCATTTCATATTTCATGCAGAGTTAGCAGTGGTGAATGGTCAGAGCTTAAGTCTGAGCTATCTTTAATACTTAAGTTGAGTTTCGGTAGTTTATTGATTATAAAGAAGTCAAGAAGGCCTGTCAATTTCTGTCTACCTCTAGGCCAATAAGTGGGTCTACGTATCTTTTTTTATACTATGCCTAGGTGGACTATACAGAGCAATAAAATAGCTGTGCATTTTATTTGAAATTGTTATAGCTTGAATTTTTTCCGTCTTAATCTTATCTTCGTCGCAGGGTTGAATATTGCTTTTGATTAACAAATTAACTCCTAAGGGTAAAAATAAATGCATATTTTATGGTTTAATTGTTTATTTCGTTTAAAAATACATAAAAAAAGAGAAAATCATTAAAAAAAAATATTGATTAATTATTTTTCATTGCGTGAAATGTTGCGCCTACGCAACGTTGGGATTACTGAACTTATATTATACAAGCAATACTATAGCGATTAGCGTGAGTGAAGTATTTTACAACAATCAGCATGAAGATGTATTTGACATTTTTTACACATTTAAATTGTTGTACTTCTGCACTGTTTACATCTTCTTCGACGTTTATTTTCGTACTCCTCTATGACATGACCAATATTATCGAAGCGAATATTGGAAGGTAATGCGTTTTTGGTTGGTCTTCCTAAATTTCTATTTGAATTACCCAAAAAGTAAGAATTATCTGCAAGTTGAGCTTCTTCGGTTTTCATCAAACTAACAGCAACATAAGATTTAAATTCTAATTGAGTCATAGATCCCTCATTTGCCAGATTGTAAATCTTCCATGAGTTTACTAAAACACTATCTATCAAATTGATGAACAGTGGCCACCACCCCTTTTTCCCTCTTACTCGAATCCTATAATTGGCAATTCCATTATCATGCAGATGCCTCCCATATTTTTATTATAATCTGCTATAATCTGGGGCTGTGGCAGATTCACCATTTTTTTAGTTTTCTATCGTAACGTTTTGCTGTAACCAATGGTTCGATTTTTGCGTTGTTAGTAGCCACATTCACCACAGAGCTGTCATTCCATCGAACTAATAGTACTTTATGTTTTTGGTCAAAGCTGAAATCGAATGATCCTCTCTTTTTTTTCTGAAGAGTTTTCTTATTTATCATGGTTTTATTCATTGTCCTATTTTCACGAATAGTCAAAATAGCCTTTCTCTTTCAGAATGTAAAATAATTTGTGTAAAGAAAAGAAATTATCAAAAAAATTCGATGTTTGCGAGGATCTTCAATGACAGCCAATAGGTCCAGAACAATTTTTTCTCCTAGACCTAAATCATTTCTATTCTCGTTACTATCCTTTCCGCCATAGGGAATAAACCGATATAGATAACCATTTAAACTACACAAGCACCATATCTTGAATCCAAATCTTACAGGCTTTCCTTTGATGAACATCTTGCAACTATGACGTCCAAAATACGGCACCATTTCTTCGTCAATTGACAAGTTGTGTGAGAATATTCCAAACTGCATATTTTTTTGGTTCATTACATCGAAAATAAGACGCAATTTAGCGAATTTATCATTTTTATCCAGATCCGCATTATCACATAGATGAATGTTTTCCTTTATAGAGCCAAATTAGTTCCGACTCATACAATTTCTTACAATTGATACATTTTTGTCTTCATCTTTTGACCAGTACAATTTCGTTGCTGGTAAAGAATAATAGCCAGACAATAATAATACACCAAAAAATCTTTTGAGTTCTGCTAACGTGAGGATAAATAAGTGACGGTTGTGGCATATTTTTCCGAGAAACATACAATCTGTTCCCAAACTTCATCACTAAAAAATAGTGAAAATACTTCAAAAGGTGTTTTTCCAACTACACGTTCTTCAATATTTTGTGTCATTACTGTTTCATCACTTGTAGGACAATTCATATAGGTCGGATGTTCTCTTTTCCAGTCTGGAACACATTTTGGTGACTTCTTTGACAGTCTTGGCTTCTTCAATGTTGTAGGACCGAGCTCACCTTGCGTGTTTTCAGGCTCTGCAGGTAAATCGGTGTGTATTTCATATGTTCCAGCGATATCAGTGAACACAATATTGTCAAAATCACCTAGCGCGTCATCATCTAAGATAGTAATCGCTACCAAGCCATAACATTGTATTTCGCCTTATTATTTATTGATTTGTATACACTCTCTTAACGTTTTTTAGAAATTACTATGTGATACTATTAGCATAGATAATTTGATCAGAATCTCTTTTCTTGCTCTCTCGCTTGGCTGCTGGCAGGGCACCCTGATCTGTTTTCTGAGCTGGCAGCAAAACACAATCAGGGTGCCGGCAACCAGCAGTTAGTGAAAAAGGCGGGATGCCAAATAAGCAGCGCTATAATTACTTGACGAAATTAGTGCGAAATGAAATTTCATTGAACTATGCGAACATATTTTGGCAAAATAAATGTTTTTGTAAATAAATTAATGATTTTGCATTTTAGCGTTTATATATGTATGCATTTTCAAAGTGTTTAATTTAGTGTTTTGTATAATTTATTAAATACCCAAGCTAATATTTTTCAGCAGTGGCATCATTGGCAAATGTTATAAAACATGCGAGTTTTGACAGCTCTCTCTCGAACCAAAGAGTCTCATATCAAGTTATCTGTGATATTAGCTCAACGTTCTAGAACCAACTGAATAATAAAAACAAAACTACTCCTTGAATAGCGAGAACCGATTATTGACAATACATTTCTAACACGAATGGCATACTGAGTAACAATGACAACTGACTATTGTTACTCCCAACGTTGCGTATACGCAATGTTTCCTAGAAATGTAAGATGAACAACACATGTAGGTAGTTTTATCCACCAAAAGGGTTTATATCACAAATAAGATATTGTTAAAGCTTTGTACAGTGTAAAAAGTAAAGCTTCATTAAAATTAATATTTTTTATGATTGGCTGAATGTATCGATTCCGAGATGACTCAATTAGCAGTTTTTGAATGATAAAAATAAAATGCATTTGTATTTGAAAAACTATAAAAAAAACTTTGTCTATCTGTTAGTTCTTCGTTTTGAAACTGGCTTACATTTCCTAGATTTATTTCCCTATTTTAGAAATAAAAAAAAAAAATTGAAATGTTGCGCTTTCGCAACGATGGGTAAAGATGGGTTAATATCGCGCTCGCTTCTTGTGCTAAGTTTGCCTGGTGTGGTACAGTTCATAATTTGTTAATTTTAAAAATGGTGGTTCGTAAAATGCGGACAATAGACATATATCAATATTTCTGTCCTATAGAATAACATCTAATTCATTTTTACTTTCGAGAAGACCATTAGCGTTCTATAGCGTCATTCATTTAGTCCAAAATTTGGAACGGACTACTTTTTGATATTTACCTATTTGCCTACCCCTGCGTTACAAACACACATAACAAACTAATAAAACAATAATTAAATTGAAGTATTCACTTGCAAGATTTTCCGCAATACTCCTTCTGTTTTTCTAAACAGTAAGAAGTATATTATATATAAAATAAACCAGCAGAAGGCACAATAAAAATACAAGAAGAGAAATAAAAGAAACAATAAATTCATACATACATACATGCATATCAACTAATACGAGTAACAACTTCGTACTATATTATACGAAGTTACATACATATTTAACAACATATCTATATCTATATACTTATATAAAACAAAGACGGGTTTGTTCGAACACTTATAACTCGAGATCTGCTGAACCAATTTTAATGGTTATTGATTGGTTGGATTTGTCTCCGCCCCGAATAGCAGAACACATTTAAAAACAATGAAAACTCGATATGTATAATGTGTACATATATAAATAAAAATGAATCGCCAAACTGTATGTACGCTCATAACTTTTATACGACTGAACCAAATTTGATAATACTTTTTTTAAAATGTTCGTTGAGGTTCAAGGATGGTTTATGCGGCGAAAAAATTCGAAAAATTGCCGGAAAACCCCTAAAAACAGCCCTTTTCTTTTTCTCATACAAACGAATGAATGTTTGTTCATTAGTAACGCTAAGAGAACGGCTGAACCAATATTTGATGGAATTTTCAGAGGTTGTTCGTTGTGGATCGAGGGAAGGTTCAGAAATAAAAATATTTGTATACTTTTCATGAGGAAAAGTCGGAAAATTGCGATAATTCCAAAAAGTTAACTTTTTTCCATACAATTTTTTTCAATTTTTGTTTGTTTTGTTTTTCAATATTTTGATTTGTAAATTATTTGAATAGTTCAATTTCGGTCGCTTGCTTTTTATTCCGGCTATTCAAAAGAAAAATTTTTGAAAATTATTCAGTGAAAACTTTATGTATATTTCACACTAAGAGGTCAACCACAGATGGAAATTTGTTGCCATCAAAGTATGGCAGCCCAAGACAAGGTCACGGCAAATATTCGTCTTGAACGATACGGTCGACATACGTGCGGAACTGTAATGGAGCGCGGTCAATCAGGCAAGCAATTATCACGATATCACAGCACGACTTTTCAAACGACAGTTGTGCGATGCTTGCATTGACTTAATCTTGAAGCAACGTCCATAAGTGGTGCAGTTGAATGCAAAGATATACAGTATAGCCAGTGGCAAAATAGAGGTTGTCCAGCACGCAAACATTCTTCATTGACTGATGGTTTCACCAGATCAAGCTAATATCGTGCATGTGACCTTGCGGTTGTTACAATCCCATTTCGGCTTGTATGTCTGACAATAAATACACGAAACACTGTCCATGGAATGCATTTCTGTCGAAGAAACAGTTAAGCTGGAAATGCATGGATATCAACTCTAGTCGATGTCGCTCATCCAGATAACTAGATACATTCAGCATTCGAACTTAGACGAATGAATATCGAAGTTGACAAGGCGATGGATCTTACTATCTTCAGCTTGCTATTGACGTAATGTACGCGGTTCAACTTTATTTGAGTCATTGCTTGCTGTGAATGGTATATGGGAATATGTGCAAGTTTTGGAGAAGTAAGCCAGCAATTACAAATGCTGGAACACGTTAATCACTGGAATGAAAATGAAGTTCGCATACTTTTCAATATAAACATCGACATTGCCAAAGACATTTTACATCGTTTTCGCTAAACATTGGAAATGGTTCAATTTCGGTTGATACTTCCGGTGGTTCGACATCAATTCCATCTTCCCTTCATCAATTCACGAAGGATGAACTCATCACAAATATTTGGACATTGTCCAAATTACCACAACTACGATTCCTTAAGTGCACGCACAATGTTAGCTGCCAAAAATACCGATGTTGTTGACTTCAGCTGGAAGATTCAAAGTCAAAGTTCCGGGAGACTTGCGCTCATACAAATCGATCGATCGTCTTGACTATGAAGACGACGCCGTAAATTATCCAGTGGTATTCCTAAATTCCTTGGACACGGCTTGGTATGCCACCGCATCATTTGCGTCTCAAAGTAGGATCCGTCGTTATTATGTTTCGCAATCGTCATGCGCCGAAACTGTGTAATGGAACCGACTGACTGTGACGCACCTATCGAGTACAAAGGGACAGAATGCTTGATTCTACGAGTTCCTTTGAGGTCTAACGATTTCTCATTTCAGTTCAAACGTATTCCGTTTCTATTGAAAATTGCATTTGAGATGACAATCAACAGGACCTAAAGATAGTACGCATAGTGTGAGGCATAATTTTGGAAATGCTATGTTTTTCACATGACCGTAGCGTGCTCACGAGTTGGAAAACCATCTTTTCTGTACACCGGAACAGAAACCGAAAAATGTTGTTTATAAAGCTGCGTTACATTGAAAAAAAAAAAAATTAAATGATAAATTTAACTTTCTTTTCATTTCAAACTACATAATTTCACGCAGGACAACGGCTGCGGGGTCAGCTAGTATATAAATAAAAATGAATCGCCAAACTGTATGTACGCTCATAACTTTTATACGACTGAACCAAATTTGATAATACTTTTTTTAAAATGTTCGTTGAGGTTCAAGGATGGTTTTTACGGCGAAAAATTCGAAAAATTGCCGGAAAACCCCTAAAAACAGCCCTTTTCTTTTTCTCATACAAACGAATGAATGTTTGTTCGTTAGTAACGCTAAGAGAACGGCTGAACCAATATTTATGGAATTTTCAGAGGTTGTTCGTTGTGGATCAAGGGAGGTTCAGAAATAAAAATATTTTATACTTTTCATGAAAAGTCGGAAAATTCGATAATTCCAAAAAGTAACTTTTTTCCATGCAATTTTTGTTCAATTTTTGTTTGTTTTGTTTTTCAATATTTTGATTTGTAAATTATTTGAATAGTTCAATTTCGGTCGCTTGCTTTTTTATTCCGGCTATTCAAAAGAAAAATTATTGAAAATTATTCAGTGAAAACTTTACGTATATTTCACACAAAGAGGTCAACCGCAGATGGAAATTTTTTGCCATCAAAGTATGGCAGCCCAAGACAAGGCAAGGCAAAAATTCTCCCAAGATGCGGTGACATACGTGCGGAATTATGGATCGCGGTCAATCAGCAAGCAATCATCACGATATCACAGCACGACTTTTCAAACAACAGTTACGATGTTTGATTGACTTTATCTTGAAGCAACGTATATGTGGTGCAGTTGGATGCAAGATGTACTGTGTTGAGTGGCAAAATAGAGGTTTTCCGCACGCACACATTCTTCTTTGGTTGATGGTTACACCAGATCAAGCCAATATGGTGCATGGACCTTGCGGACACTACAATCCCTTTTCGGTTTGTATGTCTGACAATAAATACACGAAACACTATCCATGTGCTTTTCTTTCGGAAACACAAACTGGAAATGATGGATATCAACTCTATCGGTGTCGCTCACCAGATAACAGAACATTCAGCATTCAACTTAGAAGAATGAATATCGAAGTTGACAACACATGGATCTTACTATATTCACCTTTATACGTAATGTACGCGGTTCAACTTTATTTGAGTCATTGCTTGCTGTGAATGGTTTGATGTGTGCAAGTTTTGGAAAAGTAAGCCAGCAATTACAATTGCTGGAACACGTTAATCACTGGAATGAAAATGAAGTTCACATACTTTTCAATATAAACATCGACATTGCCAAAGACATTTTACATCGTTTTCGCTAAACTTGGAAATGGTACAATTTCGGTTGATACTTCCGGTGGTTCGAAATCAATTCCATCTTCCCTTCATCAATTCACGAAAGATGAACTCATCACAAATGTTTGGACATTGGCCAAATTATCGCAACTACGATTCCTTAAGTGCACGCGCAATGTTAGCTGCCAAAAATACCGATGTTGTTGACTTAAACTGGAAGATTCAAAGTCAAAGTCCGGGAGACTTGTGCTTATACAAATCGATCGATCGTCTTGACAATGAAGACGACGCCGTGAATTATCCAGTGGTATTTCTAAATTCTTTGGACACAATTGGTATGCCACCGCATCACTTGCGTCTCAAAGTAGGATCCGTCGTTATTATGTTTCGCAATCTTCATGCACCGAAACTGTGTAATGGACTCGACGCACCTATCGAATACAAGGGGGAGAATACTTGATTCTACGAGTTCCTTTGAGTTATAACGATTTCCCATTTCAGTTCAAACGTATTCCCTTTCCAGTGAAAATTGCATTTCAGATGACAATCAACAGGACCTAAAGATATATACATATTGTGAGGCATAAATTTGGAAATGCTATGTTTTTCACACGGCCGTGGCGTGCTCACGAGTTGGAAAACCATCTTTTCTGTACACCGGAACAGAAACCAAAAAATGTTGTTTATAAAGCTCCGTTACATTGAAAAAAAAAAACAAAAATGAAATGATAAATTTAACTTTCTTTTCATTTCAAAATACATAATTTCACGCAGGACAACGGCTGCGGGGTCAGCTAGTTTACCTATATAAAGAGGTTAACACTGGAACATTTCTCTTCTACTCGTATCGCGCCTACAATAACAAAACAACGCGAACACAATACGAATATTATTTATATACAAATATTTAGTATACTCAAATACATATATACCATGGGAGCAATTAAATATAAAACGCGTTAATCGAATTTTTAAGTTTGCAAAAAATATCCGATATTTATGGAAAATATATAAAGGGTCCGGTACAACAAAGCAAATATATAAATTAGGGTCATTCAAACAAATTTTTTTTTTGTTTGGTACTCGGAAAAATAGGTTCCCAGACCACCTCTAATAAAGCATCTCCTCGTATGAGTTCTTAATTGTAACGGGAAGGTTCTCCTACATACAGTTTTCTATTTTTTCTTATAATCAGATGGCTTCCAACTACTTGAAAAAATGTCCTGTTCCTTAGATTTTGTAAAAAATTGAATCCTCTACAAAAAAGGTCTCCACGATTTTTTCATAAACCCAACCGTTTAAAAGATATTAACTCATTTACAACCATTGTACTCGCTTGTGTACAGAAAATCAGTCAAGTTTAGGCATGTGGCGTAACTCAATGCTAAGTATTTGCACACAAATTTTTAATCATATGCGTAGTTTTATTCCTAGAAACAACAACAAAAAAATACATTGGCTTCACGCGAAATCATAACGACACTTTTTGTGGCGTCAACTTCTGTGCGGTTTTTTCATATTGTGTGATTTTGTGTCTTAAGTCATTATTTTGCTGTTGATGAGCTATTATCTCTCAGTTGTTAGTTTTAAAATTGTGTTTTGTGTGAGATAAGACTAAAGAGATCAATTTTACAAAAAAAAAAAAACCATTTGAAAAACCCATTCTTATTTGAGGTATGTTCCTTTTAAAAGTTGTGTACCCGCTTAGGTACAATGGCAAAATGTGTAGGTGAAATAAAAAATTGTATCTTTTGGTTAGGATGGCTATTTCCACTTCGTGTTTTTATGGAAAGAGATATAAACAACTTTCACAGGCTTTAGCTGACATCGCGGATGATGATGAGGCAGATGATGTCGATATCGTTATGATTCCTCCTGATGTCGATGTCAATACTGACGAAGAGGAAGGTGATGAAGATAACATAAATGAAATAAACTTGCCTGGCGACGTTGCTGGATGCGTTGAAGTATTCAATAAGAGAATAAACTTTGACAGCGAAGATGAAATACCGCTTGCCCAGCTACAAAGAATGGGTGCTGAAATACGTTTTGTAAGCCCTATTTGGAACAACGAAGCATGCAACTTGACAATGGATTCGACTACTATATATGTATATAGAAAATAAGATGAAAATGAATTTGGATGGTAGAAGTCCCGTTGAGGTATTTGAGACACTATTTGATAAAGATGTTGTACAACTGATCATAGAACAAACTCTTTTGTATGCTTCTCAAAAAAATTCGCATAAATTTATATTCGACGAAGATGATCTAAAAGTCTTCTTAGGCATTTTATTTTACTCTGGTTACCATTCAATGCCAAGAGAATCTATGTACTGGCAATTGGATGAAGACACGTTCTCACCTCTTGTAAGCAATAACATTTCTAAAAACAGATTTTTGGAAATAAAACGCCACATTCATTTTACAAACAATAATGAAATTGACATGTCTGATAAAATGGCAAAAACTCGCCCACTGTCGAATCTATTATGCGAAAAGTTTCAAAGGTGGCGTTTTATGCACGAAAAGCTTTCAATTGACGAGGCAATGGTGAAATATTTTGCCCATCATTCAGCGAAACAATTCATCAAAGGAAAGCCCGTAATATTCGGATTTAAAAATTGGATGCACACAAGTAGCTGTGGGTACTTGTACCAATTTGATACTTACGGTGGTGCTAAAAATGTTGATAGTGATACAAGACATCTTCCCCTTGGATCACGAGTTGTGTTCGATCTAATAAAAACCATAAATAACCCAAGCGATCATATTATCTATTTTGACAATTTTTTCACAAGTCATGAACTTCTACGTATGTCTTCAAAGCCGTAGGAACAACGAGAGAAAATAGTACTAAAAAATGTCCTTTGAATCCAAAAAAATATTTCCAAAAACAAGCAGAGGATATTTCGAGATCAAATACGACCACAATAATAAAATATTGTTTGTCAAGTGGAATGACAATAATGTCGTAACTATGAGAACTAATTTTGATACGGTTGAACCGTTGAAATACGTAATACGTCAAAACTGGAACAAAAAAAGAGGTATACAGCCAAATTTACTTTCAAATTACAACCACGGTATGGGCGGTGCTGATCTACATGATCAGGCCGTAAATGTATACAAAATTGGGATTCGAGGCAAAAAATGGTGGTGGCCGCTGTTTACTTCGATAATGTGCTCCACAATGGTAAACGCTTGGAAGCTGTACAAAGACGTGAATAATAGTACCAAAGATTTGCTTGAGTTTCAACGTGACATTACGCGATACTACCTACAACACTACACATTGAAAAGATATTCTAAGCGCGTGTTAGTTCCAAGTGATTCTACAGCTGGAGGAGCACAATAATAATATGAAAACTATGTTGTGAGATTGGGATACACTCGGATAAATTCATTAATGAGATTTTCATTCAAGCACTTTGTGGTAAACGATATTCTTTGTTTTTTGGTCAGGCGCAAGAACAAATAAAGCGGATGGTTTGCCGACACGTGAGCATGCCACGTACAATTGACCATGAGAAAAACATGCATTTTCTAGATTGAGGTCACAAATAGTCAAGGATTGAATTCGTTTAAACTAAAAGAGAATATCCGTTGGGATCATCGGAATCCTTGGAATAAGAACTTCCTCATCCTTAAATTTTCCTTTAAGTATCAACGCGTGAATCACATTGCTCATCAGTTTTCTTATTACCAAACGCGTTCCGTTGCACAGTTTTGGTTGGTTTAAATTTCTAATCATAACTACCGAGCCAACCTTCAGTTGTAAATTGTGCGGTGGTAAACTAGGCACATCCAAGGAGTTTAAAAATTCAGTTGGATAATTAGTGGCTTCTTCTTCGTTGGTTACACAGTCGATAGATTTGAATGAATGCAGAGTATCTACGATTTGATTTTGAGTTATAAAATTGAGGTCATCTACATCTTTATTTTTAGCGGCCAAAATTGCAGCTCACTTAACCATTGAAGGAAATGAAATCAAACCGATCGATTCGTCAACAGGAACTCGGCCATTACCGGTAGTCAGCAATTGCTTCGAGAAATCATCAGCAGATAGACCGTTCAACAATGCAACTCTCATATTTACAGACAGTTGAAGTTTCTTTACATATCGCCACAGATTTGATGCTTTGAGGCAAGTGTTTATTTCGTCAGCAGCAGTAGATCTTGGAATGACTGGTAATGTTTGTCGGAAATCGCCAGATAACAAAATCATTACACCACCAAAACATCTCGAGTCATTGCGCAGATCTTTTAATGTTCAGTCTAGTGCTTCCAATGCGCGTTTGTGCGCCATCGTGCATTCGTCTCATATGATTATTTTTGATGCTACTAAAACTTTAGCCATTGCGGAGTGTTTCGAAATGTTACATGTCGGCTGTTCAGTAGTTTGAATGTTTAATGGCAATTTTAACGCTGAGTGAGCCGTACGGCATCCATTTAACAATGAGGCCGCTATTCCAGAAGAAGCAATTGCTACTGCAATTTCGGATCTCGCACGTATAGTGGCCAAAATTAATGACATGAGGAATGTCTTCCCAGTTCCACCGGCGGCATCTAAAAAAATACGCCACCGCTGCTATCATCAATTGCATTAAACAGAGTATCATAGACTTCCCTCTGCTTAGGATTCAACAGCGGTACATTCGATTGAACTGATTGGATTAGTTCATGTGGATCATACTCACGTTCACGTTCCAATTCTTTATTTAATGCGTCATTCATTCTGCGATCTGGCGCTGGCATTCCTAACCTAACTAACAAACTGCCGCACATGTGGTAACATACATCTTCGATCTAGAGCAAAGTCTATTTATGCATTTCCTTATTCACCTTAAGATCGGAATTTCTTGAGCTGACACGAATTTGATGTAAAATATCTTCTGACATGTTATCTTTGTATTTGTTCCACAGATCACGTGGGTTCGATGGGAAGCATGTCTAAATGATGATATCGTTTTCAAGCAAATTCAGCTCTTGAAATGCTGCACGAAATGTGGGGCACACTATACCATTAACAGTTCATAGTGTACCAGCATGTACCAGCAACAATCACAAATAGAAACATTCTTCATTCTTCGGATTAACT
This sequence comes from Bactrocera zonata, assembly GCA_037783105.1. Taxonomy (NCBI): domain Eukaryota; kingdom Metazoa; phylum Arthropoda; class Insecta; order Diptera; family Tephritidae; genus Bactrocera; species Bactrocera zonata. The sequence goes on along the minus strand of JBAWJQ010003748.1, from coordinate 105,655 downwards.
GTGTAAATACGACCAAGAACATCAGAAGAACGCATGTCTGAATGACCAGGAACTGCATCACCTTGCTTACGACGTTAAAATTTTTCCGTTCCATGTGTAATAACGTGGCATTTCTGAGAAAAACAATGTTCGTGCGAACGGATCAATTTGACAAATCGCAAAGAAGATGGTCAGTGTTGTCGCTGGAGGTGTTTCGGCACGTTGAGCAGCATTCGACGCTGTGAATTATACTCTCTGGCCGTTCTCTAGATGCACCCCCAAATGTACAACAGTGAGATGACGTTCGTGTATAGGGAATGAAAATATACGTCAAATTGCTTCATTGCAGTTCACATATCTACCAATTTGATAGCGCGTGATTTCATCGTTGATATTGGATGTTTGGATACCAAAAACCGCCATCTCGCTCCCTTTCGTAACATATTTGTAAATGTATTTAATTGACTTGACCGAATTGCAATACTCAGTAATCCCAAAGACGTGTTGCTTAACAATGTAACTCTTTAGTTACCGAATTTTTTGCCTGAAAACACGTGCGGTGATGTAGTGTCGATCACTTGATGTTCCGTCCATTTTGGATTACATGTAAATGTAATGAATAGATCTGGCCGGCCATAATGACGAACATATGTCATTGCATCTTGCGCATATTCATGCAAATGACGCGGGCTACCTGTGTATGCCGCCGGTAAAATGATCAATCGACCAATATTTTCTGAATATCCTTCTGTGCAAATTGCATCGCGTAAATGAATATACTCTTCCGAACGCAATTTAGCTTGATTCAAGCGAAAGAAATTCAGGCGCTCCGTTTCGATTTTAACGTATATGTCAACACAATATTGTAGAAGCAGTCGACGAAATCGCAACAAATAATTGTCACAATTTTCACGAATCATCAAACAATATGCGAAATAATTCATCGAACTAACCTTCTTTGTAGTTTCCTCACCTGAAACAAATACAATAAAATTTGTATATTAGAGCCCCTAATAGGTTAACGACTCTTACAGCTACTCTCTACTAAATTAGAAATGACAACTTTTTTGGTTACTAAAAGCAAACAGAATAAAATGTAATCAAGTTAAAATGAAAAAATAATATCGATCTTACCATTCAATGGATTAATAAATTTGATATTAAAGTATATCTATCGTCTCCTTGCCAAAACATCAGCGGGTATTGTAACGCGTCATATGAATAGTGTGTTTCATATACTCTTTGTAGTTGCCCAGCATTGCGTCGTGTAAGTACAATATCATGTGTTTCCAAGTTTTCACCAACAATCAGGATTTCCACTTCATCGATTTTTGGAGCATTAAATGTGCGTTCATGTGTTCCAGCTGGTCTTTTATCTGCTCTGATCACAACCTTAAAGTCACCACTTGGCATGCGCTCTAAAGCAGCCTGACCAATGCATGATGTTCAGAAGCATTTGCTGCAGATCTTGAAGAATCGCTCTTTTCGTAGCTATGTTGAACCCTTGACGCCGTTCGAGTTGTTCTTCCATATTCTTCTTCTTCTTTACTGGCGTAGACACCGCTTACGCGATTATAGCCGAGTCAACAACAGCGTGCCAGTCGTTTCTTCTCTTCGCTACGTGGCGCCAATTGGATATTCCAAGTGAAGCCAGGTCCTTCTCCACTTGGTCCTTCCAACAGATTTTTATGGATTGGGCATAGCACACTTAAATTCCAATCGTTGGGCATACTTTCGTCCGACCATATTTTGCAAAGAAGCTGATGCATGCACCTTATCAGCTCTTCGCCGCCGTGTTTGAATAGCTCGGCCGGCAATCCATCGGCCCCTGCCGCTTTGTTGTTTTTCAGGCGGGCAATTGCTATTCGAACTTCTTCATGGTCGGTCAATGGAACGTCTGCTCCATCGTCATCGATTGGGGTATCGGGTTCGCTTTCTCCTGGTGTTGTGCGTGCACTGCCATTCAGCAGGCTGGAGAAGTGTTCCCTCCATAATTTAAGTATGCTCTGGGCATCGGTGGCTAGATCACCTTGGGGGTTCTACAAGAGTATGCTCCGGTCTTGGAACCTTCTGCAAGCCGCCGCATCTTTTCGTAGAATTTTCGAGCATTACCCCTGTCGGCCAGCTTATCAAGCTTTTCATACTCACGCATTTCTCTTTCTTTTCTTTCTCTTTCTTTTTCTGTCTGCAAATGCGTCTCGCTTCCCTCGTCAACTCTCGGTATCTATCCCATCCCGCAAGTGTTGTGGTCGATCGTAAATTTGCGAGGTAGGCAGCCTGTTTTCTCTCCGCTGCGACACGGCACTCCTCGTCGTACCAGCTGTTCTTTTGCACTTTCCGAAAACCAATGGTTTCGGTTGCAGCTGTACGTAAGGAGTTTGAAATGCCGTCCCACAGTTCCCTTATACCGAATTGTTGACGAGTGCTCTCAGAGAGCAGGAGTGCAAGCCGAGTAGAAAAACGTTCGGCTCTCTGTTGTGATTGCAGCTTCTCGACGTCGAACCTTCCTTGTGTTTGTTGGCGTGCGTTTTTTGCTGCACAGAGGCGGGTGCGAATTTTGGCTGCAACAATATAGTTGTCCGAGTCGATGTTAGGACCTCGGAGCGCACTCATATCTAAAACACTGGAGACGTGTCTTCCGTCTATCACAACATGATCGATCTGGTTGGTGGTTTTTCGATCCGGAGACTGCCAGGTAGCTTGATGAATCTTCTTATGCTGGAATCTAGTACTAAAGGTAACCATATTTCGGGCCCCGGCGAAGTTGATCAGCCTCAACCCATTTGGGGATGTTTCCTCGTGGAGGCTGAATTTACCGACCGTAGTGCCGAAGATACCTTCTTTGCCCACCCAGGCATTGAAGTCGCCAAGCACGATTTTGACATCGTGGCGGGGGCATCTCTCATAAATGCGCTCCAAGCACTCATAAAAGGCATCTTTGGTCACATCGTCCTTCTCTTCCGTCGGGGCATGGGCGCAAATCAGCGATATGTTGAAGAACCTCGCTTTGATGCGAATTGTGGCTAGATGTTCATTCTCCGGAGTGAATGAAAGTACTCGGCGACGGAGTCTCTCTCCCACCACGAATCCAACACCAAACTTGCGCTCCTTTATATGGCCACTGTAGTAAATGCCACAAGGACCTTCTTGTCTCTGTCCTTGTCCCGTCCATCGCATTTCTTGGACGGCGGTGATGTCAGCCTTTATTTTCACGAAGACATCAACCAGCTGGGCAGCGGCACCTTCCCAATTAAGGGACCGGACATTCCAGGTGCACGCCCTCAAATCATAGTCCTTATTTCGTTTGCCATGGTCGTCATCAAAAGAGGGGTCTCTCATCCGAGGCTGTTTTTTTCTTTTCATTGGGGGTGTTTTTTACGTGGCGGGTCCCAAACCCAGCGCACAACCCTATGTAGGGGGTGTTTCGCCTTCTCACTTTAGCTCGCCTTCAAACGGATATTCTTAGGCTACCCAGAGGATACTTGGTCAAAGACCGGAAGTCGTGAGCTGCTTGAGTCATATGTAAGAGAATCGTTTCTGGCCACTCCCAAGTGAATGGCGATCAGAGAACTTTCTTCACTTGCGTGAACTTCTACACATGACTCCATCCTCCCATATTGCCCATGAAATATATTTGCAAGAATTTATGCTGTTCATCAATTGGTTGAAATGATCCAATGCGATGGCAAATCTGGCCTTGAATCTGTAAAGTCAAAGACATAGTTATAAAACTTACTTTACAAACACTTTTTTTTCAAATATTAACATCCCATTTTAATTTCAGAGAAAAGTACAGAAATCTAACAAACTACATTCCAGATTTTTTTTTTACAATAAAAGAAAATAAAGGTTTTAACGTAAATTACCTTAAATGTCGGGTTATATCCGTGTTCTTCGATAATTTTCGCCCCAAATGAAGTTATTTGGAAACAGACATTGTATTTTTGAGTGTTCGTTAGAAAATGTCGTGATTCTTGTGTTTCGACATAAAGCAGGAAGCGCAATGGCTCTGGTGGCGGGACCAATAATGGCAATTTCACTTTACCACTAAAGCAGCACAATCCAGGCGTTTCACTAGCAAACTTCAATGCGCCACAATACTGGCAAACAACGTCCATTTGACCAACGCAAACTAAACGATGCAAGCTGTAGTCGATGGTGCAATCATATAGAAACGCTGCTCGATTCAAATCAATACTTGAACCATTTCTTCTTGCACTTTGAAGATTATTCCTCTGTTCACCTGTACGATAAGCTCGACGATTTCTCGTTTCCAACCTAGCCGTTTCACGGGCTGCATCTCTTTGCTCTTGTTTTTGAGAAGCACGAATTAACGCAGGGCTCTTCTCGTGCAATTTCTCGTTCTTCATCAGATAATTGACTGCTGCTAATCCGTTGCCTAATTGAATTACGGCTCCGCTGGGAAAGATTAGATATTTTAGGACGCGGCATTGTTATTAATGCACTCGCACAAAACTACATAAAACCACCAAATATAATAATAATGCTTGAACTTTCGAGACATAGACAAGAAATAAATTTCTGAACGCACATATAAATATTTGTTACAGCATTTGACAGGATTGGACAACAAATGTTTGACATCGTAATAAACAAATCAGTATTTATTGAAATTATTAAGTATTCATTACACATATCAAGTTTTCATTGTTTTTAATATGTATTCTGCTATTCGGAGCGGAGACAAATCCAACGAATCAATAACCATGAAAATTGGTTCAGCAGATCTCGAGTTATAAGTGTTCGAACAAACCCGTCTTTGTTTTATATATATAGATACATATATATTTAACGACAGCACTTTGGCAAACTTTTCCTTTTGTCTTTACTTTATACATATTTATATTATAGCATATTACGTGTAGATCAGACTCATATACAAAGGGTATTGATCCGTATTCTTACGAGTGAACATACGAGGGCATACAAATAAGTCCGCAAAAAAAATATATACTATATATTAGGGTGTTTTTAAAATTTTCAAGAATCTTATTTAGGGTATTTCCAAGGAAATTTCGTGACGGGACTGAAAAAAATTAATAGTTAAAAAAAAACATCCTAATATATTTATTAGGGTGTGTCATTCTGAGGCAACCTTTTTTTTCAACTGGAAAACAGGCTAAAAACTTTCGAAAATGTGAAAAAGTCACTCAAAAGATGAGCTCTTAATATTAATATTAAGAGGTGCCTCTTTCAACTTTTCTGTTTTTCATATAAATAACATGGAAAAAAATCATTTTTTTTTGTGGTGGTTATTGTTCGGAGGTTATTATATGTGCACGCGATGGCTGCCAGTAGGGATGGTAAACTCGATTCCGATTCTTGTCGAGGATCGAGTTTCCTGGTAAAATAATCGATTTTTCGGAATCGATCTTCAGTAGTCGAAGTCGATTACTTATATTACTGACTACTGAAGATCGATTCTGAAAAATCGATTATTTTACGAGAAAACTCGATTCTCGAGAAGCGAGCAAATGCCGCGAAAAAAGTCTCTGTCGTCAGATTAGTACATAGCTTAAGCTGTACTGCCTTTGTCGTGAAACATACAAAGACAGCAACGTAGACTTTCATGAGAGTGTGAGACTTTAACATGGACGCCAGCGTTCGGGGAAAAGGACTGCCATAATCAGCGATCGCACTTTTTGCTTATGCATAGTACAGATCTTGCACATGAAAATGCATTTTTTGTTTTGGGGCTACATACGAGGAATGTAATACTCTCGGCGTACCATATGTTTCATGAGGCGGTGCTCGGCGTGTAGCATTAGCATATGGATACAATTCAGGAATAATGTGGCAAATGAAGACTTCTCAGGTATTATTATGGGGTGGGCTTCGTTGTATGTTAGGCTTGAGTTAACAAGCCGACCGTTGGCATGAAAAAAAGCTTTAATTTTTAGAAATGGGTTTAGAACTAAGAGTGAGCTCTTTTTGGTAATCGGCTTCGATTCTCTTAGTAAAGACATGTCGCGACTGAAGTAGCGCGTTTGGGTTGATGCGATAAAGAGCGACCTTTGCTTTTTGCAAGTCTTGATGCGTCAATGTATCGCATTGAGGACAAGTTGCTCCTTTAACTTTAAGTTTAAGCTGCTCTAAGAACTTGAACATATAGGTAACCCTTTCGACTCTAAGGGCTCGGGGGAACGATGAAAATCGTTCAAAAATGTCATTATCATCCAATATTATGTGATATGATTTTTAGATTTTCTGGGTTAATTATGTTGCGCATTGGCGATTGTGGCCAAGAATCGGGAGATTCTTTTAACCATCGGGGCCTTTCTAGATGGTGGAGTTGGCGAGATGCAGAGGTTTGCACCTTCTTGTACCTAGATCAGCAGAATTGTCAGCACTGCTGGACTCAGTAGTGTATGAAAACTGGTCCGATATCGCACTCCATTGGATGCCTAGTGTTTTTGTTGCACTTACCTTTTCAAATATAAGGAAATTAGAATCCAAAGGACTTTGTTGCACTTTCCTTTTCAAATATATATATATAACATATAATATACTCTGGTTGAGGTGTGGGTCCCGTGAATAGAATATGATTTAGGGAAATCCTTGAGCTGGTGGATTTTGAGACATTGAAGACAACTCTAACTTTCGTTGTTTTCTTTTCTGGCTTTACTACTGCATGCTGTGGCAAATAAAAGCCGTAATATTTGGCGTTGACGATTTTTTCCCTTGGGCTTACTTCCTTCATGTGATTAAAACGGAGTTATTTTCTTCAGTTCTTCTAACTCCCAAAACTTCCTTAAGTGTGTATTACGGTATTCATTGGATATTCCTTTAACAACAAAAACAAGTGCAGAATTCATAAAACTTCAATTCACTGTTTCAAATTGTTTGTCGGTTCTAATGACACAGAATATTCCCACGGACAATTGGAACCCCATACTGGTAAACATATGCTCCGCGTCATTACCGGAAAAATCGTTGTTTTTATGGGAGCAATCGCTCTCATCACGAAGAAAGTGCTCAACGTGTAACAAACGAAAGATTTCTTAACTACCCAATATGAAATTGCGGAAAGGGTGGATAAAAAAAATGGTCAGAACTAAAAACGTTTAACTTGACCTAAATCGAAGCTTCATTCGACCCGAAGCTAATAAGAACAACAACTTAAATCGTAGTTTGTTCAAAACGCAATCGCTCACACCCGAGCAAAACAAACATAGGTCATGCCAACTATGTACAGGAGGGCATAAACTCAAATCTTGCGATAAGTTTATAAAAATTAATATTAACGAAAGGAACAACTTTGTCAGAACAAAGAGACTCCGTACAAACTGGTTGTCCATTGCAGACAATCTTACTAATTGTGAAAGCAAGTTCAATTGCCACAAAGGCATCATTCAATATTGCACTTCAAAAACTTGCCCAACACACTCCAAAGTAGCGCTTTCTTAAAAAGAGCCACGGGTTATTTGCATCCGAAACAGTAAATCCCAAAATTTGTCAAGAGACACCATGCAGCTCTAAGGTATTAGAAACTCAAACGCTTCACAGCGAGATTCAAAGTAGGGTACTACTACCCACAGCAATCACAACGATCTTTCATAGTGCCTATTTCACAAAATAAACAAAACAAGCTCATTACCCTAATTTCCCTTCAAGCGGATAAACGCATTCAAGCAGATGCAATAGTCTTACCACAACTAACGAACATGCTTCCAAGCTATCATATAAATAGCAAGCATTGGCAAAAGTTTACACACCCAAAGCTAGCAGATCCCAACTGCAACACTCCTGCTGAAATAGACCTTCTATTGGGCAGCGACCTTGTACCCCAAATTATACTAGAAGGTGTTGAAAATATTTTAAACAACCTTCTAGCTCAAAGTACTATATTCGGTTGAATACTAAGTGGACTAGTTCCGGAACCAGTTACCACAATGACAACTGAAGTTAAAGGAATATCCAATGAATACCGTAATACACACTTAAGGAAGTTTTGGGAGTTAGAAGAACTGAAGAAAATAACTCCGTTTTAATCACATGAAGGAAGTAAGCCCAAGGGAAAAAATCGTCAACGGCAAATAATACGGCTTTTATTTGCCACAGCATGCTGTAGTAAAGCCAGAAAAGAAAACAACGACAGTTAGAGTTGTCTTCAATGTCTCAAAAACCACCAGCTCAAGGATTTCCCTAAATCATATTCTATTCACGGGACCCACACCTCAACCAGAGTATATTATATGTTATATATATATTTGAAAAGGAAAGTACAACAAAGTCCTTAACAGGTAATAAATGCTCTTAACACCGCAGGGTTTCCCTTAAAAAAAATCAAATCACCCAATTATCCTAAAAAATATACCAAACGAGAATTTTTTGGATTCTAATTTCCTTATATTTGAAAAGGTAAGTGCAACAAAAACACTAGGCATCCAATGGAATGCGATATCGGACCAGTTTTCATACACTACTGAGTCCAGCAGTGCTGACAATTCTACTGATCTAGGTACAAGAAGGTGCAAACCTCTGCATCTCGCCAACTCCACCATCTGGAAAGGCCCCCGATGGTTAACAGAATCTCCCGGATCTTGGCCACAATCGCCAATGCGCAACATAATTAACCCAGAAAATCTAAAAATCATATCACATAATATTGGATGATAATGACATTTTTGAACGATTTTCATCGTTCCCCCGAGCCCTTAGAGTCGAAAGAGTTACCTATATGTTCAAGTTCTTAGAGCAGCTTAAACTTAAAGTTAAAGGAGCAACTTGTGCTCAATGCGATACATTGACGCATCAAGACTTGCAAAAAGCAAAGGTCGCTCTTTATCGCATCAACCTAAACGCGCTACTTCAGTCGCGACATGTCTTTACTAAGAGAATCGAAGCCGATTACCAAAAAGAGCTCACTCTTAGTTCTAAACCCATTTCTAAAAATTAAAGCTCTTTTTCATGCCAACGGTCGGCTTGTTAACTCAAGCCTAACATACAACGAAGCCCACCCCATAATAATACCTGAGAAGTCTTCATTTGCCACATTATTCCTGAATTATATCCATGTGCTAATGCTACACGCCGAGCATCGCCTCATGAAACATATGGTACGCCGAGAGTATTACATTATTCGTCTGTAGCCCCAAAACAAAAAATGCATTTTCATGTGCAAGATCTGTACTATGCATAAGCAAAAAGTGCGATCGCTGATTATGGCAGCCCTTTTCCCCGAACGCTGGCGTCCATGCTAAAGTCCCACACTCTCATGAAAGTCTACGTTGCTGTCTTTGTATGTTTCACGACAAAGGCAGTACAGCTTAAGCTATGTACAAATCTGACGACAGAGACTTTTTTCGCGGCATTTGCTCGCTTCGTCGCTCGACGTGGCTTCCCATCATAGATCATGAGCGATAATGCCAAAACATTCATTGGAGCTCAATGAGCCACAGAAAAACAGTTTGTGTATTTCTTTAAACAAGTTTCACCTGACATGGTACAAAAGTACGCCCCCGAGGTCTCAATTTGCAATTTATACCCCCAAGCGCTACTCATATGCGTGCTTTATGGGAATCATTCTAAATAAAATAAATTCTAAAAGGGGTACCCATTATGGCCACATCTGAGCCAGACGTGGAGTCACTATCCTTACTGAATAGATGGCAAAGAATTAAAATTCTCAATCATAATTTCAGTCGCCGATGGAAAGAAGACTATATCAAGGACCTTAACAAGAGTTATCGCTGGAAAACTACAGAAAATGCGCCAAAGGTTGTAGATTATATCCTTATTCAAATCTCTCCCCCCTACCGAATGACGGCTTGACCGCATAGGGAACCTTTACCAAGGCTCCGACGGTCATATTTGCGTAATCGTTAAACTGTGCTTTTTGCCGACCGCCGATACCATCGAAACAAAACCGATAAAACCCTCAAATAAACCGGATATAATAAATATTTAAAAATAACAAACAAAACTACCTAAATAGTCGATCAACATGACAACCTACTTAAGCGGCTGCCCCAGTTGCAGCGCTTCGAACCACCTCTCAATATGCCCAATATGTCCTCGACCGCACCGGTTGACGCACTGCCCCATATTTAAAGGGTTGCCACCTCAGCAACGGCTGCGGGTCATCCAGGCACACGGCCACTGCCTTAATTGTCTGGCATCTGTGCGAGATATGCATGTGGCCTCATCGTAGCATGCTGACCGCAACAGCGATGCAGTACGATGACCGCCAATGAACCGGGATGCACGATCCCGTCGACAGCCAACCACATCATCATCCCGTATCTGGCGGCCACAGAATGGAACGTCGACACAACTCCTGCAACAAAGGCCGCGTCCGCGCCGCATCTCAGGGCTCAGAACCGTGGTAGCCACGCTCCAACAACTGCAACGACTTCTAGGCTGAAATATTCGCCTAAGGGGGCCGGTAGGCTTAATGAGCCTCAGTCCCCTGCCCCACACAACATGTAGTTAAGCGCTATATCGATACCGAACACCTAACCACAGATCCCGCATCAGTAATACCTTACATTACAAAACCACATTAAAATATACATCACTAACCCGCTACATTCACCAACCTCACCTTGACATCACCTACAATCCACATCACACCCCAACTACGATACCTTGCATTTTAAACCACAACAAAAAAGGAACAAAAGGGACGGAGAAACGAGAACTTCACTTCTTCTTGCGATACGCCTTCGAACGAAAGCCGTGTTCCGTTTATCCCGAGTTATACCCTTTTTGCATACATATATATGTAACGTCCAATAGGACCAAAGTTTATTAATACAAATGAGTTTTATTACATAAAACTTGATACAAAAGAAATTAAATCATAAAATGTTGAACCTCAGTCCTCAAAAGCCAAATTCACACTGTGTTACTGCCGATTCTTCGCGTTCTCTCTTCCCCACCTCTTCCTGCCAGGCTGTCCTCTATTGACCAGCGCTGCCACCTAATTTCGATCATCCTTATCGTCATCAGTCTCAGATGACTCCTCATGAAAGTCATCTTTCCATTTTCGACGTTACGCCACAGTTTCATATGATCTGCACTACTTGACGTTTGGTGTGGCCCTTGAAAATCAACAACCTTTCTAACACAATATCTGCCATGCCCTCTGATCTTTACCACCTCGTATGGAACAATATACTTACTAGCCAGTTTTTTGCCTGAGTGACTTTAATGGCTACTAAATCAGCTACCATACCCATGTTCGCCTTTTCATTTGTTATCATAATTTGATTTGTATGCGTTTTGTGCTTTTAAAATTTGCTTTCGGGCCTCTCGTCGAATCTTGCTGCGTTCATCTTGCATACCTTCTAGTACCTCTTCTTGCAGTACCTTAAGCAAATCGTTATCTGTTTCGTTGTGCATCTTTACACCGAACACAATTGCGAATGGTGAAAATTTTGTTTAATAATGAATGTGACAATTAATGACCGTTACCTGACCGTTACCCCTTGGTACGCCCGCTGTTATCTCGACGTGCTCGATTTTATGTTTTCACAAAATTCTTTAAACATTTTGGAAGTATAAGCTGTACCCTTATCGCTGATTATACGATAAATAGCTGTGTAGTTTTTCCTCTTGTGGGGAAGTTTTTTTAACTCCAATAGCAAACGGGATGCCACTTTCCATCATGCTGCTGCAAAAGTGTTGCGCCAAAGGCATATTAGTATTCTGCTTGAATATTTGTAAAACTGGTTCCGACGTGAGTGCCGATTTCAGGTAATTGATCGCTCTAACCTCTGTCTCTCCAATCTGAAATACTGTACCTATTTTAAGCAGTTCTGTTAATGGTCTGGCATGTTTAGCGTAGTCTCGGATAAATTTCAGAAAATATCCGGGTTAACTCAGGAACGCCTGTACGTCTCGTATATTTTTTGGTATAGGAAAGTTTTTGACTGCTTTAGCTTTACCTTGCCCAGGCCAGACGCGCCCGTCTTCAATTTCACGTCCAAGAAAAATATTTCGATTTGTTAGAAATTGGCACTTTGCGCATTTAATTTCTAGCCCATACTGCTGCGCTTGTTGTAATACCTATTGCATATTGCTTAAACATTGTTCTTCTGTACGCCCAAAAATTGCAATGTCATCTACATACATCTCCATTATACCTTCGTTTATTAATTTTTGGAAAATATAGTTAACGTAGCGTATAAAAACGGCAGGAGAGTCGCATAAACCTAATGTAGCTCTGTTAAATTCATAGAGTCCTTCTTTCGTTACAAACGCTGTATATTTTCGACATCTTTCTTCAACTTCGACGTGAAAGAAAACATTTGTAAGATCTATTAAGGTAAAATATTTTCCGGCTTGCATTTTTTTAAGTACTTTCTAAACAAAGTCTACGCATAATCTGTAGCGATCATCTTTTTTCTTTGCCAATACCACCTTGCTAGCGACCTCTGAGCAGGACCCACGTATAATGCCTTTCTGCAACCGTTCATCTACTTATTCCTTTACAACTTTTCTTTCCGCTATTGACAAACGAGTAGGAGACTCACGAAAGACGATATCATTATTCTTAGGAACAATATTCAACTTAATTGGACAGTTCAACTGATTAAAACTCGGCTTATAGTTTTCAATTAATTGTTCGACAACCTTCTTGAATTTAGGTTTAACATCTACTTCATTGTTGCTACTCATAAAATAAACATTACAAGCACTTGCGTTATCTTCAATCTGACGAATTTTCTTAAAAAATCGTACCCAATGATTACGTCTACATTGATTTCACTATCTGTGATTACTAAAAAGGTTTGCTGCGTACATAACCCGTCGACTATAACTTGCGCTACAAATTCACCCACCACCTCTGCGGTGACGTTGCCTAGACCATATCGAGCCTTTACCGCCATTTTAGCGTAAGCGACAAAAATAAAACTTTACAGGAGAAGGTTTTTTTTTAAATACTTTTAACCATTAATGTGGTACTAATTTAAAATTTCTCATACATTAATGCTTTTCAGACATTTCCATATATAATTAAAAAAAAAATAAAATTAATAAGTATTTATGCTATTTATGGTGCTTACATTTTTTTTTTTTTTTGTTTTGCTGTTCCAATCTAAGGTTATTTTGGCGTTTACGATAAAAATATCTATTAAAGTAACTAAGTCTAAGGAACTGTGTTTGGTAAATAAATAAGTATTTTTGAAGGTTTTTAATGAAATAGTCATAATTATAACTGAAAAATATATTTATTTATATAAAATATTTGAAATATTTGTTAAACTTTTACTATGTATATACAAAATAAAGTTTTTCTTTAACTTAACACCACGTATTATTCCATCATAGTTGTTAAACAAAATATTATGTGTATTTATATTAAAAACTCGTAATCAGATGTATTTACTAGGTACTTATATAAAATGAAGTAATTTGTTTTTAATGCTCCTTATCAGAATCATCATCATCCGTTTCAGCTAAACCATCGTATGGTTCCATCTTGCCTCATATTTAAATATTCTTGATGGTATCTGCTTGGTATTATATTTTTGTTGCATAGCTCTTGTAAATCTTTGTATTTAGCAGCTCTTCAACGTATAAAAATGTGGGTCCTTTTTGGACAGTAGCTCTGTTTGCTCTCGATCTGATTATGGAATCCATATTAATTTCGTAATTGTCACTATCTTCAAAAAACCCGTATTTAAATCTAGTAATAGAATTGTTTTTATTAAATTGAACAACCCTTAATAATTTAAAATTAATTTTTAATTTAGCTGGTAATAAAGCATGTGAAAAGGACTTCCAATCCATGAAATCTTCATACTTTAAAACATTTACAATGTAGCTTTTAGGATTATATCTAGCATTAGTAATAATAGTTGGCCACTCAGAAGGAGCCCATACTGTTTTATTACGAACAAAACTTTCAACAGTGCTGTGAATAGAGTCCACAGGCATCATGGTGTGCCCAAGTAAAAGATAAGTTATCTTTACTTGTGTATTTTTTATTGCGGTTTTCAAGGAATGAATTAACATTGATATCATCGCATGGTTTCGATTTTGCCCAGCTCAGCTATCAGAATATAAATTAAGAACGCTATGGGTACCGTTTTGCTCTAACATATTCAAATACTTAAAAAGAACTGTAACTATTTCATTACATCCCCTTTTCCTTTGGGATTCGCCCCAAACGTAACAATATCCATCCCTTGTGCCGCTTTCATATATACTTTCATTATAGAATGCGTATTTTCTCGAGTAATATAAAGTCACACTTTTGCCATGTGGAGTATTGAGGACTTTTTCTAAATCAAAGCTCACGCATAAGGAGTTTGAGTCATCTAATTTGCTAATTTTTTGGTCTTCTAAAAACAATTTCTTACATTTTTCTTTATTCATAATGTGATTTTTATATTCAGTGGTTTCTTCAAAAATATTTCTGTCCTCAGGTGATAAATTTTTGCACTTCTCACAAAAAGCACATTTATCTTTCTTAGGCAAGCGGAATCCAATATTCAAATTTGTTTTGAAAATATTACGAAATACTCTTTTTGATAATAGCGATGATTCAAGATTCTTTTCTTTCAAGTGATCAACATACAGTGTATACAAAAACGATATGTTTTGAAATTCTTCAGGTAAATACACTTTAGTGCTTTTATTGCGGCAATAGTGGGATGGAACAGCAGGCAACATCTCAATGAACAATTTTAACTGTGCCATATATCAGATTTTTTTCTGCCCGCGCGAGTGGTATTCAGAGTATTATTGGCATTCTCGATGGTATATCTTAAAGACATTTAGATATATTTAGGGTCTTCAGCAAAAATTGTTGGCATACTTTAATATTCTGTCTATTGTAGCTCATAAAATATTTGTATGATCTTTTGCGAACATTACTACTAGCTCTTTTTCTACCAATCGGTCTTTCTTTCACACATGATAGCAGGAAATCTTTTTGCCTTTTATCACAACCTAATCCCCAATAATTTTCTAAAATATTAATCCGATCATCTTCAGTAAATTTATTTGCACATGAGTTACCACATCTTTTATTCATACAAGGATTAGGTTGCACAGATTTCCTCACAGCAGCATTATGATATTTTTTTGATAAAAGGCGTTTCGGTAAAGGTTTTATTTTCCTGTATCCCCTTTTACCAACACTCGTTTCTTCTTCCATTTTTTGAGCTGACTCGATTTCATCTGAATCACTGGAAGATGTTATGTCTACATATGACACTTTGTTTTGGTTATCTGAATCCATTAAAGTATAAGAATTATCAGTATCAGAATCACTGTAATCAACAAGTTTGTTTAGAGGTAATGGTACATGTTGGTTGGTGTTTTGTTCAAAATTTAAATCGGTATTATAAAACAAATCGATCAAAGATGCTGATGTCGTATCAGTTAATATTGGATCAATGTCAACATCGTTGATGCTGTCTGTTAGTAAGAATTGATTTATTACTAACGTATTTTGCTGTATGTTCTCGGAAAAAGCACTTTCAGGATTACTCTCTTCTGTTGAGAGGAGTGGTGATATTAACTGCATAGTTTCCTTTATTCGGGAGTGTAAAAAACAATAACATACAAAAACAAATATCACATAAATAAAGTAAATGAGAGAATATTATATGCAATAAAATTTCAATACCCAAAATTAAAATATAATACATACGTTAGCTGCTGGAGTCGACATTGTTGACTTAATTGATAACTGTCGTGTTTACTATCTACAGTCCGATTATAACTCAATTAACACAAAATTTGCGTCAAACTATTTTTAAACAATAATCCAATGAGAACGATGTTTGCTTCATCAAACCTTTTATGGAAAGAAACATGTGACGACAGGTACAAGAATGGTTTGCACATACGAGTAGTAAACACCGTTAAGTCAAGCATTCATGTCAGTCGCGATAACAAGTATTGTCGCTTGCACGACATGAAATTGTGCGCAAGGCCCTTAAGATAAAAACGCTAGGTGTCGCTAACGTTAAGGTTTTAAAAATTTATGTATTTACGATAATTTTAGCACTTGCTTTAATTTTATAACGGTTTCTTTTTGGAGATAAACATCAACAGGTATAGGTCCGTTACGTCTTAAGTTACTAGTTTCTATAAAAAACTCATTTTCGAAAAAATTGTCGCTTACGATAATTTGGCAGTATTGACTCGATATGTAGCGAAACTTTTCTGTGCTAAATATTTGCTCATACACACCCATACGTATTAACGACACGTCTGCACCAGTTTTAACAAACAGCACAAGTTTTCGTTATTAACTGCTCCATTCGCTCTTTGTTAAATACAATGTTGATATTACGCCTATACTCGGGACACTGCTTAGCTATATAACCATTTAAAACACTTTGTGTCTTGTTTGCAATCGACCCTTTTGTGTTGTGTTGAACCACAACTAAAACAAGAAAAAACGTTAACTTCGGCTGCTCCGAAGCTAATACACCCTTCACAGGTGCATTTTTTTAGTAACTATGTGTTTAAGTAAATATAAAAACGTAATTGGCCAAAGGTTTTCATTCATAGGAAAACATTTTACTAATTCTTTTTAGCCGGCTTGTGTGCTAGAAACATTAAGGTTATTTAATAAAGAAAGTAGATCTTTAAGACGTTTATAGTTATTTAAAATTTTAAGAAGATTTATTATTAATATAAGCTTTATGGGGAAAAAATTATAATATTAGGTTGTCAAAAAAGTCTTGCGGTATTTTCGCTAGTTGGCGCTGAAAGCGCGTAGTTCTAGTTTTATTCGTCGCAGCGGGTCATGCTATACCTTTTTGGAAAGCTCATTTCACGCGCTAACACGTGTTTGATTGATTGTCGTTTCTTTTAAGTCGTTCGTGAGTTATAACGTCGCAAACATGGAGCAACATAAAGAGAAAATACGGCATATTTTACAGTACTAAAGGCAAAAATGCATCTCAAGCCGCCAATAAAATTTGTGCAGTTTATGGACCCGATACAGTTTCTATTTCCACCGCACAACGATGGTCTCAACGTTTTTGTTCTGGTGTAGAGGTGGTCGAAGATGCGCCACGCTCCGGAAGGCCTGTCGCCGAAAATTGCGAAAAAATCGCTGAATTGGTCGAAAGAGACCGGCATAGTAGTTATCAAACCGTTATAAACCATTTGAAGAAGCTTGGAGTCACTAAGAAGCTCGATGTATGGGTGCCACACGAATTGATTCAATAAAAATACCGCAAGAGTTTTTTGACAACCCATTATAATACTACGTTATATTAATATAATGTGTATGTACATATATAACACATCTATTTTCTAAAACTTAAAAATATTCCGTCATAATCACTATGTGGTGTTTGATATGTAATACATGAGGTCATTGCTGGATCCATGTTTGTCCATACCCAATCTATTGCTGTTTGCTGTTTTGTTGTGGCGGCGTTGTCCAATGTAGATTAAAATCCCAACTGTTGTAATCGAGCCTCTAAATCGGCAGTTGCCGTGAGGCGACATGTGTTAAAGTCTCCAAGCACTACTGATGGTCCATTAAACTGCTCATTTATCTGCCGGATATTATTCACCAATTGCTCTCTAAATTGTGGCAGTCTATACGTGGGGTTCCTGTACACAAGTGATAAAGAAACTGTCGAGTTGTCTACTTTTAATAGTTGGTAAACGTTTGCTGAGCCTGTGACGTTTCTTGATAATGATCCTTCTGATAGCTCTGGGCACCGATCTTGTTTTGAGTATATTATAAGGCCGTTGGCCGGGCGTCGTCGGGATGACCTTGTTTCTCTATCAAGGCGTGCAATAACATTATAGCCCTCTATTGGAATTCTTCAGCAAAGCACAGAATATCAGCAGAACAAATCAGTTTATCTGATGTGATATCCGCAATATGCTTGTTTAGACTCCTTACATTTCGAGACATTCTAAGTCTCAGCAAAGCACAGAATATCAGCAGAACAAATCAGTTTATCTGATGTGATATCCGCAATATGCTTGTTTAGACTCCTTACATTTTGGTAATAAATATCCAGGCGTTGTTCCGATTTTTCGGCTAAAAATCTGTAGCATGTCCTCAACGCAACTTCTGCCCACAATCTATTAAGTTGAGTTTTAATGGGATCCTGCTGTCCAAATGGGTTCGGGGGAGAAAATTTCACGATTATACATAATCCATTGGCATTTGTGGCTCTGCTACATTCTACATATAAAGCTGGCATGCTAATTCTATCTTCTAGATGAACCGCAACTTGAGCATAGACAGGGAACTGTCTACGTTCTATAGTTATTTGTTCATTTCGCTTGAATTGGAATGATCGGACCACGCTCATGATTGGTGTCCAATCTGCATTGCGATTATGCGGTTGCTTGGAACGTGCAAAGCCTCCAACTCTTGGTTCTGCGAATTTCATCCATAGTCGCACCACTGTGCTTTCAGATCCAGACGATTCGGTATCCACCTGCATTAGTTCCCCTGTAGCACCATTTACTAATCCATCACTCGTGCTTATGTTGACTGTTACCATATATTTCATCGATGTTTTGAGCTGCAATGTATGAGGCATTCCCTGTGTTTCTGATGGCTTAAAACCCTTCATTTTCGCTAGTTGGCGCTGAAAGCGCGTAGTTCTAGTTTTATTCGTCGTATCGGGTCATGCTATACCTTTTTGGAAAGCTCATTTCACGCGCTAACACGTGTTTGATTGATTGTCGTTTCTTTTAAATCGTTCGTGAGTTATAGCGTCGCAAATATGGAGCAAAATAAAGAGAAAATACTGCATATTTTACAGTACTACTACGATAAAGGCAAAAATTCATCTCAAGCCGCCAATAAAATTTGTGCAGTTTATGGACCCGATACAGTTTCCATTTCCACCGCATAACGATGGTTTCAACGTTTTCGTTCTGGTGTAGAGGTGGTCGAAGATGCGCCACGCTTCGGAAGGCCTGTCGTCGAAAATTGCGATAAAATCGCTGAATTGGTCGAAAGAGACTGGCATAGTAGCAGCCGTAGTATCGGTCATCGGCTGGGCATGAGTCATCAAACCGTTATAAACCATTTCAATAAATTCAATAAATCAGTCAATAAAAATACCGCAAGACTTTTTTGACAACCTATTATAAAGCTGACGAAAGTCAACGAACACGATAATTGGAATGCCTCCAAAGTAAGCACTGCTCCTAAAAATTTTCTTTAGCCTACAATCTAAATACGCAAACACCTTTGCTCCAACCGTTGAAATTTCATCAATTATTATAAGCCTAATACGAGTATCTATGAGATTAGCATGAATAGTGTTCAATGTGTCACTATGGAGGGGCCGAAGATCGGCGGAGGACTGGTTAACGGGGATTGAGAAAACGGAATGAAGTGTTAGACCTCCAATTCCAAATGCTGCTTTGCCAGTGGGTGCGCAGAGTAACACCTTGGCTGTTTCGGGGTTAGTTCCTGGTACACTGTTAGCGCGCAATGTCAGCGACTGACGTATAGTCGTTATAAGCCGGGTTTTGCCCACTCCAGCACCACCTCCGACATATTCGTAGAAGATTTTCTTCTTACTGACATTGTGCATCACATGAGCAAAATATTTCCTGTGCTTGTTGTTAAGAGATTGTACCATTGCCAGTAAATCTCCTTCTAATATTAGAGGTGGTAGTTTAATTAATCGAACCGCCTCTTCTACACTATTGTCGTCCTCTTGAAAAACATTAACCTCTCCGACTTGCTCTGGAACAGCTAGAGCTCTGAATTCGGGATCCAAAAGTTGAGAGGCAGCTCTCTCATCGGCTATTTCTTCCGCTGAAACATACAAGTTTTACAGAAACCGTTCAAGCTCGTTGGATAAAAAATTGTCATATTTGAGCTTATTCTGCTCAATGTGCTCCTTGTGTGCGTTGCAAACACTTTCGACATCATTACTTAAGAGCTCGACCTCCTCATTTCTCCATGGGTGAAACATCCTGCCAGTTTCTCTGAAGAAATCAGCTCTTGAATTTTCAACGCTAAAACGTTTCCAGCGCGGAATAAGTGCTTGCTTCCTTTTTCTTAAAAATCCTGATCCATCTTTTAATGCCATTGAAGGTGCAGTGGTCGTGTCATCCTCGTTTTCTACTTCATTGTAGTCTTCATTATTAAAAGAAATATTCCTACTTGTTTTGGAAAATCTGAACCATGCTGCAAAATCTGCTAAGCATAGTTCTTCCAATTGATCGGGCTTTTGAGAGTAGTTATCCAGTACACTCGGTACATATATGTCCGGAGAATTTTCCTATAAAGCATCCAATTCACGTCTGGGCTTTAGCATCCTTACTCGATTGTTTGGATGTGATGTATTATAAATATTTCCCCATTACTCGCTTTCTATAAATGCAGTCCCATATTATAAGCTGCTTGACGATATTTCCGACCCATTTACAAATTTGTTTCCGATGTGCTGCAGTTTTTTTTAATGAAGAAATTCCCATCATTTATTTCCTTCATGGCTTGTCTCAGAAGTGTTGATACCCCTCTACTGGATTTATTTATATAATTAGTTAAATAGCTGCAACAAGCGTAGGCGTCCAAAATGAATTGAATATCCATATTTGCTCTATGCAAGTTAATATATTTTTATTGTAGGCATTTAGAAGTCTGTCCGAAAATTTTCTCTTTAAGGAAATGCGTGGCTTTCTTACAAATAAGCGAAGAGCGAGCTTGTATCCTTCATAATCAGTGTTAATCCGCTCATCCGCCAAAAAATTTTGAAAGCAGTTCAACCGTATTATTTCTTCTTCTGCTAGATCCGTCAGATTTAATAGTTCCTGTATTTTTATAAATTGAAGTTTGTGTTATTTAATACCCTCCTCATTCTCCAAGAGGAAATGGCATCGGCGGATATGGCATGTTGAATCGGCACACTTGTTTTCCATGCAAGTCTCTTATGCAAGCTCGACCATGTCTGTGTATTTGGTACTGAATAAATTCCTGTAAGTCCAAATCATCCCCATCAGTCGTAATGTGTCGGTCAATGAAAGTTTCAACTTCAGTAGCGTTGATGATTCCATCACTTTCCAATTGCGGTGCATCGCTTAACCAGTACATACCATGGCAATGTGGTGATTCCCTATGCTGAAATTCAATTCTGTAATTGTAACGGACTACTAAATGTACTCCAAACAGTTCATTTTTTAACAATTTCAACATTTGGCGGAATCGATTGTATATCTGGAACATGTAACTGGATCTGTCCTTATGAGTCTCGCCTTTTCAGAACTTGATAGGGCAGTGGCCTCTTCTTCCGAAATGTCTACTTTATCTACTACTTTCTTTAATGTGACCAACAGCTCCGGCCATTTTGTCTCTGCAGCTCACATTGCTATGAAGAATATTGGCAATCCAAACTGACGGATCATGGCTAAAACTTTTTTCTTTTCAGCCTCCCAATGTGCAGGTGAGGATCGAAGTCCTTTGAGAATATGATAGCCGTCATCATGCTGGATAAGGTTGCTGACAAAGTTTTCATCCCTCACATTTGCAGCAGTTATATTTATTAATCCAGATTTTTCCGCAGGCAAATAGAAATAGCATTTTTGATGCGTTTCAACTCGTAGAACTTATAAACATACAGAAGAACGTCCACACGCCCGCAACGTCGATCATAGGGTCGTATTTCAGATCGCGCAATTTTGCTATAAGTTGTCGCGGATGTCCTCTTCTTTCCGCAATAAATTGTTGGATACGACAACTTCTGAGCATCATCGTCGGTTGTAACATCCCTTGCCTGGTGCACAGTTTCCTCGTTTCCTACATTTGCGAGCTTGAACTTGACATTTGAATGTAGTGCTTGACGTAGAGCTCTGTACCCAACAGATAATTCAGTGCCTGCAATATTTTTGCTGGTCGCACTGTCTCCGTCATAAAATTTTGCTCGTACTCCAAGCGACGTTTCAGGTGCACTTGAATAATATTGCTGTTGTCAAATCATCGTGGTTGCATGGTGACTGTCTCTGCAACAGAAATCTGGATATTTACTACTGCTCCACGAATTGCACATTGTCGTTCATATCCTAAGGATATGATGTGCATAAAGGGAATTCTCGGTGATATTAGCCTTTCCTCCAGGCACGTTAAATCTTGAAGACATTCCGGAATATCAGGAAACTTCAATCCTTCTGAGAGGCAGATAATTGGTATTTTCCCTTGTTTGACAATACGATAGCAGGTGCCACAAAAATTATATTTTTGGTCCGAAGATGGAAATTTCGACGACAAATAAAAGACTTTTCTAGCATCTTCCGAGTGCGCGAACTTTGCTAAGGTCTGACGTTTTTCTAGATTTTTTACTTGGTGAGGGAACCAAGTGCCCCCACAACACACGCATATTTCAATGGGCCCCTTTTTTTATTAACAATGCGTACATATCAAAGATATTAGCAGCTCGACGTTGACATGCTTGTTCTTCTAGCAGTGCATCACGAAAAAGTTCACGACGTTTTCTAATATTCCTCCTGACTTGCCTTTCGCTCTCCAACTGACGATTTGCTGGATCCGACCTATATAATTGTGCTCTTTGCAACATTGATTCCTGCTCGTTTGCAAGTTGTTGCCTAGTTTGCTGGCGTGTCACTCTTCTTTGAGAAGAATTTAAAATTTGTTCACGACGTCTTGTTAGTGGATCTTCTCGACGACTTCTTCTCAATGCTGCATCTCGTTGCCTTTCTTCTTCTCTGATTATGGGATTCTGGCGTCGTATAGAACGTTCCATTGTGTCGCGCTCCTGCTCCGGTGTTGCGTTCCTGCTCCTCTGCTCTATACTCCGGATTTAAACGCCTATTTAAATGTGCTATGGTGTGGCGCTCCTGCTCCGCAGCTCTGTGAAGCAGGTTTTGTCGTCTATAAGAACGTCCAGAACTGTCCCGAATTCTCTCTTCATTACGGAACTCCAAATTTGAACTGCGTAATTGTGCAATATAGTCGGCATTTCTCAGTCGATTTATTTCCAAATTTTGGCTATATTGTTGTCGGCTTCGATTTAAAGCATTACGACGTCTTTGTTCCTGCGACTGCCTATTTAGATACACTTGGCATTTTAGAAATTAATATAAAATATTTTTACCAATAAAAAATATAAAAAAAATTAAGAGTTAAAAATTAGTAAATAATAAATAAATAATAATATTATAATATATTCCAAAAAATAATGGTTATTTTTTTAAAATTTGAAAGTGTTGTTCAAAGTTTAAGATGCATGCGTAAACTGAAGTAATCCGTTGTGTTTGCACCCTATTTATAAAATTTTTTTAGAATCCTATATTTAAAGTTTTTCCTGTGTTTTACCTGGTTACACCTTCCAACTTTGTTAGGTTTTCTGTTGTTCCTATCTATCAATTAATAACATATCATAAAAATTAGGAATTTATTTTGTTCAAATATATTGAACAGGCTTATCTTCGCCAATGCTGAGGCAGTACAAAGCATATACAAAAACAGACACATACTTAAAATTCATTGTCATGCAAAACAATAGCATACAACAATAACAACATTACTAAGGATAAGATATTTCCATATGAAAACCCATGGGTTCTTAGAATACATTTTAGCAACTGGTTGTAAATGTACGCATATTAAAACAAACCCAAGGTCACACAACATAGGTTTAAACCAGAGCCGCTCAAAATTTTTAATGCCTATACTCGGAGTATAGGCAAGTAAATGCAGTCGAAGCATGTACGCTATGACGCTAACTCTGCCAGCGTCAAAAATACACTCGAAATACAGGAATTCAGTTTCGAATAAGCATATAGAGGACTTAATGAGAATCAAAACTTACGATCTTGAAGTCGATATGGAAAAAATCATGGAAAGTTAAAAAAAATTAACTTAAAATTATTGTTGTTCTTAATTGCTTTTTTAATCAAAAACCATAATTTTTTATTTGTTTCTAAATTTTTAATAACAAAATAACCAAATAGCACGATTTCACTCAGTGTACTAAGCAAGCCCGCGCACACAATCATACGCTAGCAGATATCAAATGTGTGATTGTATGCGTTGGTAAATAAATTGCGCATTATTTTGAGCGGCTCTGGTTTAAACAATGTGCTACATACATATGAATATGCACACATATAACAATACGTGAAAACTCGGTATTCGGTAAGTTTATAAAGCAGCTAGTCTGATCTGTAAACATTACTGGGTTCTGTATCATTGTCGTAGATATTAATCCATATGAAAATTCATCAAGCATTTTTAGTGAAAATATTAAGGCGTTAATTACAAAAGAAACATTGTAGAGGTTTTTTATACCTCACTTATACTTTCTGCATACCCATCGAACAATGTTTAGTTCCTCCCTACGTTAGTACCTAGGTTTTATTTTGTACCTACCTAACAGTTAATAAGGTTTTAAAATGGGATAATTATGTTGAATAAATTAGTGCTCTATTATTATTAATATATAATAAAATATGCGTCTGGACAAATTAGGGATTTAGTTATTTTATGGCAAATTAAAACAAAATATTTATGCTCCTTATTCTTATGTTATGTATTCTTAACATAATTTTTAACTTTTTGTCTCAGTTAGTTACATGTCCTTTACCTTACTACTTTTATTGAAAGTAATTAATATAATAACGGATTTGTTTACAATACAGAAAAAAATAAAATAGAATATTAATTAGTTCCGTTATACCTACCAACTATATTATACTGTGGAGAAAATTGATTCGCTATTTAAGGAAAAAAGTAATTCATGTCAAATTTTGTGATGATATTTAGCCAAAGTTGCCCATATGTGAACTTGATTTTGATTTTTCAGTTTGTATGGCAGGTTTTGTTATCCGACCTTCAAAATTTCTTCAACTATTGTATTGTATCAGAATTTTTTTTCGGAGATTATATAATTATCGTAAGCAGTAATCCATGTCAAATATCGTGAAGATATATCGTCAAATATGAAAGTTTTCAATACAAGAACTTGATTCCGATCATTCAGTTTGTATGGCAGCTATATGCTATAGTTAACCGATCTGAACAATTTCTTCCGATATTACATTATTTCTAACAACAATAATTCAGGTCGAATTTCATGAAAATACCACGTCAAATGCGAAAGTTTACCATACAAGAACTTCATTCCGATCGTTCGGTTTGTATGGCAGCTATACGCTATAGTTAACCGATCTGAACAATTTCTTCCGATATTACATTATTTCTATGAACAATAAATCATATCAAATTTCATGAAGATAGCACGTCAAATGCAAAAGTTTTCCATACAAGCACTTGACTCCGAACGCTCAGTTTGTATGATAGCTATATGCTATAGTTAACCGATCTGAACAATTTCTTCGGAGATTACATTGTTGCCCTAGAAAATAATCTATACCAAATCTGGTGAAGATACATTGTCAAATGTAAAAGTTTTCCATACAAGAACTTGATTCCGATCGTTCAGTTTCAAAAGGATATCTTAAAAACTGAAGGACTAGTTCGTACATATACAGACAGACGGACGGACGGACGGACAGGCAGACGAAAATGGCTAATTCGACTCAGCTCAACATACTGATCATCTTTGTCTTTATATATATAAATCTTCTGACCGTGTGTTTGTATTTGAACTGCTCCTAAACGGATGGACCGATTTTGATGAAATTTTGTGTGTATATTCAAGGAGATTCGAGAATGGTTTAGATTTACAATTTGGTCCACTGGAAAATGTTTTTTAAATTAATTTTTCATTTGTAATTAATTGCTAATTTTGGAATGTTTGACCAATGGATGGCGCTACCATCGCAGTATCCAATATTCAAACCTTAAATTGGCGTAAACGTGGATTAAATAAAACGATGCCAAAGTAAGAGGCGATATAGACAAGTTTTCATAATGTGGACAGAGTTGTTCGTTCTTAAGTAATAAATTGGGTGATTCAATACATCTATGGGTAGCTGTAACATTTGTTTCTACCTGCTAACTATTGGAGCGGATATCTTGAGAGGCAATTTAAAATTGCAAAAGATCTGGCATACAAAATAGCGGCATAACTGAAGTGTTGATGAAAAGGTATATTATAAAAATAAAGTACATTTTCAAAATAACATTTTTCCAAAAAATTAATATTTAGTGTAATATTGTTAATTTACAGAAAAATTATGCAAATTGGGTTGGGAATATATCATTGCTAATTTTAAATTTATTATTTTAATTGGTATATAAAATTTATGCCACCAATATTACATAGTAGTCCAAAAATATGAGTTCTTATTTTTCCTAGAAATATAAGTAAAAGATGTATGTTGTAATTACTGTATGATGTGTATGAGCCGGTCGTCGGACGCGGCAATAATTACACTAGTTGTATGTTTTGCAAATACACTTTATTGGCCAGGCTCCATGTGCTGCGGCTTATGCTTTTTAAACATACATACATATGTGCATGCATATAAGTAAAAGGTGAAAGCGATACACTTACCCTTTCTCGCATCAAGGGAATTTTGGGGGAGTGTGTTTATTTGTAGCTTGCCCTAATGTTTGGTTCCTTATTCTTCTTATCTCACTGCTCTTAGTATGCTCCTGTGTGCCTTTTTTAAGTGCTTTTGGGTCTGTTGTCTTTGTTTTTATTATCTTATGTTGCCTTTTTGTTGGAGTCCGCGCCCGGTGGTGTGATTTTAATTAGTTTCGCGCCCGCTGTTGTTGTTGTTTTTGATTTTGTTTAGTTTGTTAGTATTTTTTCACCCCACTGTTGTCTAAATTTTTGTTTTTTCACTTGTATAGTTTTAAGAATATGTATTAGTCACCACACTTAATTTAATTAAAATTATTTATTATTATTATTTTTTTGTTTTGTTTTTCTTCTTTAAGGTGCCTTTCTGTAGGCTCGAAGGACCATGTTCTCGTAAGTGGCGAACTCACCTTTTGTGTTACCGAAACTCATTTTTCTAAAGGATAACGCAAAGTACGGAGTTTTTCCTTTTTAAATATTCTTATATGTATATATGTATTATATTTACACTAATCGGCGGCGGAATAAATTGATTATAGCAAAGATTTCACAATTATAATTTACACCAATCGGCGGAGTAAACTAATTACTATATTGAACGGGGGAAAAAAGCCGAGATGATGCAAAAAAGCGTATGCGCAAGTGCCTGAGTCTTAAAACGTACGGAAACCAAAAACGAAGTGTAGGCGGCTGGAGTTGTCCGTCCCTTTTGTCCAAGTTGTTGTGTTCTGGTTGGTAGTGTGGTGTCGTAGTTGAGTGTATTGGTGTGATGTGTAGTGATGTGGAAGGTGAGTGTGGTGTGTTCTTCGTTTATGATGATTTTGTCTGCCAATGTGGGGTGTTGAAATGTGGTGTAGCTGTGTTTCATGACGGTGCAGGCTGAGAGTCATTTAGACACAAAGCAAATTTCGTATACGGAATCGTTGCGAATGTTGGAAAAGGCTTACGGTGATTAAGTTGTATCAAAACCACATACATACGAGTGGTACAAAGCCTTCAAAGACGGTCGAGAGATGGTTGAAGACATGCCTCGTTCTGGACGACCTATGATAAAGTGCTTGATAATCGTCAGGCATAATACTTGAACTCGACATATCTCGCGAGTTTGTTTAAATGAATTTGGTGGATATTTTGAGTATGAAACGATTTAGTGCTAGATTCGTCCCGATAAGGCAACATTTTTTTCAAAAAAAGTATCGTAATCAGGTCCCTTTGTACATGCTTGATCCTGCTAATTCCGATGCCACGATAGAGCACATTATAACTGCCGATGTGACATGGGTGTATGAGTTTGGCATGCAAACAAGTCAGCAATCATCGAAATGGAGAGAAAAAAGGAGCCGAAATCGAAAAACAACTACACTGAAGCCATTTAAAAACTTAAGGTGATGCTAATTGTTTTTTTCCATATGTGGTTTGGTGCATCATGAGGCATTGCGTGGGAAGATCCGTGGGAAAGGGTCGTATCGAGCTACGATTGTGACTGACTTTGAAGCCAAAAACACAATGAATACCGTCGATTAATTACCGTGTTCATTTACAATATCCCGGTATTTTTTTGTCACAATTAGTTAAAATCTAATACCTTGGGCGTATTTATTTATAGATATGTTGCCCTTTTAGTAGTTTTTAACAGCATCGTTCGTCCGATTTCATCCATTTTCACACTGTCGGCGCGTAATAGCATTTCGTGGGCGTGGCAGTGGTTGGATTGCGCCCACCACGGACTTCTACTTGTTTTGCCAAGACACGCGCATACTAAGTTTCCTAAAACTATATCCATTCTTACGTACAACCGTTAAATTAACAAAACTATTATACTTTGTAGCATCATGTTGCAAACGTATAAATATAAAATATACGTGCATTAAGTTGTACAATTAAAAACAACCCTATATTACATGTCGACATACAATAAAAAAACATGCATACACCAAATACTAATGCACACAATCAGCAACTGGTAAAATGAATCAACTGCACTTAAGTCTCTCGCTCTGAACACATAGAGCGCGACAGACTGTAAGCGACATCTGTCAAATATTGAAATTCACACTTTCTTATGAACACAGCACTGGCTACTAGGCCTTCAGCCGCCTTATTAATAGCTTAGGTACTATAATTGTGTTAGTTAGTTGTTAGTGTGTTAGATGTATTTTAGTAAATTTCTATCTTTTAAAAATTTATATGTAATCATTACGTTTTTATCTGAGGGATTTTTTAATGCTAGTGCTAAGTCAATGTTGTCAAAGTAGTGTGTTGTTGAGTGGATTACTGGGCAGTCTGCTAGTTTGTGTTGAATTGATGCGGAGTTGTCACAAAAAGGGCAATTGGAACGGGATTTTCCCATAAGTATATGCGAGTGAGTTAGGATGGTGTGTCCGATCCTGAGGCGAGTGTATGCTTTGATGGCGCTTATTATCGTGGTGGGCCCATACAAGGTTGGTATTCTATCTGGGTTGATGTTGGCGTATCTATGGGTGTGTAGTTTCCAAGCATTTAAGTTTTCTTCGAGCCTTTTGTGTTTGATGAAGTTGCGTATGTCTTGTTTCGAAAGATAGTTGTAAGTAAGAGCCGGTATGTTTTTGACACTTTTGGCAGCGGCGTCAGCGAGGTGATTGCCAGTTATTCCCACGTGGCCCGGAATCCACATTATTTTAATTTTTCTCGGAGCGCTGATCATGGCGTCTCTGATTTTGCTTATTATCGGATTGTAATTTGATAACGACTTAATGGCTGAAATGCAAGACTTGCTGTCGGTGCAAATGAGGTATTTACCACTGTGTTTTTTTGCATGCTCGACCGCCTTCAATATGGCAGATGCCTCTGCTGAGAAAACCGAACACATATGAGGAAGAAGCCAGTTGCAGATTGTATTACCTGTGTTCGTGAGCACGGAAAAGGAAGTGTATTCGGCTGACTTAGATCCGTCTGTGAAGATCAACTTCCAGCCATTTTTTTCGTATTCATTCTCCACTTCAAAAAACGTTTTTTTGAAAACTTCGTTTGGTGTGTTCTGTTTGGGCAGCTTGGATAGTTGTTGGGGAGTGATTCACACGGGATTAGCCAATGAGGATGAAGGGGCTTTACTTTATTCCCCACAGACAGTGGAAGAGCATTTTTTTTGCAAAGATAACGCATTTTGTTATTGCTGAAAGAACTCTTGGTAGCCTGGTACGTCTCAGCGAAGTAGCAAAGGCCTTGGTCAGCGATGAGTTTGTGCTTTCAACCGCTTTTGATAGCAGTCGGTGGGTTGCGTCTTCAATCCTATTTTGTACACTTGGTAGACCTGACTCCGCAAGAATGGTTTCAATTGGTGATGTTGGAAAAGCTCTGTATCGCGCAGTGGTATGGGGCACATATAAGCTTGATGTTGTTCTTCGAACTTCGTCCGTAAAGCGGAAGCGCATAGTCGATCTTTGAAAGAAGAAGTGATCTGACAACACTGATGAGCGTATTTGGATGTATTAACGAGTATTTTGACGAAAGATATTTTACAATGTTTAATCTTGATTGCAAAGAGTTTCTAATGTATTTACAATGCGAATTAAAATTATACTTAGAGTCAAAAACTAATCCTAGACTTTTTAATTCTTTTGTACATTCTACATATGTTAGTGTTGTTAAAGCAAAGTTTTATTCCGCTGCAATTTGTTTTTCTGCATATATGGAGGATATGCGTTTTTTTTTAGTGATAGCTGTGCACCGGAAACTAGCGACCATTCACAGATTTCATTAAGGATATTGGAAAATGTATGTTCGGATGCGCTGAGGTCGGAACGATTGGTGTAAATTACGACATCGTCTGCATACATTTGGCGCTCAATTCCTTTGTGCGTGTTTATTATTCGACTTATCTCATCAAAGGCAGTGATGAAGAGGAATGTTGAAAGTGGCGAACCTTGCGGCGTGCCGTTTGAGAGTGGAAGTGTGGAGGAGAAGAATCCATTAACATTTACTTTCAATTTACGGTTAGTGAGAAAGCTTTTAACGAAATTCAAAATTTTCGGACCGATCTTCCATTTTTTTAATTGCCGCAGCACAATGTGGGCGCCGATTTTATCAAAGGCTTTGTTGAAATCTAAGGATAATATAGATAAATGATTCCTACTGGACAGAGCGTTGCAGATGGAGTGGTCGAGGTGGAGTAATACATCTAACGTGCCTTGGCTTCTTTTATATCCGACTTGATTAGGTGTCATCAATTCATTCCGCTGGGCGTACCACGACAGCCGGTTCGCGATTATTTTTTCAAAAAGTTTGCCTAAGCATGGTAGGAGAGAGATTGTTCTGTAACTGTCGATATCTGTTGATTCTTTATTGGGTTTAAGAATAGGGATTACGCCCGATGTCTTCCAAAATTGGGGATAAATACCGGTGTCCAGTATTTTATTGTAAAGTTTGACGATTCGTTGCTTGAGCTCAATTGGCATGTTTTTGATCATAGAGTAAGATATTTTATCTAAACCGGGGGTTTTGCCGCTTACTCCGAATAGAGCATACTCAAACTCATCTAATTGAACACTGGAATCGATTTGTTTTGCTGAGGGTGACATAGATGGAGACATAGAGGCGTTTTCCGAAAGTGTGGATGATTTGAGGGCTTGAAACTGAGTGCTGAAATTGTTGTCAGAACTGTTGTTGGAAAAATGGTTGAGAAATTCTTCTGCGATATCTATTGGGTTGTTTAAGTGACCTGAAGGCAAATTTAAGCACCTGATTGTTGACGTGGTGGGCGAACCAGCTAACTTTTTGAGGTCAGCCCAGATTTGTCTCGGATTGGAAGAAGGATTGATTTTGAGCGTAAAATCTTCAAGACATTTGCGCTTGGCTTGTTTGACGGATCGACGAAAGTAGGCGTTGGTTTTTTTGAAGCAAATGAGTTTTTCTAGTGTGCGGCATCGTTTGTAGTCATACCATTCAGTTTGTTTTCTTGTTCTTAAAGAAGCTAATTGTTTATTCCACCAAGGGATATTTTTAGAAATTTTTGAATGATTAGTTTGTGGGATGGAATCGTTTGCTGCTGAGCGAATAATTTTCGTTATTCGAGCGGTTTCCTGGTTGGGATTTACTGCTGTTGGGCTTTTATCACATTTAGCTCTACAGAGAGTTTGGAATTTCACCCAGTCAGCGTGATCGGTTTTGAAAATATTCTTTAGTTTATAGCATTTGTTTATTGGTCCCAAGTGTACTTTTAGTATTATGGGGAAGTGGTCACTTCCATGTAAGTAGTCTAGTATGTTCCATTCACATTTAGCGGCGAGCGTATCTGTACACAAAGTGACGTCAACATGAGAAAAAGTGGAGAAAGTTGAAAAATGGGTGGCTGAGCCATTGTTTAAGGAGATTAAGTTTGAGGAGAGGATTACATTTTCTATATGTTTTCTTCTGGAGTTTACTGTCGTTGAACCCGATATCGGGCTCCATGCATTTAAGTCACCGGCCAAGATCATTGGGGAAGGAAATTGACTGGTTATTTGCATGATATCGTTTGTGGTGAAGTGTTGGTCAGGTGGAATATATAAGCATATTACGTGAATTCTTTGTGTTAGAAATATTTCAATCGATAGCACAGCCAAGTTTGACTGGATATGTTTCCTTTGTGTGGAATGTCCCTTCTTACTAAAACTCCAATGCCTTGTTTATTTGTTCTGTTATGTGGAAGGTTGTGGAATATACCAACGTAATGTTTGGGGGTATGAGCAGTCTGTTTGTAAGCGATATGTGTTTCGTTTAAGAGTATTATTGATGGTGCGTAATCTTTAATTAAGAGCTGGAGTTCGTTGTAATTGTTAATGTAGCCATTTAGGTTCCATTGCATTATCGTACACATGTTAAGAGAGTACTTTATTAAGCGCTTAGATTAAAGGTAACTAGAAAGATTGAAGAAGGGAGAAGATGAGAAAGCTTAAGAGAGAATGAGAAATAAACTAGAATGAGTTGTCAGCTTGGCTGAGTGTCAACTGTTGAAAGCTCACTCAAGTGATTATTGAGAATCTTTGCTGTATTCAACTTCGTTATTTTCTGTGTTATTTTGTTCTTTTTGTTTGGAATGTTGGTGTATTGTGGGTGTATCAGAATCATGCATATAGATATTGTGGAATGCCATTGAGTTAGGTGGGTTATTGTTGGCGGTTGGATATTTATTGATGGAATTTAAAGTGCTGAAAATTAGGGAAGATGTTGTTGACAATTAGGGAAGATGTAAGACCAATTGCGAAGTTATTGTTTATGGGATTATCGTTGTTATTTATTGTCGGAGGAGAGTTGTATTCACTTATGGAAGGAGTGGAGATAGATGCTGAGCAGTTTTCTGTGTACTGATTATTTTCTTTATTTGTGTGGTTGATGTTTGAATTATTTGAGGTTGAGTGCGGTGTAATTTGAGTTGTTGTTTTTAGTGCGTTAACAAATGTTTCAGTTAAGGTGTTGGTTGGAAGAGTGTCTTTGTACTTTTTAACAGCATCTCGCATACTATATTTTTCCAAGGTTTTTATTTTCAATATTTCTTTTGCTTGCTGAAACTTAGGACAAGAGTTGGCGGAAGACGGGAGATCCCCGGAGCAATTCATACACATCGTACGTTGGCAGTTTTCAGGGAAGTGAATTGGAAGACTGCAAATAACGCACATTGGAGAATTTCGGCAGTGTTTAGCCGTGTGTCCCAATTTCTGGCACGATTTGCATCGCATTGGATTTGGAATATAAGGGCGAACAGAGGTCATTCTCCATGCGATGACAATTTTTGTAGGAAGAGAGTAGGAGTTAAAAGAGATAAGCATTACTCCAGTGTATTTTTCTACACCATCAACAACTCGTTTGAATTTGTAGACAGAGGACACTTCATATGACTTTAGGCCTTCAATTATTTCATCTTCCGGGACGTCTATGAGGAATGGTGCATAGACCGTAACTTTATTGGAGTTAAGGTGTTCATGATAGGTCGCTGTGACTGATCCAATTGAGGGAAGATATTTGGTTTTTATAAATTTCTCAGCAATGAGTTTGTTATTTACCAGAATAAGTAGGCTTCCATCACGCAATTCACTGATTTTGTTTATGTTTTTGCTTATGGTTAAAATAGCATTGTGAACACGAAAAGACGAGATTTTTGAAAGAGGCTTGGAAGTATCGTCAGATTTTAGCACAATAAATTTTGGATCGTCTTTTTTTGTAGGTGGAAGAGTAGGAAAAATTTCCGACAGTTTTTGATTCGCTTTTTTACGCTTAGGTTGGGGACTCTGGGCAAGCAGAGCAAACCTATTGTCCCCGAAATGGGTAGCCCCTTGGGGCATTTTTGATCAAAGAACACTCACAATTCTGTGATTAAGTTTTTCTTACTCACTTATATACGGCAAATCAAATATGTTTGCAAGAGTAGCTTAAGCAAAGTTGAAGCACACGCGGGTTGCTAAATGTTAGCGAAAACTCGGAAATAACAACGACACAACTGCTCAGCACGAATGATAGTCGGTGACTGTCCGCTATAAATATAAAGAACCGTTTGTAGTTTTTGGCTAGACGAGTTCATGGGCCAGATCAGGTGAGTAGGGTGAGTGATTAATTGTTAAAATGGAGTTTTTCTGTCAAAAAAAATCAGTGAGAATCGTCGACCTATGACACAGCGCATTATCGTACAAAAGACGCCAGGATCCTGCCTCACGGTATTGTGGTCGATCACGACGAATGCGCGACAAAAGACGCTTCATAGCATGAAGGTAAAACACAGCATTAATCGTGTGCTCAGGTGGGACGAACTCTCGGTGTACAATACTCTCGGAATCGTAAAAACAAATCAGCATTATCTTTATTTTTGACTTCTGATCGACGCAAAGGTCCTCACGTCCTTCCTCGAATCGTTTAAACCACTCATTCACATTACTACGGGATAGGTACTATTCACCATAAACTTTTGTCATCATCTGAAATGTTTCAGTAAACGTTTTCCCAAGTTTAAAAAAACTTAATATTTGCTCTTTGTTCAAAATGCATTTTACGACCGATGACTAAAAGCTGCTGTCACTTTTTATCGATAACATCGATTGTAGTTATCCAATTGTCTTAAAATTTTTACGAAATGTCAACAAGAGACCAAACTTTTTATTTCATATACCCACCAATAGGAGGCGCCACCAGAAACAGTTATATTTAAAAAGTTCTGTTCCTTTTGCGACATGCCTTGTATATTCCGCAATATTTTTTAAAATATTTGGGTCATTGGCTGTAATCTTTTTTAAAGGTATTGCGGTATTGAGGGAATTTATTACCTGCGATAAGTTATCCTATCCTAGTGGAAGACTGTGGCTTCCAGACAGAATATCGTGTACATACATACGTCTGTGTTTTTAACACTTGTGTTGCCAGAGGAAATTCTGACTTTGTGTTTTCTGCCAGTTCGTGGAGTGTACGAATGGCTAAGTATGGAGCACAGTTTACGCCAAAGGTTACTGTTTTTAATTTAAAGTCGCGTAGTAGACTCTTGGCAGATTTTCGGAAAATAATTCGCTGAAAATCTTGATGATCTTTATGTACGACTATTTGTCGATACATTTTCTCTACATCCCCATTGAATACGTATTTGTATATACGCCAGTTCAATATGAGGAGCATTAGATCTGGTTGGAGTGTAGGTCCCGTAAATAGAATGTCATGTAGGGAATTCCCCGAGCTAGTGGTTCTTGAGGCATTGAAGAAAACTCGAACTTCTGTTGTTTTTTTCTCAGGCTTTACTACTGCATGATGTGGCAAGTAGAAAGAGTAATACTTGCCTCTAATGATTTTTTCACATGGACTTACTTCCTCCATGTGATCTAAATGAAGGTATTCTGCTAAGATACCATCATAATCTTGTTTCAGCTCACCTTTTCTAAGTAGGTTTAGTGTATCTGGAAATTGTTGTTTTAGTGGTAGTCGTACGACATACCGACCATTATCTGATCGAGTAGTTGTGGCTTTGTAAAAGTCTTCACAATACTGATCTTCTGGTGTTGTAATTGAAATGGGGAAGAGTTCTTCTAACTCCCAAATTTCCCTAATTGTGAATTCGTTGGATATTTCTTCAACTTCAGTTGTCATGGTAGAAACTGTTTCAGTAACTAGTCCACTTAGTATCCAACCGAAGCAAGTATTTCGAGCCAGAAGGGTGTTTGAGATTTTTTCAACACCTTCTAGTATAATTTGCGGTATAAGGTCGCTGCCTATTAGGATGTCTATTTGAGCTGGCGTGTTGCAGTTGGGATCTGCTAGAATCAGGTGTGAAATCTTATCACAATGCTTGCTATTTATTTTATAGCATGCTTGTTAGTTGCGGTAAGACAATAGCATTTGCATTAATGCGCTTATCCGTTCGGGGGGAAATTAGGGTAATGAAGCATATTTTGTTAGAGTTTTGTACTACTCTTCCGCCAATTCCCGTAATTTCAAATTTTGCTTGCCTTGTTGGCAATTTTAATTTATTTTGTGCCTTAGACGCTATAAAGGATCGTTGTGACCCTTGTGATCTCTATTAAGGCTCTAAGTTTAAACAGTTCTCTGTGTTCGATTGAGACAACTGCAGTTGGTAGTAATACCTTACTTTTATTCTCGCTGTGTAGCGTTTGAGTTTTTAATGCCTTTGAGCCGCATGGTGTCTCTTGGCAAATTTCGATATTTTGTGTTTCGGCAGTTGCTGTTGCAACTAAACTCGTGGCTTTTCGTGAAAATGCGTTACTTTGGGGTGTATTGGGAGACATGTTGTAATGTAACATGGAATGATGTCTTTTATGACATATACGCAGTTAAATTTGCTTTCGCAATTAGTAAGAATGTGCGCGTGGGACAAGCAGTTTGTACAGAGTCTTTTTGACCTGACAAAGTTGTTCCTTTCGTTTAAATTTAATTTTTTTAACTTCTCGTTAGTTTTGAGTTTATGCCCTCCTTTGCTTTGTGTGCTTTGAAAAAGCTTCTATTTAAATTGTTGTTGTTATTGACTTGGGGTCTATTGAAGCTTCTGTTTAGGTCGTGTTGAACGTTTTTCGTTCTGACTGTTTTTTTATCTACCCTTTCCGCATTTTCATATTGGGTAGTTAAGAATCTTTCATTTGCAGCCACGTTGGGCAGTCTCTTCTTGATGAGAGCGATTGATCTTCTGCTAATGCTGCGGTGCATATGTTTACCAGAATACGGTCACAGTTGTCTGTGGGAACGTTTTGTGTCGATAGAACCGACAAACAATTTGAAACAGTAGATTCTAATTTTATGAATTCTTAACTTGTTTCTTTTTGAATTTTCGGCAAGTTTATGAGTATCGTTACGTGCTTGTCGACCAATATTCTTTTGTTTTCATATCTTGCATTAAGAGCTTCCCAAGCCAGATTGAAATTGTCATCACTCAATGCGAACTATTTTACTATTACGCCAGCTTGACCTTTTGTTTTGTATCGGAGATGATACAATTTTTGTGCTTGCGATAATTTTGGATGGTTTATGTACACGGCAGCAAACGTGTCCCGGAAGGACGGCCATTGCTCATAACCTCCATGAAATATTTCTGTATCGCATGGGCACTTTGAGGTGAATGTCAGAACTTGATTCTTGGGTTTGTATTTGTGGCAGCTCTACTCTCGAATGGGGAGTAGGTGCGATTGATTTAATAAGTTTTAGTTGATCTGCGATCATAATTTTTGTGTCTTCATACTGGTCTAAGCAGTTTTCAAATTTGACGTAAGTTGAAGATTTGAAGTTTTCTGATAGCTCTGAATCGTCAGCATCTACAATTGCGTCATATGCAGCTTGGAGACGTGTCTAGAAATTTTCAATTGTTTGGCTTTTTATTTCTAGCGCCGATTTAGAATTGTCTTGAATCGGCGAAGAAGCAAATCGAGTGCAGCATTTTATTAGACAGTCACTCTCGGAAATGAATTTAGAGTATGATATGTCTTTCCCACTCTTTTGTTTTGTAGCACCGTGCTTAGAGCGTGTACCTTCTGCAGGTTACATGGACTCTTATCGTCAGAAATCATTTTGGGAATTTTCAAGAATTGAGATGTTTTAGACTCTTTTGAATCTATATTCATTTAGAGAATGTGAATTTGTAAAATATTTGTATATGTTTTCTTTCAGTGTATTTCTTTCAGTGTATACTGAGAGCATACTCCTGTAGAACCCCCAAAGGTGATCTAGCCACCGATGCCCAGAGCATACTTAGATTATGGAGGGAACACTTCTCCAGCCTGCTGAATGGCAGTGAACACATAACACCAGGAGAAGGCGAACCCGATTCCCCAATCGATGACGATGGAGCAGACGTTCCATTACCCGGCCATGAAGAAGTTCGAATAGCAGTTGCCCGTCTGAAGAACAACAAAGCGGCAGGGGCCGACGGATTGCCGGCCGAGCTATTCAAATACGGCGGCGAAGAACTGATAAGGAGCATGCATCAACTTCTTTGCAAAATATGGTCGGATGAAAGCATGCCCAACGATTGGAATCTAAGTGTGCTATGCCCATTTCCATAAAAAAGGAGACCCCACAATCTGCGCCAACTACCGTGGGATAAGCCTCCTCAACATCGCGTACAAGGTTCTATCGAGCGTATTATGTGAAAGATTAAAGCCCACCGTCAACAAACTGATTGGACCTTATCAGTGTGGCTTCAGACCTGGTAAATCAACAACCGACCAGATATTCACCATGCGCCAAATCTTGGAAAAGACCCGTGAAAGAAGAATCGACACTCACCACCTATTCGTCGATTTCAACGCTGCTTTCGACAGCACGAAAAGGAGCTGCCTTTATTAAGTTCTCAGTATACTTCTTCTTCTTTACTGGCGTAGACACCGCTTACGCGATTATAGCCCAGTCAACAACAGCGCGCCAGTCGTTTCTTCTCTTCGCTACGTGGCGCCAATTGGATATTCCAAGCGAGGCCAGGTCCTTCTCCACTTGGTCCTTCCACCGGAGTGGAGGTCTTCCTCTTCCTCTGCTTCCCGCGGCGGGTACTGCTTCGAATACTTTCAGAGCTGGAGTGATTTCGTCCATCCGGACGACATGATCTATCCAGCGTAGCCGCTGTCTTTTAATTCGCTGAACTATGTCAATGTCGTCGTATATCTCGTACAGCTCATCGTTCCATCGAATGCGATATTCGCCGTGACCAACGCGCAAAGGACCATAAATCTTTCGCAGAACTTTTCTCTCGAAAACTCGCAACGTCGACTCATCGGTTGTTGTCATCGTCCAAGCCTCTGCACCATATAGCAGGACGGGAATTATGAGCGACTTATAGAGTTTGGTTTTTGTTCCTCGAGAGAGGACTTTACTTTTCAATTGCCTACTCAGTCCGAAGTAGCACCTGTTGGCAAGAGTAATCATGCGTTGGATTTCCAGGCTGACATTGTTGGTGGTGTTTACGCTGGTTCCAAGGTAGACGAAATTATCTACAACTTCAAAGTTATGACTGTCAACAGTGTCATGAGAGCCAAGTCGGGACGACTGTCGTATTGATGACAGGAGATATTTCGTCTCGCCCTCGTTCACTGCCAGACCCATTTGAGTTGCTTCCTTGTTCAGTCTGGAGAAAGCAGAACTAACGGCGCGGGTGTTGAGGCCGATGATATCAATATCATCGGCATACGCCAGCAGCTGTACACTCTTATAAAAGATTGTACCTGCTCGATTCAGTTCTGCAGCTCGAATAATTTTCTCCAGAAGCAGATTGAAAAAGTCGCACGGTAGGGAGTCGCCTTGTCTGAAACCTCGTTTGGTATCGAACGGCTCGGAGAGGTCTTTCCCGATCGTGACGGAACTTTGAGTGTTGCTCAGCGTCAGTTTACACAGCCGAATTAGTTTTGCGGTTATACCAAATTCAGACATCGCGGCTTTTCGTGCTGTCGAAAGCAGCTTTGAAATCGACGAATAGGTGGTGAGTGTCGATTCTTCTTTCACGGGTCTTTTCCAAGATTTGGCGCATGGTGAATATCTGGTCGGTTGTTGATTTACCAGGTCTGAAGCCACACTGATAAGGTCCAATCAGTTTGTTGACGGTGGGCTTTAATCTTTCACATAATACGCTCGATAGAACCTTGTACGCGATGTTGAGGAGGCTTATCCCACGGTAGTTGGCGCAGATTGTGGGGTCTCCTTTTTTATGGAAATGGGCATAGCACACTTAGATTCCAATCGTTGGGCATGCTTTCATCCGACCATATTTTGCAAAGAAGTTGATGCATGCTCCTTATCAGTTCTTCGCCGCCGTATTTGAATAGCTCGGCCGGCAATCCGTCGGCCCCTGCCGCTTTGTTGTTCTTCAGACGGGCAACTGCTATTCGAACTTCTTCATGGCCGGGTAATGGAACGTCTGCTCCATCGTCATCGATTGGGGAATCGGGTTCGCCTTCTCCTGGTGTTATGTGTTCACTGCCATTCAGCAGGCTGGAGAAGTGTTCCCTCCATAATCTAAGTATGCTCTGGGCATCGGTGGCTAGATCACCTTTGGGGGTTCTACAGGAGTATGCTCTCAGTATACACTGAAAGAAATACACTGAAAGAAAACATATACAAATATTTTACAAATTCACATTCTCTAAATGAATATAGATTCAAAAGAGTCTAAAACATCTCAATTCTTGAAAATTCCCAAAATGATTTCTGACGATAAGAGTCCATGTAACCTGCAGAAGGTACACGCTCTAAGCACGGTGCTACAAAACAAAAGAGTGGGAAAGACATATCATACTCTAAATTCATTTCCGAGAGTGACTGTCTAATAAAATGCTGCACTCGATTTGC
The DNA here is from genome assembly GCA_037783105.1 of Bactrocera zonata. Lineage (NCBI taxonomy): Eukaryota > Metazoa > Arthropoda > Insecta > Diptera > Tephritidae > Bactrocera > Bactrocera zonata. The sequence continues at coordinate 65,474 of JBAWJQ010003748.1, read as the reverse complement.
TTCTTCGCCGATTCAAGACAATTCTAAATCGGCGCTAGAAATAAAAAGCCAAACAATTGAAAATTTCTAGACACGTCTCCAAGCTGCATATGACGCAATTGTAGATGCTGACGATTCAGAGCTATCAGAAAACTTCAAATCTTCAACTTACGTCAAATTTGAAAACTGCTTAGACCAGTATGAAGACACAAAAATTATGATCGCAGATCAACTAAAACTTATTAAATCAATCGCACCTACTCCCCATTCGAGAGTAGAGCTGCCACAAATACAAACCCAAGAATCAAGTTCTGACATTCACCTCAAAGTGCCCATGCGATACAGAAATATTTCATGGAGGTTATGAGCAATGGCCATCCTTCCGGGACACGTTTGCTGCCGTGAACATAAACCATCCAAAATTATCGCAAGCACAAAAATTGTATCATCTCCGATACAAAACAAAAGGTCAAGTTGGCGTAATAGTAAAATAGTTCGCATTGAGTGATGACAATTTCAATCTGGCTTGGGAAGCTCTTAAGGCAAGATATGAAAACAAAAGAATATTGGTCGACAAGCACGTAACGATACTCATGAACTTATTGTGAAGACTTTTACAAAGCCACAACTACTCGATCAGATAATGGTCGGTATGTCGTACGACTACCACTAAAACAACAATTTCCAGATACACTAAACCTACTTAGAAAAGGTGAGCTGAAACATGATTATGATGGTATCTTAGCAGAATACCTTCATTTAGATCACATGGAGGAAGTAAGTCCATGTGAAAAAATCATTAGAGGCAAGTATTACCCTTTCTACTTGCCACATCATGCAGTAGTAAAGCCTGAGAAAAAAACAACAGAAGTTCGAGTTTTCTTCAATGCCTCAAGAACCACTAGCTCGGGGAATTCCCTACATGACATTCTATTTACGGGACCTACACTCCAACCAGATCTAATACTCCTCATATTGAACTGGCGTATATACAAATACGTATTCAATGGGGATGTAGAGAAAATGTATCGACAAATAGTCGTACATAAAGATCATCAAGATTTTCAGCGAATTATTTTCCGAAAATCTGCCAAGAGTCTACTGAACGACTTTAAATTAAAAACAGTAACCTTTGGCGTAAACTGTGCTCCATACTTAGCCACTCGTACACTCCACGAACTGGCAGAAAACACAAAATCAGAATTTCCTCTGGCAACACAAGAGTTAAAAACACAGACGTATGTACACGATATCCTGTCTGGAAGCCACAGTCTTCCACTAGGATAGGATACCTTATCGCAGGTAATAAATGCTCTCAATACCGCAATACCTTTAAAAAAGATTACAGCTAATCACCCAAATATTTTAAAAAATATTCCTAAAGACCATTTGTTAGATACTAATTTCCTTATACTCGAAAAGGAAAGTACAACAAAAACACTGGGCATACAATGGAATGCGATATCTGACCAGTTTTCATATACTACAGAGTCAATATCCGCATTATCCGCCATAACAAAGAGAAAAATTTTATCATCTGTGGCGAAACTTTTCGACCCCGCAGGATGGCTTTCGCCAATTATGATACAAGCGAAAATCCTGATTCAAGAATTATGGTTATACTGAACCGACTAGAACGAACAAGTGAAGCCTCTTCGCTTTAAAAAGTGATCCCAGTTTGCTAATAACCTAAAAGACATTTTGCAGATACAAATTTCACGGTGGGTAAACTATTCCCCCGAATATAAAGTGGAAATACACGGCTTCTGCGACGCCTCTGAAAAGGCATATTGTGCCACTATTTATGTGCGCACACAAAGCGATATTGCAACTACAAGCCACCTACTGGCGGCAAAGACAAAAGTCGCACCTCTAAAAACGATAAGTCTACCACGACTTGAGCTCTGTGGCGCTCTGCTACTGGCAAAGCTAGTTTCCATGGTGCAGACCCACTTAAACCTGGCAAAATATAAATTATACCTCTGGTCCGATTCCGAAATAGTTCTAGCCTGGTTAGAAAAACCACCACACGCGTGGAAAACATATATTTCTAATCGAACGTCTCAAATAATTGATCTAGTAGGATCAGCCACTTGGCGACACGTAGAAAGTGCTGACAATTCTGCCGATCTTGGGACAAGAGGGTGCAAACCTCTTCATCTTGCCACCATCACCCCCTGGTGGAATGGCCCCTGATGGTTAACAGAATCTCCCGATTCTTCGCCACAATCGCCAATGCGCAACATAATTGCCCCAGAAAGTCGAAAAATCGTCACTTATCACACTACAATCGATGATGCTGACATCCTGGAACGATTTTCTCCGTTCCCCCGAGCACTCAGAGTAGTCGCTTATATTCTCAAATTCACAGAGCGACTCAAACTTAAGGTAAAGGGAGAAACTTTTCCTCAATATATAACATATGGTACGCCGAGAGTACTATGTTCCCCGTCTTAAGCCCCAAATCAAGAAATGCATTTTCACGAGCAAGGGCTGCACTATGCACAAGCAGAAAATAAGAGCGCAGATTATGGCAGCACTTCCACCGGAACGCTGTAATTTCGCTCTGCCTTTCACCACAATAGGTGTCGACTTTGCTGGGCTTTTTCAAATAAAGGCGTCCATGCTCAGGTCTCCCACCCTGATGAAAGGCTATGTGGCTATCTTTGTCTGTTTTACGACAAAAGCAGTACACCTTGAGCTATGTACCAATGTGACAAAGGCTTTCCTCGCGGCATTTGCTCGCTTCGTCGGACGACGTGGTTTTCCATCCAAAATCATGAGCGATAATGGTAAAACATTTATCGGAGCTCAAAGAGCCACAGAAAAACAATTTATGGATTTTATGAAACAAGTCTCACCTGACATTATAGAAAAATATGCTCCCCAAGGTATCAATTGCCAGTTTATCCCCCCAAGCGCTCCACATATGGGTGGTTTATGGGAATCAGCCGTAAAAAGCTTCAAATCACATTTCAAGAAGCTAGCTGGCACTTATAAATTCAATTATGAAGAATTCACGACCTTTTTTAACTGGAATTGAAGCCGTTCTCAACTCACGGCTTCTCGCAGCCCTCTCGCAAGATCCATCAGACCTTACAGCCCTCACACCAGAGCATTTTCTTAAAGGAGCGCCCATTCTGGCCACACCTGAGCCAGGCGTGGAGTCACTTTCCTTATTCAGTCTTCGATGGAAAGAAGACTATTTAAAGGACCTCCACAGAAGGTACCGGTGGAGATCACCAGAAAACGCGCCTAAGCTTGGAGATTGTGTCTTAATTCATGACGATTGTCTCCCCAACCCCCACCGAATGGAGGCTTGGCCGCATAGAGAAGCTTTACCACGGCTCCGATGGTCATATTCGCGTAGTTGATCTTCGTACGCAAAACGGAACACTAACTCGGCCGCTCGTTAAACTATGCTTTTTGCCCACAGCCGATAAAATCGTTACGTAAACCGTAAAAAATAAACGATAAATCGATATAACCTGCAAAACGGACCACGAATAATATCTTAATGAAAACCGCAAAAGTAGTAATAGATGGGTGATCCACATGACTACCCACCAGTGCCACCTAACGTAGCACCAACTATCATATCCGTATCTACCACAAACATATAACTTAAATAACATCTTTGACAGATCAAACGGATGTCGATATGCCGCCAGCACCAACGCCAGCCGTTCGGTCATCCATTCACGTGCCACGAACGGGGCCTACATCAGCCCCTCGAAATCTCACTGCCACAACGCAACCCACCGTTGCACGAAGTGCAACACGCGCAAATCCGACGCCGGTGTCAGCAAATCCGCAGCACCTCCGATGCCCGCTTTGCCGCCGCCCCCACAGGTTGCCGCACTGCGGCATATTTAAGATAATGATCCCTCAGCTACGCCAGCAGATTGCCCAGGAACATGGCCAGTGCCTAAATTGTCTGGCAACTACCCACTCCACACCGGAGTTTACGTCTTGATATGCGTGCCAAATATGCACGCGGTTGAATCACACACTCCTTCATCGAGAAGGCAGACAATTACCTGCCTCCTCCAGTCGTACTACGACCCGACGACCACAGGCGAACCGTGCTGCACGACCACGAAGAGTTGAGCCACCACCAGAATCACGCACACGTACTCGGCGCCAACAACATAATACATCTACACGGCGGCGTCAACTTAGGGCGCGGTCAGGCCAACCCACTGGGCTCAGTAACGTGGTGGCCACATTGCAGCAATTGCAAAGACTACTAGGCTAATAATTTTCCTAAGGGGGCCGGGATGTCTAAATGACTCTCAGCCTACACCGTCATGAAACACAGTTACACCACATTTCAACACCCCACATTGGCAGACAAAATCATCATAAACGAACAACACACCACCCTCACCTTCCACATCACTACACATCATACCAATACACTCAACTACGACACCACACTACCAACCAGAACACAACAACTTGGACAAAGGGACGAACAACTCCAGCCGCCTACACTTCGTTTTTGGTTTCCGTACGAGTTAAGGCTCAGCCATTTGCGCATACGCTTTTTCGCTTCATCTCGGCTTTTTTCCCCCGTCCAATATTATTAGTTTATTCCGCCGATTGGTGTAAATTATAATTGTGAAATCTTTGCTATAATCAATTTATTCCGCCGCCGATTGGTGTAAATATAATACACATATACATAAAGAAAAAACCCCGTACTTACGTGTTTTTCTTTAGAAAAATGTGTTTCGGTAACACAAGAGGTGAGTTCGCCTTTTAGACAAATTATTTATTCGATATTTTTATTAATTGCAAAAATTGCAATACACTACCGAGGTCGACAGGTCGCGCTCATTTTGGCGTAGTAATTAAGGAAAGTCTACCAAATTGGCAAAACACATTTTCCGCCTTCTTTTTTGTTAAAATATATGTATAAAATATTGATTATTAACTACATGACAACTAAATATCAATAATAAATAACTAAATTCATATCTTTCAAATTTATATTTTCTTTTTTGAGAATCTTATTAACGTTTAATCCAAAGGTTTTATTTGTAATGCCTTTTACCCAAGAAGAAGGTAGTTCTTTATTAATATCCGATAGGAAATGGTGTTGGTGTACATCCTTCTCTTATCGTGATAATACCTAGGCTTGGAATTTCCTTTCACATTTGGTGATTGTTTCTTATTCAAGATATATCATTGTTTTTCTAAATAATTTGTAAAATCAACTTTTTTGACAACATAATTTTATCCAGATATTTACATTTGTCAGTTAGCTGAACATTTATCAAAATATACTTGGCTTATCAGGCAATTGAAATCAAACGTGTTTACTAAATAACTGCTTTTATTTCTGGAATAATTATATTTTCTTTGTATTTTATTGGAAGTGGTTAAAAACGGTTTGGTTTTCCATTTCATTCGTTGTTGTAAGATTATGACATATTCGCTTTTCCAACATTTCCAAAAGTGAATTTTCATTTTTACACTCTTGCAACCCTTTTGCTACAGAGTATAACAGTTTTTTCACCTAACCGTTTTAGGTATCACCTTAAACTAATTGGGATAGCCATAGGGTTATATATATATCTACATACATGATCAAGATGACTTATGTATGAAGACGACAAGATACTCAAGTTGACTCTCCAGCTGCTAACAAAGCTGTGTCATCCGCAAATGTCGCTGTCATATAACTAGAATCAGACGGGAGGTCACTGGTAAAAAGCAAGTAAAGCATTAGCCCCAACACGCTTTCCTGGGGAACACCGGCTTCTATCGATTGCAAGTTTGAATATGCATCCTCTTGTTTAATATGGAAATATCTATCTTTTAAGTACGAAGCAATTATTTCACAAAATTGTTTGGGTAGCTTGTATTTCAATTTAAGCAGTAGACCCGTGTGCCAAACTTTGTCAAAACTTGAGACACGTCCAAAAAGGCCGCCGTACAAACGTTCTTTTTATCGATTGTATTTTCAACGAAATTAACGATTCGGTGTACCTGGTCAATTGTTGAATGGTGGTCACGGAAGCCAAATTGATGTGTTGGTATTATGTTTTTATTAGCGATTACTGGTTTGAGCCTATTTATGAGTACATTCTCAAAGATTTTAGATAAGGCTGGCAGTAGCGAGATTGGCCTATACGATGTAACATCGTGTACTGGCTTACCCGGCTTCGGTATCATTATGACTTCAGATACTTTCCAAAGCGACGACACATGTCTTAAGCATAAAGCACTGTTTATAATGTCTATACGTTTTTTTATACAATTCTTTGGTAAATTGCGTAATATTTCTACAGTTATTAAATCGTACCAAGGTGCTTTTTTGAGTCTTGTATTCCCGATAAGATTTTTAATTTATTTAATAGTAACAGGAGAAATGCTGATGTGTGGATCCATCAAACTATTTTCACAGTTTATCTCATACCCATCGTTAGGCGTAAATGTGTTTTTTAAATGATTTGCAAATACGGCAGCTTTCTGTTCATTCGTTTTGACCCATGCAGTTTCGTTTAGTTTTAATGGTGCTACATGTTTTATTTGTTTATTAATATTTCTCGCAGCTTTCCAAAGTGAATAGTCGTTGGATTTTTAAACTCTTTAATTTGTGCTCTTAGTTTCGCTGTACATTTGTTAAGCTCAGTTTTGAGAGCAGAGGACCTAGTTTGCTGCCATCTTCGTCCAAGTTTGCGCTTTTTATGGATACTTTCTAAGATGTGTTTTGGGTATTTTGTACCACTTAGATTCACGCGGGTATTTGGCAAAATAGCAAACTATATAGAAGAAAGAATAAAAGTTCTAGAAATATTAGAAGGAAACCCAAGTTACAAATTTAGCAATATACAGAAATTACATAAACTAATTATACCATTAGAAGAACATTCTTTGTTATATGCTTTATCTATAATAACAATCCTTGTATCTATATACACTTGAGGTCACATAATTAAGCCACACAGTCGTTATGGTGTACAAATTCATAAATGTTGAATTTTATTGATAAATCGAAAAAAAAGTTTCACAAATTTAAAATAAATTACTTAAACTTTATTGTATTCATAGTTTTTTAAAGCTAAATTTTAATTTAGAATCAAAAATCCTTTTTCTTCTTCATTGGTATGTATTTTCCGTGCTCATATAGTTAAGCCACCCGCAAAATCAAACTTTCGGATAAAAGAATTCGATGTTTTGTTCAAAAAAACTTGCCCTATTTAGACTAATATTTTATTAGGAACCTCTTTTGCAAAATTCCTTCCCTGCAGGGTTGGCTCATTGTACAGATAAGTGTGTTACATTGGTCCAGAGTAATTTTGCTCCATTCTTCCTATACAATTTGCCACAATGTAGCCCTATTTGACGGTTTTCTCGTCGCAACTGCCCTTTTAATAATCCCCCATAGATTCTCTATAGGGTTTAAATCCCGGCTTTGTGCACGTCACTCAAGACACTTGATGCGGTTCGTCGCAAGCCAGTCCTTAACGACCCTGGAGCAGCGCTTTGGGTCGTTATCCTGGATGGAAGGTCCAAGCTAGTGGTAAATCATCGGCGTAATTTCCCTTTAAATGTTTTACTAAAATGTCTTTGTACATACTGTTAGTTATTTTGTCCTCTACTTGTACAAGTGATCCTACTCCGCATGAAGTAAAACACCCCCATACCATGACTGATGATCCACTATATTTGACAGTTTTTTTAGTACACCGTGGGTTCATTTCTTGTAGCGGTGATCGCCTGACATAGGGTCTACCATCGTTCCCAAAGACATTAAATTTGGATTTATCACTCCATTCCACAAAATTTAAGAATTTTGAGTATTTTTGTTGGTGCTCCCTCGCAGACGATAGCCTTCGCTGGATGTTCTTCTTTGTAACGATCGGTTTCCTTCGTGCAATTCGCCCATTTAAAGAATTTTTCTGTAAACTATGACGGACTGCCTGTGCTGATACCCGTACACCATGCCTTTACTCCATTTGGGCTCTACTTTCGCTCGAAGTCAAAAAAGGATTCACCTTGCTCATCCGTACTATCTGCCTGTTGTCGTTAAGAATTGTCTTTCTGGGTTTTTTACGGGGCAGATTTTCAAAAGACTTATGCTTTTTAAAATACTGTAAAGCATTTTTAACCTTTTCCATAGAAAATATTAAATATTCCACTACTTTCGAAATATTTTTGAACTTTTGGTAACATTTCCATATGCCTCTTCTCTCACATGGAACTGAACTTTTATTATTACCCATTGTTTAAAAAACTTAAAAAAAGCTTTTAAATTAAATTGAATCAATAAACTTTTCACTTTTTTAACAATTTTTTTAAACAGAACGTGGTTGCTAAGATTTCGTTACACCGGCTTAATTATATGAGCACACCCTACTAGATCACTTGCGAATTTATTTTAATTTTTTCGCCAACTACGACACTTATTTTTCTGATTATGATCTTAGTAACTTCCAAACATATAACGGAATTTTTTTCCATACCATTATACAAATTCAAAACTAATTCAATGAATTTATTTTCTAAACGTAATTTTGCTATGCAGTGACTTAATTATGTGAGCACAAGTGTATATACTATATATTCGAATATTTAATATATAAATTCCATTCAGCGATAATGAAACATAGAAACCAAAGGTGACAGCACGATCTCCAAAAGAAGTATGAACAAATATTGCGAGAACAAGGAATGGAACATACATACATTACAAGTATATTTTTTGTGTAACTTATTTAAATGCAAAGTTTAATTCGCGCATGTGCTTTGAGTCTTGACTCGTAAGGAAAAAAAAGCGAAGTGGTTGCGGATTGTGTTGTTTTTCCCTTTTGATGCAGTTGTTGTGTTTTGGTTTTTAGTGTGATGTCCTCAAGTGTACTGTCATATTTGAGTATGTTTACGTGATGTATAGTGATTTGGAAGGTGAGTGTGGTAGTTGTGCCGTGTCAGTGTTGTGCGTTTAGTAACGATTTTGTCTGTCAATGTGGGTTGTTTAAATGTGGTGTAGTTGTGTTTCATGCTGAGGGAGGTTGAGGGTCATTTAGACCCGACCTCCCTAGGCAAGTAATTAGCCTAGTAGTCGTTGTAATTGTTGCAATGTGGCCACCACGTTACTGAGCCCGGTGGGTTGACGAGACCGCGGCATAGGTTGACGGCGTCGAGTACGTGCACGTGATTCTGGTGGTGGCTAAGTTCTTCGTGGTCGTGCAGCACGATTTGCCTGCGGTCGTCAGGTCGTAGCACGGCTGGAGGAGGCAAGTAATTGTCTGCCGTCTCGATGGAGGAGTGTGTGATGCTGCCGGATGCATATCCGGACGTACACTTTAGGCAGTGGCCATGTGCCTCCACAATCTGCTGGCGTAGCGAAGGCAGTATCCTCTTAAATATGCGCAGTGCGGCAACCTGTGGGTCTGCTGACATCGGCATCAGGTTTGCGCGTGTTGCACTTCGAGACCGGGGTGGTTGGGTTGTGGCCGTGGTATTTCGAGGAGCTGGTGGCCTCGTGCGTGGCACGTGAATGGTCGACTGAATGGCTGGTGTTGGTGTTGTTCCGGAAGAGCCAGGCGTCAAAGAAGGAGTGAAAGCTTGAGCAGAGCTTTCAGAGAGACTTAAGTACCTAAATAGCAACGTGAAGGACGGCAATCCTATAGTGGGCACCGATGTGTAAGTTGCCCAGATGAACCTGCATTACGTGGCGTCAGCAATCGCGGTCATTGTAGGCAGGTTCACATCGGATAACCCTGTTGATATGGGAGCCATGGGTCTAGAAAGAAGAGGTTAGAATCCTCAAAACGGACTCGAATAGGGTATTCTGCGATCCCTCTAGCGTGAGGTTCTGAACTTATATAATAATTAGGAACAATATTGATTTCTTCTGTATTTCCCAAGAGGCTGTACAGGGCCTGATATTATACTGTAGACAAAATAGACTGTCCCTGATTGTGTGTTGCGATGCAAACGCACATCACATAGAAAGGGGCAGCTCGGCCTGCAACACACGGTGTGAATCTCTCCTTGAATTAATTATTAGTAATAGTCTAAAAATTGATAATGTAGGCTGTGAACCCACATTCGTTACTAGAAATAGGAGAGAAGTACTGGATATTACCCTGAGTAACGAACGCTTGGCTGTACTGATCTCACAATGAAGAGTATCGTAAGAACCTTTAATGTCAGATCACAGAATCATGAGATTCGGGAGCTTTTTTACTTGAATCGCCTTCCTCTATCTAATGATTCGAACCACTTGTCTTGTACTGTTAAATTAACCAACTGCAAGATTACTCAAAATCTTTAATAAAAGATGGAAATAGGAAGATAAAATATTTAAATGGGGTATCAAACAATTGAAAAATAATACTTTAGCTGATCTAAACTACAATAAGTGGAATTGAATCAACGGGAAGGCATACTTAAGAATCAAAGGACTCCTAGGTCAAGCAAAAGCAAACGATGATGAATGCCTAAAAATATTTGATAAAATAACAGTGAAATATAATAATAATTGGTTGTCAGTTTTACACGATTAAATTAACTACTTTGCAAGAAGAAATGTTCATGGATGATTAGAAGGAATTATTGGAGTTAAAAACTTCATAAAAACGACAATTCGGACTCGTAGTCGATGTAGTCTCCAAAGAAGTAGCAAAAAAATAATTGGAAATCTTCCAGAATTCCTAGTATTTAGTACAAGTATTATTATTACGAGTGTCAATTCCATTTATATACGTTGGTATAGACTGTGCAGGACTGATCCATATGAAATGTTCAAAAGCAAGAGGACAAAAAGTATTTAGATTATATATAGGATTAGAGGCAGTAAGTGACAACTGACACATATTTAGCTGCTTTGTGCCACCTGCAAAAGCTGGTCTCTGGAAAGCAGAAACTCACAATGGCGGACGTCCTGGCTCTTTTCGCGGAACATCCTTGGCCAGTAATATCGGCCTACTATCTGGCGTATGCCCATGTAATCGGCGCTGGGTATACCGTGGTTCTCTTGTAGGACTCTTAGGCGGAGGAGTTTTGGCACACAAATGTTGCAGGGTAGAGGGACTTAAACCTGGGATCGACACGGGATGTGGCGATAGAGTTGACCATCCTTTTCTATGTAGTCCGCGCACTTCTCCGGGTTTGCGTGGACTTCCTCTACTTGCTTTCGCCACCATTTGTATTGTGGCGCCAACGTCGTTGCTTACCTTATGGTCTCTAGTGGCTGTTGGAACAGTGCGTCCGCTACTAGGTTGAGTTTCCCTTTATGATACTCGATGTTCAAGGTATGCTGCTGCAATTTTGAAGCCCAATTAGGCTATACGATCGGAAGGAATTTCAATGAAATTCAGCCACCTCAGCGACATATGATTGGTTATCACTTTAAACCTATGTATATATGTATATATATACCTTTAGTTAGGGTCTCATTTTTTGTAAATCCCCAGACCATGGCAAGGTACTTTTCTTCGGTACCTTGGTCTCCAATATATTCAATTTCCGCCTTGCTCTAAAAACCTCAATTTGCTTTGCTATAATATTTGTCAGTAGCCGTTTTTGAGGTCCAGACTACTAATATCCCTTGCTTTTCGTATCTCTCGATCGATCTCGGCGTTGATAATGACATGCATCGCTGCTTCGCCACGGTCGGCGCTCCACTCATGATTTCGAACCTCCTCGGCTAAGAAGTCGCGTCTGCGGGCCGCTTTGCTTCTCTGGTTGATGGTCGATGTAGGCTCGAGTCTTATGATCCTCCTGAACCTTATTCCAGAATTCGTATATTTGGAGTAGTAGCAACCGGGCCGCCTGCCATTTCTGATTTCATGGTATAGGAGGCCGCTGAAAGAAGACCTCTGCAGAATTAGAGTATGTCGTCATTAATCGCACCTGGTATAATATCTATTACTGCTTGTAGCGATGGCTGTCCAAATTGGGTTTTCCTTTACTGTGTCGAAAGTATTACTGGTGGTGCCGTGAACCATTTGTATTTCGTTGACTACGGTTACCTTCTTACCACTCATGGTTGCGACTATACGTTCTGCAATTTGGGACGGTTCTCCACCAAGATGGATTTGGGCGTTGCTGGTGATGCCCGATTACCGTCGTACATATTTTGTTGGGAAAATGGGTGGTGTTATGGTGGACGTGATGATGCGGGTTGGTCGGCTGAGTTGTAATTCTTACTTCATGGTCACCTATGATGTGTCTAGTCATATTGCGTCGAGGTGTCTCTACTGCTCGTCGATGTTCTTCATGGTTAGCTTCGTATTCTTCTTCAAGTGTGGTAAGTTCGGCTAGTGTCTCGAAATCTCGACGACCAATGTCGAGTAGATAATCAGTGTGGTTATTTCGAAAATTCATTCCAATCTCTCCTTCTGGTTCAGCGTGTCTTATTAAGTTCTGCATAGCCAGAACGTACTTTTTGTATTTTTCTGGCACGGGTCCTATGTTGTCTTCGAGACGTTCGAAGTAACGTGCGGGTAAAAAGAGGCGTAAACAACCTCTTTTGAAATAATCCAACTCTCTAATGGTCGTTGTTGGAGAGCGGTACCGCACAGTACTTCGGGAATGATTCTAGGAAGGATGTATATGTCCATCACAGGAAACTAGGTTGGTGATGGGAATCTTAAGAGTTGAGTCGGTCAGATAATCAACGCACTACCAAGCTCACCCTTAACAAATGGCATTCACAAATTAAGGTACCAAAACTAGCCAGAAAATCTACTCACTGATGGGTATGATGCCGGACGTGTGTACGATGCTCAGTAGATACAGTAATAAACCTTTTCTTTGTTTACATATATATACTTATATATACTCAACTCCAGAAAATCTTAAGGTGTTGTGTAAAACTCTTTTGTGTGTACGATTAGTAAAACCTCCTAAACTTTTCATAGATTTTTCTAAAAAAAGGATACAATGATGAATGCCAATTTTGATACTTGTTGTCATTTCTTTAAGGGGTTGGGGTAGTCAGTGTTATTTTACAAAAGTAGTAATATGGCATTATTATGGAATGTGTTGACTTGTAGTCACGAACATTTCAAAAAAAAAAATTAATTTCCAAAGTTATAGTTGTTTGTGTTGACCCAGTTCCAAAAAAAAGGTACTTGCGGTAACAACCACAAGTTCTTGGAGATTCATCTAAAATCAATCGGACAAAAAAAATTAGTTTTATAAATAGATAATCCTGGGCCTGATGGAAGGATTTTTTTTTTCAAAAATTATCAAAATGGCGGCCTTAGGAAATTTTTTTCAAAATTTTTGTGAAAAAAACAACAGTTAATTGGTCTTAAAAAACTCAAATTTTTTAAAAAATAAAAATCCTTCGATCAGGCCCGAGTTTATTATGTATTATAAAAGCTGTATTTATTTAATGAAAATCTACTGAGCGGGTTTCGAGTTACAGTTGTCACCAGTTCAAAAACATAGTTTTGAGAAAAACGCGTTTAAAGTTTCACACTAGCGCTTTGAAGTGCCCGAGCTCTCTTTGTTATTTCTCGAATAACTCAAACACTAATTATCAGATCAACGTGAAATTTTCAGAGAATATTATTAATGTAAATGCAAAAAAAAATATTTTTTTGAAAATTCTGACTACCCTTAACCCTTTAATTCACAACCCGGCGTCTTAAAATACCTATTTATTAATATAAGAACATATTTTTCTTTGAGAATTTTCAATCCGTATGCAGCCACACCTCATTTCAGGCATATCAAACTTTTGTGCATTTCACATATGTAGATAACTACCTTACCCTTCCAATAGCTAACTTTCGTATTTTAATATATTTAATAGAGTTTTAAGGAATTGGATGGTTCTTTTGTGAAAGCTAAGGAATACTATAAAAATATTTATTAATTATTAAATTATTTTTTGCAATATTTTGGTTTACATAATGTCTCTTTAAATTTAAAACTTGAACATTAAAAAATATATTGTCAATAATATTTATAATTGAATAAAATTCGTTCTAGGCACATGAGAAATATGCCAATAAATTAAATAATCTTAAAATAATCATATATTTATAAGCAATTTCGCGTATAAAGATATAATTATTGTACCTTTCTTATCAGTTTTATCGTAAATAATATACGGATAGGAATTGGTACGATATAGAAAATCCAGTATTTTTATAAGTATTTGATAAATATCGCTTGAAGTCTGTCGCTCTCAATATGTTCAGCATATGATTGATCATCGGCCTGCTAACTCTCAGCCAAGTCGTGTGTTGCTTGGTAGCGCATTCGTAACATGTTGCGTTGGGATGGCGAGGTTTTACAGTTGTATATGAATGCTTGGTGTGTTTTTATCTGCATTTCTTGTTTCTCCTTCTTCTTGTGTTGCTAGAAGTGGCGTGTTATTTGTCATCTTGATCATTTATGTATATATATATATACAGCCATATATATGTATATATATATATATAAACATCCCGATAGCCCTATGGCTATCCCAATAAGTTTAAGGTGATACCTAAAATGGTTAGGTGAAAAAACTGTTATACTCTGTAGCAAAAGGGTTGCAAAAGTGTAAAAATGAAAACTCACTTTTGGAAATGTTGGAAAAGCGAATATGTCGTAATCTTACAACAACGAATGAAATGGAAAACCAAACCGTTTTTAACCTTCTTCTTCTTTACTGGCGTAGACACCGCTTACGCGATTATAGCCGAGTCAACAACAGCGCGCCAGTCGTTTCTTCTCTTCGCTACGTGGCGCCAATTGGATATTCCAAGCGAGGCCAGGTCCTTCTCCACTTGGTCCTTCCAACGGAGTGGAGATCTTCCTCTGCTTCCCGCGGCGGGTACTGCGACGAATACTTTCAGAGCTGGAGTGTTTTCATCCATCCGGACAACATGACCTAGCCAGCGTAGCCGATGTCTTTTAATTCGCTGAACTATGTCAATGTCGTCGTATATCTCGTACAGCTCATCGTTCCATCGACTGCGATATTCGCCGTGGCCAACGCGCAAAGGACCATAAATCTTTCGCAGAACCTTTCTCTCGAAAACTCGCAAAGTCGACTCATCCGTTGTTGACATCGTCCAAGCCTCTGCACCATATAGCAGGACGGGAATTATGAGTGACATATAGAGTTTGGTTTTTGTTTGTCGAGAGAGGACTTTGCTTCTCAATTGCCTACTTAGTCCAAAGTAGCACTTGTTGGCACGAGTTATCCTGCGTTGGATTTCTAGGCTGACATTGTTGGTGGTGTTTACGCTGGTTCCAAGATAGACGAAATTATCTACAACTTCAAAGTTATGACTGTCAACAGTGACGTGAGTGCCAAGTCGCGAGTGCGACGACTGTTTGTTTGATGACAGGAGATATTTCGTCTTGCCCTCGTTCACTGCCAGACCCATTTCTTTTGCTTCCTTGTCCAGTCTGGAGAAAGCAGAACTAATGGCGCGGGTGTTGAGGCCGATGATTGATATTAGTTCATACGCCAGCAGTTGTACACTCTTATAGAAGATGGTACCTTCTCTGTTGAGTTCTGCAGCTAGAACTATTTTCTCCAGAAGCAGGTTGAAAAAGTCGCACGATAGGGAATCGCCTTGTCTGAAACCTCGTTTGGTATCGAACGGCTCGGAGAGGTCCTTCCCGATTCTGACGGAGCTTTTCGTGTTGCTCAACGTCAGTTTAACAGCCGTATTAGTTTTGCGGGGATACCAAATTCAGACATCGCGGCATAAAGGCAGCTCCTTTTCGTGCTGTCGAAAGCAGCTTTGAAATGAACGAAGAGGTGGTGTGTGTCGATTCTCCTATCACGGGTCTTTTCCAAGATTTGGAGCATCGTGAATATTTGGTCGGTTGTTGATTTACCAGGTCTAAAGCCACACTGATAAGGTCCAATCAGTTTGTTGACGGTGGGCTTTAATCTTTCACACAATACGCTCGACAGAACCTTATATGCGATGTTGAGGAGGCTAATCCCACGGTAGTTAGCGCAGATTGTGGGGTCTCCTCTTTTATGGATTGTTTTTCAGGCGGGCAATTGCTATTCGAACTTCTTCATGGTCGGTCAATGGAACGTCTGCTCCATCGTCATCGATTGGGGTATCGGGTTCGCTTTCTCCTGGTGTTGTGCGTGCACTGCCATTCAGCAGGCTGGAGAAGTGTTCCCTCCATAATTTAAGTATGCTCTGGGCATCGGTGGCTAGATCACCTTGGGGGGTTCTACAAGAGTATGCTCCGATATTGAAACCTTCTGCAAGCCGCCGCATCTTTTCGTAGAATTTTCGAGTATTACCCCTCTCGGCCAGCTTATCAAGCTCTTCGTACTCACGCATTTCGGCCTCTTTCTTTTTCTGTCTACAAATGCGTCTCGCTTCCCTCTTCAACTCTTGGTATCTATCCCATCCCGCACGTGTTGTGGTCGATCGTAACGTTGCGAGGTAGGCAGCCTGTTTTCTCTCCGCTGCGACACGGCCCTCCTCGTCGTACCAGCTGTTCTTTTGCGCTTTCCGAAAATCAATGGTTTCGGTTGCAGCTGTACGTAAGGAGTTTGAAATGCCGTCCCACAGTTCCCTTATACCGAGTTGTTGACAAGTGCTCTCAGAGAGCAGGAGTGCAAGCCGAGTAGAAAAACGTTCGGCCGTCTGTTGTGATTGCAGCTTCTCGACGTCGAACCTTCCTTGTGTTTGTTGGCGTGCGTTTTTATTACTCAGAGGCGGGTGCGAATCTTGGCTGCAACAATATAGTGGTCCAAGTCGATGTTAGGACCTCGGAGCGCACGCACATCTAAAACACTGGAGACGTGTCTTCCGTCTATCACAACATGATCGATCTGGTTGGTGGTTTTTCGATCCGGAGACAGCCAGGTAGCTTGATGTATCTTCTTATGCTGGAATCTAGTACTACAGATAACCATATTTCGGGCCCCGGCGAAGTCGAGCAGCCTCAACCCATTTGGGGATGTTTCCTCGCGGAGGTTGAATTTACTGACCGTAGTGCCAAAGATACCTTCTTTGCCCACCCTGGCATTGAAGTCGCCGAGCACGATTTTGACATCGTGGCGGGGGCATCTCTCATAAGTGCGCTCCAAGCACTCATAAAAGGCATCTTTGGTCACATCGTCCTTCTCTTCCGTCGGGGCGTGGGCGCAAATCAGCGATATGTTGAAGAACCTCACTTTGATGCGGATTGTGGCTAGACGTTCATTCTGCAGAGTGAATGAAAGTACTCGGCGACGGAGTATCTCTCCCACCACGAATCCAACACCAAACTTGCGCTCCTTTATATGGCCACTGTAGTAAATGTCACAAGGACCTACTCGTCTCTGTCCTTGTCCCGTCCATCGCATTTCTTGGACGGCGGTGATGTCAGCCTTTATCTTTACGAGGACATCTAAAAGCTGGGTAGCAGCACCTTCCCAATTAAGGGACCGGACATTCCAGGTGCACGCCCTCAAATCATAGTCCTTATTTTGTTTGCCATGGTCGTCATCAAAAGGGCGGTCTCTCATCCGAGACTGTTTTTTTCTTTTCATTGTGGGTGTTTTTTTACGTGGCGGGTCCCAAACCCAGCGCACAACCCTATGCAGGGGGGTGTTTCGCCTTCTCACTTTAGCTCGCCTTCAAACGGATGTTCTTAGGCTACCCAGAGGATACTTGGTCAAAGACCTGAAGTCGTGAGCTGCTTGAGTCATATGTAAAAGAATCGTTTCTGGCCACTCCCAAGTGAATGGCGATCAGTGAACTTTCCTCACTTGCGTGAACTTCTATACATGACTCCATCCAACCACTTCCAATAAAATACAAAGAAAATATAATTATTCCAGAAATAAAAGCAGTTATTTAGTAAACACGTTTGATTTCAATTGCCTGATAAGCCAAGTATATTTTGATAAATGTTCAGCTAACTGACAAATGTAAATATCTGGATAAAATTATGTTGTCAAAAAAGTTGATTTTACAAATTATTTAGAAAAACAATGATATATCTTGAATAAGAAACAATCACCAAATGTGAAAGGAAATTCCAAGCCTAGGTATTATCACGATAAGAGAAGGATGTACACCAACACCATTTCTTTTCGGATATTAATAAAGAACTACCTTCTTCTTGGGTAAAAGGCATTACAAATAAAACCTTTGGATTAAACGTTAATAAGATTCTCAAAAAAGAAAATATAAATTTGAAAGATATATAATAGATATTTAGTTGTCATGTAGTTAATAATCAATATTTTATACATATATTTTGACAAAAAAGAAGGCGGAAAATGTGTTTTGCCAATTTGGTAGACTTTTCTTAATTACTACGCAAAAAATGAGCGCGATCTGTCGACCTCAGTAGTGTATTGCAATTTTCGCAATTGATAAAAATATCGAATAAATAATTTGTCTAAAAGGCGAACTCACCTCTTGTGTTACCGAAACTAATTTTTCTAAAGAAAAACGCAAAGTACGGGGTTTTTTCTTTATGTATATATGTATTATATTTACACCAATCGGCGGCGGAATAAATTGATTATAGCAAAGATTTCACAATTATAATTTACACCAATCGGCGGAATAAACTAATTATATTGGACGGGGGAAAAAAGCTGAGATGAAGCGAAAAAGCGTATGCGCAAATGGCTGAGCCTTAACTCGTACGGAAACCAAAAACGAAGTGTAGGCGGCTGGAGTTGTTCGTCCCTTTGTCCAAGTTGTTGTGTTCTGGTTGGTAGTGTGGTGTCGTAGTTGAGTGTATTGGTGTGATGTGTAGTGATGTGGAAGGTGAGGGTGGTGTGTTGTTCGGTTATGATGATTTTGTCTGCCAATGTGGGGTGTTGAAATGTGGTGTAGCTGTGTTTCATGACGGTGTAGGCTGAGAGTCATTTAGACATCCCGGCCCCCTTAGGAAAATTATTAGCCTAGTAGTCTTTGCAATTGCTGCAATGTGGCCACCACGTTACTGAGCCCAGTGGGTTGGCCTGACCGCGCCCTAAGTTGACGCCGCCGTGTAGATGTATTATGTTGTTGGCGCCGAGTACGTGTGCGTGATTCTGGTGGTGGCTCAACTCTTCGTGGTCGTGCAGCACGGTTCGCCTGTGGTCGTCGGGTCGTAGTACGACTGGAGGAGGCAGGTAATTACCGGGGGCTCTGCTTTCTCGATGAAGGAGTGTGTGATTCAATCGCGTGCATATTTGGCACGCATATCAAGACGTAAACTCCGGTGTGGAGTGGGTAGTTGCCAGACAATTTAGGCACTGGCCATGTGCCTGGGCAATCTGCTGGCGTAGCTGAGGGATCATTATCTTAAATATGCCGCAGTGCGGCAACCTGTGGGGGCGGCGGCAAAGCGGGCATCGGAGGTGCTGCGGATTTGCTGACACCGGCGTCGGATCTGCGCGTGTTGCACTTCGTGCAACGGTGGGTTGCGTTGTGGCAGTGGGATTTCGAGGGGCTGATGTAGGCCCCGTTCGTGGCACGTGAATGGATGACCGAACGGCTGGCGTTGGTGCTGGCGGCATATCGACATCCGTTTGATCTGTCAAAGATGTTATTTAAGTTATATGTTTGTGGTAGATACGGATATGATAGTTGGTGCTACGTTAGGTGGCACTGGTGGGTAGTCATGTGGATCACCCATCTATTACTACTTTTGCGGTTTTCATTAAGATATTATTCGTGGCTCGTTTTGCAGGTTATATCGATTTATCGTTTATTTTTTACGGTTTACGTAACGATTTTATCGGCTGTGGGCAAAAAGCATAGTTTAACGAGCGGCCGAGTTAGTGTTCCGTTTTGCGTACGAAGATCAACTACGCGAATATGACCATCGGAGCCGTGGTAAAGCTCCTCTATGCGGCCAAGCCTCCATTCGGTGGGGGTTGGGGAGACAATCGTCATGAATTAAGACACAATCTCCAAGCTTAGGCGCGTTTTCTGGTGATCTCCACCGGTACCTTCTGTGGAGGTCCTTTAAATAGTCTTCTTTCCATCGAAGACTGAAGTCATGATGGAGAATTTTAATTCTTTCCCATCTGTTTAATAAGGAAAGCGACTCCACGCCTGGCTCAGGTGTGGCCAGAATGGGCGCTCCTTTAAGAAAATGCTCTGGTGTGAGGGCTGTAAGGTCTGATGGATCTTGCGAGAGGGCTGCGAGAGGCCGTGAGTTGAGAACGGCTTCAATTCCAGTTAAAAAAGGTCGTGAATTCTTCGTAATTGAATTTATAAGTGCCAGCTAGCTTCTTGAAATGTGATTTGAAGCTTTTTACGGCTGATTCCCATAAACCACCCATATGTGGCAATTGATACCTTGGGGAGCATATTTTTGTATAATGTCAGGTGAGACATGTTTCATAAAATCCACAAATTGTTTTTCTGTGGCTCTTTGAGCTCCGATAAATGTTTTACCATTATCGCTCATGATTTTGGATGGAAAACCACGTCGTCCGACGAAGCGAGCAAATGCCGCGAGGAAAGCCTTTGTCACATTGGTACATAGCTCAAGGTGTACTGCTTTTGTCGTAAAACAGACAAAGACAGCCACATAGCCTTTCATCAGGGTGGGAGACCTGAGCATGGACGCCTTTATTTGAAAAAGCCCAGCAAAGTCGACACCTATTGTGGTGAAAGGCAGAGCGAAATTACAGCGTTCCGGTGGAAGTGCTGCCATAATCTGCGCTCTTATTTTCTGCTTGTGCATAGTGCAGCCCTTGCTCGTGAAAATGCATTTCTTGATTTGGGGCTTAAGACGGGGAACATAGTACTCTCGGCGTACCATATGTTTCATGAGGCTATGTTCGGCGTGTAACATGAGTATATGGATATAATTGATGAATAATGTGGCAAATGAGGATTTATCTGGTATTATTATGAAATGGCTTTCGTTATACGTAAGGCTTGAATTAGCAAGCCGGCCGTTTGCACGAAGCAGACCTTTCGTGTCTATAAATGGGTTTAGTACTAAGAGTGAACTCTTTTTATCAATTGGGTCGATTCTCTTAGTAACAACAGGTCGCGGGGGAAGTAGCGCGTTGGTGCGTCAATGTATCGCATTGAGGAAAAGTTTCTCCCTTTACCTTAAGTTTGAGTCGCTCTGTGAATTTGAGAATATAAGCGACTACTCTGAGTGCTCGGGGGAACGGAGAAAATCGTTCCAGGATGTCAGCATCATCGATTGTAGTGTGATAAGTGACGATTTTTCGACTTTCTGGGGCAATTATGTTGCGCATTGGCGATTGTGGCGAAGAATCGGGAGATTCTGTTAACCATCAGGGGCCATTCCACCAGGGGGTGATGGTGGCAAGATGAAGAGGTTTGCACCCTCTTGTCCCAAGATCGGCAGAATTGTCAGCACTTTCTACGTGTCGCCAAGTGGCTGATCCTACTAGATCAATTATTTGAGACGTTCGATTAGAAATATATGTTTTCCACGCGTGTGGTGGTTTTTCTAACCAGGCTAGAACTATTTCGGAATCGGACCAGAGGTATAATTTATATTTTGCCAGGTTTAAGTGGGTCTGCACCATGGAAACTAGCTTTGCCAGTAGCAGAGCGCCACAGAGCTCAAGTCGTGGTAGACTTATCGTTTTTAGAGGTGCGACTTTTGTCTTTGCCGCCAGTAGGTGGCTTGTAGTTGCAATATCGCTTTGTGTGCGCACATAAATAGTGGCACAATATGCCTTTTCAGAGGCGTCGCAGAAGCCGTGTATTTCCACTTTATATTCGGGGGAATAGTTTACCCACCGTGAAATTTGTATCTGCAAAATGTCTTTTAGGTTATTAGCAAACTGGGATCACTTTTTTAAGCGAAGAGGCTTCACTTGTTCGTTCTAGTCGGTTCAGTATAACCATAATTCTTGAATCAGGATTTTCGCTTGTATCATAATTGGCGAAAGCCATCCTGCGGGGTCGAAAAGTTTCGCCACAGATGATAAAATTTGTCTCTTTGTTATGGCGGATAATGCGGATATTGACTCTGTAGTATATGAAAACTGGTCAGATATCGCATTCCATTGTATGCCCAGTGTTTTTGTTGTACTTTCCTTTTCGAGTATAAGGAAATTAGTATCTAACAAATGGTCTTTAGGAATATTTTTTAAAATATTTGGGTGATTAGCTGTAATCTTTTTTAAAGGTATTGCGGTATTGAGGGCATTTATTACCTGCGATAAGGTATCCTATCCTAGTGGAAGACTGTGGCTTCCAGACAGGATATCGTGTACATACGTCTGTGTTTTTAACTCTTGTGTTGCAAGAGGAAATTCTGATTTTGTGTTTTCTGCCAGTTCGTGGAGTGTACGAGTGGCTAAGTATGGAGCACAGTTTACGCCAAAGGTTACTGTTTTTAATTTAAAGTCGTTCAGTAGACTCTTGGCAGATTTTCGGAAAATAATTCGCTGAAAATCTTGATGATCTTTATGTACGACTATTTGTCGATACATTTTCTCTACATCCCCATTGAATACGTATTTGTATATACGCCAGTTCAATATGAGGAGTATTAGATCTGGTTGGAGTGTAGGTCCCGTAAATAGAATGTCTTGTAGGGAATTCCCCGAGCTAGTGGTTCTTGAGGCATTGAAGAAAACTCGAACTTCTGTTGTTTTTTTCTCAGGCTTTACTACTGCATGATGTGGCAAGTAGAAAGAGTAATACTTGCCTCTAATGATTTTTTCACATGGACTTACTTCCTCCATGTGATCTAAATGAAGGTATTCTGCTAAGATACCATCATAATCATGTTTCAGCTCACCTTTTCTAAGTAGGTTTAGTGTATCTGGAAATTGTTGTTTTAGTGGTAGTCGTACGACATACCGACCATTATCTGATCGAGTAGTTGTGGCTTTGTAAAAGTCTTCACAATACTGATCTTCTGGTGTTGTAATTGAAATGGGGGAGAGTTCTTCTAACTCCCAAATTTCCCTAATTGTGAATTCGTTGGATATTTCTTCAACTTCAGTTGTCATGGTAGAAGCTGTTTCAGTAACTAGTCCACTTAATATCCAACCGAAGAAAGTGTTTCGAGCCAGAAGGGTGTTTGAGATTTTTTCAACACCTTCTAGTATAATTTGCGGTATAAGGTCGCTGCTTATTAGGATGTCTATTTGAGCTGGCGTGTTGCAGTTGGGATCTGCTAGAATCAGGTGTGAAATCTTATCACAATGCTTGCTATTTATTTTATAGCATATTTGTTAGTTGCGCTAAGCCAATAGCATTTGCATGAATTCGCTTATCCGTTCGGGGGGAAATTAGGGTAATGAGGCATATTTTGTTAGAGTTTTGTACTACTCTTCCGCCAATTCCCGTAATTTCAAATTTTGCTTGCCTTGTGGCAATTTTAATTTATTTTGTGCCTTAGACGCTGTAAAGGATCGTTGTGACCCTTGTGATCTCTATTAAGGCTCTAAGTTTAAACAGTTCTCTGTGTTCGATTGAGACAACTGCAGTTGGTAGTATACCTTACTTTGATTCTCGCTGTGTAGCGTTTGAGTTTTTAATGCCTTTGAGCCGCATGGTGTCTCTTGGCAAATTTCGAGATTTTGTGTTTTCGGCACTTTGCGTTACTTTGAGGTGTATTGGGAGACATGTTGTAATGTAATATGGAATGATGTCTTTTATGACATATACGCAGTTGAATTTGCTTTCGCAATTAGTAAGAATGTGCGCGTGGGACAAGCAGTTTGTACAGAGTCTTTTTGACCTGACAAAGTTGTTCCTTTCGTTTAAATTTAATTTTTTAAACTTCTCGTAAGTTTTGAGTTTATGCCCTCCTTTGCTTTGTGTGCTTTGAAAAAGCTTCTATTTAAATTGTTGTTGTTATTGACTTGGGGTCTATTGAAGCTTCTGTTTAGGTCGTGTTGAACGTTTTTCGTTCTGACTGTTTTTTTATCTACCCTTTCCGCATTTTCATATTGGGTAGTTAAGAATCTTTCATTTGCAGCCACGTTGGGCAGTCTCTTCTTGATGAGAGCGATTGCTCCCGTAAAAGTAATGATTTTCTGGTAATGCTGCGGTGCACATGTTTACCAGAATTTTGTTTGTGTCGATAGAACCGACAAACATTTTGAAACAGTGGATTCTAATTTTATGAATTCTTAACTTGTTTCTTTTTGATTTTTCGGCAAGCTCATGAGTATCGTTACGTGCTTGTCGATCAATATCCTTTTGTTTTCATACCTTGCCTTAAGAGCTTCCCAAGTTGTCATCACTCAATGCGAACTGTTTTACTATTACGCCAGCTTGAGCACAAAAACGGTATTTTTGGAAAAAAAATTATTATTTTGGATTTTGAAAATATTTTTGGATTTTGAAAATATTTTTATCAGAAAGCTGAGATTTTTTTACATAAAATTGGATAACTTAAAAACTTTTTTCACTGAATTTTGAGGTCGTTAAAAAATAAAAGAAATAGTCATTTTTTTGCTTGATCTCAATTTGAATTGCGCGCCAAAAAACAATGGAGCAACTTTGACCACTAAAAAGTTAACCACGGGTATAAAACCATGTCGCCAATTCATGGAATGGCCCATGTACTTCGAGTATTCTTTAGCTTCCAGATTTATTGGTATGTCCTCGTACGTAAGTGACGAAAGGGGTCAATACCTTTTGTAAATAAATATGTATGCGTGCACTATATGTGCTACGTATGCATATAAGTATGTGTCGGCGCACCCTAATAGTGTGTGGATGTTGGTATGCGTGTGTGAGTGTATGTGTGTACAGTTTAGGGAATTTCATTAGAAGACTAAGTTCTTATTATTGCATCAGCCGTTGATTGTGCTGCGATTGGTTGTCTGCATGTTGTCGCTTTGGGAAGTACCGTTTTAGCGGGGCGCCAGCGTGGTGACGCTGTCGCCTAGTGTGGTTCGGTGGCTAGTACAGAAAGATTCCTTCCTCAGTTGTATTTTAGAACTTAGTGAGTGAAGTGTACAAATGAACAAAGTAAACAAACTGAAAAGCCGAAACTCGTTGCGTTGAGTTATTACGATGTCTCAAAACGACGATCTTGCTACAACATCAGAAGTGGGACCTGGCTCGCTACCTAACGAATTAGATGGGCCATGGCGAGTTGTAATGGAGATGCAAAACAAAAATTTGATTGAACTTATCAAGGCCGTTCAATCGTCGACACCCGAAACAACGAATAAAAAAACAATTACGCTACCAAAATTTAACGCAGACCTTGATGGCGCCGACGTGTCGGCGTGGTGTTCCACAGCAAGTATAATTTTGACGGAAAATACCGTAAAAGGCAGTTGGTGATGGCCTTGAGTGCATCGTTGGAAGGCAGTGCGTCGCAGTGGCTTTCTCAAATATGTTATCCTGACATAACTTGGGACGAATTTAAAGAGCTTTTCATGCAGCGTTTTGGTAGTGTAGAGACGCCAGCGGCTATGTTTCTGTCAATGTTAGCTAATTGTCCGACCGATGGCGAGTGCCTCTCCAATTATGCTAGTCGTATGATGACGTCACTTATCACAAAATGGCGCGACATGGACGTGGAGGAAATTGCAGTTTCTGTGACGCTTGCGAAAATGGCTCATGTTGATAACAGATTGCAGCGCCTAACCTTTATTTCAAATATGCGCACCAAAAAAACAAAAGGAAGAAAAATCTGCAAGAAGAAATGTCTTCACCTGAAATAAAGCGTCCAAATATTTCAACAATCAAATGTCATTTCAGTGGAAAATTGGGTCACAAGATGATGGAATGTCGAGCTAGACAGCATCAAGATCATTATTCATCTCGTGTTATGAATAGTAGCGGAAGGAGTGCTTTTGGCCACCAGCAAAAAGCGAATGTAACCTGCTTTAAGTGTGGTGAACTTGGTCATATTTCAACACATTGCAGTAAGTTCGAAATGGATAAGGTCAAGGATACACACCAGACGAAAACAGTGGAGCTATGCGAAGTTGTTGAGACCAAAGGGGAGATGATTCATCATGGTCAGACGTTTATAACAACATTCGACTCTGGAGCAGAATGTTCATTAATTAAACAAAAGATAAGTATCAAATTAGTTGGTAAGAGATTTAACAATGTTGTGATGTTAAAGGGTATTGGTGGTGACGGCATATGTAGCACATTACAGATACTTAGCAACGTAAGAATTAGTCAACACTATATTGAAGTTTTGTTTCATGTTGTGGACAATGAATATTTGAAAAATGATATTATTATTGGTCGAGAAGTACTGTCCCCTGGATTTAATGTTATAATATCACCAGGCAAGTTCGAAATTATTAAATCAAAAGCTGTAAACCTTTGTTCAAATGATGAGAAATTTTGTGAATTAAATACTGAAATTGTTGGGGACGATAGAGATAAATTACAAAATTTATTGGAAAAATATTCAAAATCTTTTATTAAGGGAATTCCTTCGAGTAGAGTTATTTCGGGTGAAATGAAAATTAAATTAGTAGATCCAAGAAAAACTGTTCAAAGAAGACCATGAAAGAGAATTAGTACGAGGCAAGATTAATGAATTATTGCAATGTAAAATTATAAGGCCAAGATGCTCACCTTACGCTAGTCCCATAATGCTGGTTAATAAAAAAGACGGCACTCATCGTTTATGTGTTGATTACCGTGAGTTAAATTCTAATACAGACTCAGATAGATATCCCTTGCCCCTTATATCAGACCAGATAGCCAGACTTTATGGAGCGAAATATTTTACATGTTTAGATATGGCAAGTGGGTATTATCAAATTCCCATGCACGAAGAATCGGTAGAGTGTACAGCATTTGTCACTCCAGATGGGCAATATGAATTTTGGCAATGCCTTTTGGGCTCAGGAATGCCCCTTCAATATTTCAACGCACAGTTATGCAGACACTTGGAGATCTTGCAAATACGTTTGTTGTCGTTTATATGGATGATGTAATGGTGGCTGCTGCAACAAAAAGTGAGGCTTTGAAAAGATTACAAATCACTCTTGATTGTCTTATGAATGCTGGATTCTCATTCAATATAGAAAAATGTTCTTTTCTCAAGTCAAGAGGTCAATATCTAGGATATGAAGTGAGTGCAGGTGAAATCTGCCCGAATTCGCGTAAAGTTACAGCGTTAACTACTTTGCCACCTCCTCAGTCAGTCTCTGCTTTACGCCAATTTATTGGATTGGTGTCTTATTTCAGGCAATTTATGAAAGGATTCTCCTGTTTTATGAAACCGTTATATCTTTTAACCTCGGAGAAGAATGATTTTGTTTGGAGATCGGAACATGAAGAAATTAGACAAAAAGTTATTTCTATCCTTACGCAAAAACCAGTCTTAGTAATTTTTGATCCGAACCACCCTATTGAGTTGCATACCGATACAAGTTCTCGGGGATACGGTGCCATTTTGTTACACAAAATCAACAACAAGTCGCATGTCATTGAATATTTTAGTAAAGCTGCTTCTCCTGCTGAATCACGGTATCATTCTTATGAGTTGGAAACTCTTGCTGTTGTTTTGTCTATAAAACATTTCCGCCATTATTTATTAGGTAGAAACTTTGTTGTCTTCACTGATTGTAACTCACTTAAAGCATCAAGAACTAAACAGGATCTATGTCCCAGGGTACAAAGATGGTGGGCGTATTTAGTCTTTTACATTTGACATACAATATAAAGAAGGTAAACTAATGTCTCATGTTGACTTCTTTTCAAGAAATCTGCCTTCAGCAGAGTTGAATTGCAAAATTCCAGAAAAACGAGTTAATTTGGCAGAAATATCTGACAATTGGCTTTTGGCCGAACAGCGTCAAGATTCTGAAATAGTTAATATTGTAAATAAAGTAATTCTCTTGGTGCGGATATTGCTAAAACTTACGAGTTGAGAGCAGGAATATTATATCGAAAAATTCAGCGAAATGGTAGAACTCGATCTTTACCAATTGTTCCTCGACTATTTAGATGGTCCGTAATAAATCAGATCCATGAATCCATCATGCATTTGGGATGGGAGAAGACCTTAGATAAGGCCTACGGCTATTACTGGTTTGATAACATGTCCAAGTATATTCGAAAGTTTGTTGAGAACTGCATTACGTGTAAAATGTCAAAGTCTTCTTCGGGTAAAGTTCAAGTAAGTCTTCATCCAACACCAAAAGTAAATACACCTTGGCACACCATTCACATCGACATAACTGGAAAGCTGAGTGGCAAGTCTGATCAAAAGGAGTACATCATTGTTCAGATGGACGCCTTTACCAAATTTGTTTATTTAACCCACACGCTCAAAATAGATGCTGAAAATTGCATAAATGCTGTCACGTCTGCTATTTCTCTGTTTGGAGTACCGATCACATGATAGCGGATCAGGGCAGATGTTTCGCCAGCACTAGATTTAGTAAGTTTTGTTCACAACAAAAAATTAATTTGAATTTGATTGCGACAGGTGCAAGTAGAGCAAACGGACAAGTTGAGCGCGTTATGAGCACCTTAAAGAACTTATTAACTGCCGTTGAAACTAGCAATCGATCTTGGCAAGATGCATTAGGAGAAGTTCAATTAGCTTTGAACTGTACGGCTAGTCGAGTGACAAAGACAAGCCCCTTAGAATTGTTTATCGGCAAAGTTGCCCGCCCGTTAGGATTGCTTCCACCCTGCGATATAGTAGAAGAGATCTACTTGGCAGAGGTGAGAGCACGAGCAGGGCAAAACATTTCAGCTGCAGCAGGATATAACAAGGAGCAATTTGATAAAAACAAGGCTAAAGTTGTAGGACGCAGGGTTGGAGATTTCATATTATTAAAAAATGAAGAGAGGCATCAAACAAAATTCAAATAACCGAATTGTTAGAGGGGAATAAATATATGCTCAGGTCCTTGACAAATAATAGAAAATATAAATATGCTCATGAAGACATAAGGAAAATGCCAAATGGGCAAATACCAGTTGACTTTGAAAGTTGTGATAAGGATTTGAGTAATGAAATAGTTGAAAAAGACACTGTTTAAAGAGACAGTAATGAAAGCATTTAAAATGAAACTGTTGAAAGAGACAGTAATGAAAGCATCTAAAATGAAACTGTTGAAAGAGACAGTAATGAAAGCATGCAAAAAGAAACTGTTGAAAGAGACAGTACAGGTGCCTTAAGGGCTAATAATGGAATTTGTAATAATAATGAAATCTGTAATTATAATGTAAGCACAAGTGCAAAACAATAATTTTGATGATGGCGTGTGGCGCATTAGATAACAAAATGTAAAACCTGAATGGTTAACGAGAATGTAAAAATGAGCTCTGTCAAAGAAAACAATTTGTATTAGTAAAAAAAAAAAAATGGAAATGTAAATGTATAGTAAGTTATAATGGAAATTATAAGTTTTTAGATGGAAAATTAGAAGTTATTATTGAATAAACTTTATAAGTTGGTTAATTGGTAAAAAAGCATCTTTGATAAAATTGCACGAGGTCGTGTATTGGTCAGGATGGCCGTGTCGGCGCACCCTAATAGTGTGTGGATGTTGGTATGCGTGTGTGAGTGTATGTGTGTACAGTTTAGGGAATTTCATTAGAAGACTAAGTTCTTATTATTGCAACAGCCGTTGATTGTGCTGCGATTGGTTGTCTGCATGTTGTCGCTTTGGGAAGTACCGTTTTAGCGGGGCGCCAGCGTGGCTTGAACCGGTTGCCAATGTGGACTTTGAACATATGAATATTTATATGTGCATATATGTATATATGGTATAATAATTTTTTATGTATTTGTATATTAATTTTTTATTTATTTTTTTTTTTCGTTTTGTTGTTAATTTGTGTTAGCAAATTTCTTTAACTCTCCGTTTATTTATTTTCCAAAATTATATTACCTTCCAGTAACTTAATTGTCCCTATGTATATGTGATATATACTATGTAGGCATGCAATTTATTTAAATACAATTTATTGTTGTAATCGGGATTCGAGTAAGTGGCGAAGAAAAGTTGTTTAAATTGGTAAAAGTGAGATGAGATTTGCAGGTATTTAACTTCTGCACTCAACACACATGTGTGACGGTATGTATATACTCGGATGTATTTTCCTATATTTGCCTCTAATAAATTTTGGTAAGTATATGTCTAAACCGTATTATTAGTTAATTTCCAAGTTATGAAAAGTTGGTTTGCATGTATATATGTATGTATGTGTGTTTCAATTTATAAATTATATGTTCTGTATATATGTTTTCTTTTGTTTCTCGTTTTGTACTTTTTAATATGCCTTTTGCTTATTAGTGCAATTCGCTTGCTGCTTTAAAAGCAGAAGGGGTGCCGGAAATATTGCAAGTAGAGACTTGGATGTTTTTGTAAGGTTTTAATTTGTTTTGTGTGATTGTGTTCACAAACAAAAGCATATATAGGCATTAGTAATTTAAATACAAGCATGTATTTTATCAGAATGGAGTCATGTGTAGAAGTTCACGCAAGTGAGAAAAGTTCTCTGATCGCCATTCACTTGGGAGTGGCCAGAAACGATTATTTTACATATGACCCAAGCAGCTCATGACTTCCGGTCTTTGACCAAGTTTCCTCTGGGTAGCCTAAAAGCATTCGTTTGAAGGCGAGCTAAAGTGAGAAGGCGAAACTTCCCCTGCATAGCGTTGAGCGCTGGGTTTGGGCCCCGCCACGTAAAAAAAACACCCCCAATGAAAAATAAACAACAGCCTCGGATGAGAACCCCCCTTTTGATAACGACCATGGCAAACAAAATAAGGACTACGAATTGAGGGCATGCACCTGGAATGTCCGGTCCCTTAATTGGGAAGGTACCGCTGCCCAGATGGTTGATGTCCTCGTGAAAATAAAAGCTGACATCACCGCCGTCCAAGAAATGCGATGGACGGGACAGGGACAAATACGAGTAGGTCCTTGAGGCATTTACTACAGTGGCCATATAAAGGAGCGCAAGTTTGGTGTGAAATTCTTTGGTCGGAGAGAGACTCCGTCGCCTAGTACTATCATTCACTCCGGTGAATGAACGTTTAGCCACAATCCGCATCAAAGCGAAGTTCTTCAACATATCGCTGATTTACGCCCACGCCCCGACGGAAGAGAAGGACGATGTGACAAAAGATGCCTTCTTTGAGCGCTTGGAGCACACCTATGAGCGCTGCCCCCGCCACGATGTCAAAATCGTGCTTGGCGACTTTAACGCTAGGGTGGGAAAAGAAGGTATCATTGGTACGACGGTCGGTAAATTCGGCCTCAACGACGAAACATCCCCAGATGGGTTGCGGCTGATCGACTTCGCCGGGGCCCGAAATATGGTTATCTGTGGTACTAGATTCCAGCACAAGAAAATACATTAAGCTACCTGGCTGTCTCCGGATCGAAAAGCCACCAACCAGATCGATCATGTTGTGATAGATGGAAGACACGTCTCCAGTGTTCTAGACGTGCGTACGCTCCGAGGTCCTAACAATGACTCGGACTTCGACGTCGGGAAGCTGCAATCCATTGGTTTTCGGAAAGTGCAAAAGAACAGCTGGTACGACGAGGAGTGTCGTCTCGCAGCGGAGAGAAAACAGATATCCTACCTCGCAACGTTACGATCGACCACAACACGTGCAGGATGGTATAGATACCGAGAGTTGAAGAGGGAAGCGAGACGCATTTGAAGAAAGAAAAAGAAGGGGGCCAAATTGCGTGAGAACGAGGAGCTTGATAAGCTGGCCGACAGGGGTAATGCTCGAAAATTCTACGAAAAAATGCGGCGGCTTACAGAAGGTTTCAAGACCGGAATAGAACCCCCAAAGGTGATCTAGTCACCGATACCCAGAGCATACTTAAATTATGAAGGGAAAACTTCTCCAGCCTGCTGAATGGCAGTGAACGTACAACGCCAGGAGAAGGCGAACCCGATTCCACAATCGAAGACGATGGAGCACACGTTCCATGGACCCGCCTGAAGAACAACAACGATTGGAATTTATGTGTGCTATGCCCAATCCATAAAAAGGGAGACCTCACAATCTGCGCCAACTACCGTGGGATAAGCCTCCTCAACATCCCGTATAAGGTTCTATCGAGCGTATTGTGCGAAAGATTAAAGCCCACCGTCAACAAACTGATTGGAGCTTATCAGTGTGGCTTTCGACCTGGCAAATCAACAACCGACCAGATATTCACTATGCGCCAAGTCTTGGAAAAGACCCGTGAAAGGAGAATCGACACACACTGTCGATTTCAAAGCTGCTTTCGACAGCACGAAAAGGAGTTACCTTTATGCCGCGATGTCTGAATTTGGTATTCCCGCAAAACTAATACGGCTGTGTAAACTGACATTGAGCAGCACCAAAAGCTCCGTCAGGATCGGGAAGGACCTCTCCGAGCCGTTCGATACCAAACGAGTTTTCAGATAAGGCGACACCCTATCGTGCGACTCCTTCAATCTGCTGCTGGAGGGAATAGTTCGAGCTGAAAAACTAAATCGAGCGGGTACCATCTTTTATAAGAGTGTACAGCTGCTGGCGTATGCCGATGATATTGATATCATCGGCCTCAACACCCGCGCCGTTAGTTCTGCTTTCTCCAGGCTGAACAAGGAAGCAAAACAAACGGGTCTGGCAGTGTCTAGGTCATGTTGTCCGAATGGGCGAAAACACTCCTGCTCTGAAAGTATTCGACGCAGTATCCGCGGGGGGCAGCAGAGAAAAAAGAAGACCTCCACTCCGTTGGAAGGACCTGGTGGAGAAGGACCTGGCTTCCCTTGCGATATCCAATTGGCGCCACGTAGCGAAAAGAAGAAACGACTGGCGCGCTGTTGTTATGGACGAAAACACTGCAGCTCTGAAATTATTCGACGCAGTATCTGCGGGGCAGCAGAGAAAAAAGAAGACCTCCACTCCGTTGGAAGGACCAGGTGGAGAAGGACCTGGCTTCCCTTGCGATATCCAATTGGCGCTACGTAGCGAAAAGAAGAAACGACTGGCACGCTGTTGTTGTCTCGGCTATAATCGCGTAAGCGGTGACAACGCCAATTAAGAAGAAGAAGATGTATTTTATCAACTTTAATACCGATATTTTGATGCACCGTATAAAATTTTAGTATCCGCTTAGATGAAACTGTTTAAAGTTATAACAGAGTTATAATTGGTAAAGCAGTTTTTTAAACATACATATGTACATGCATATAAGTAAAAGGTGAAAGCGATACACTTACCCTGTCTCGCATCAAGGGAATTTTGGGGGAGTGTGTTTATTTGTAGCTTGCCCTAATGTTTGGTTCCTTATTCTTCTTATCTCACTGGTCTTAGTATGCTCCTGTGTGCCTTTTTTAAGTGCTTTTGGGTCTGTTGTCTTTGTTTTTATTATCTTATGTTGCCTTTTTGTTGGAGGCCGCGCCCTGTGGTGTGATTTTAATTAGTTTCGCGCCCGCTGTTGTTGTTGTTTTTGATTTTGTTTAGTTTGTTAGTATTTTTTCACCCCACTGTTGTCTAAATTTTTGTTTTTTCACTTGTATAGTTTTAAGAATATGTATTAGTCACCACACTTAATTTAATTAAAATTATTTATTATTATTATTTTTTTGTTTTGTTTTTCTTCTTTAAGGTGCCTTTCTGTAGGCTCGAAGGACCATGTTCTCGTAAGTGGCGAACTCACCTTTTGTGTTACCGAAACTCATTTTTCTAAAGGATAACGCAAAGTACGGAGTTTTTCTTTTTAAATATTCTTATATGTATATATGTATTATATTTACACTAATCGGCGGCGGAATAAATTGATTATAGCAAAGATTTCACAATTATAATTTACACCAATCGGCGGAGTAAACTAATTACTATATTGAACGGGAGAAAAAAGCCGAGATGATGCGAAAAAGCGTATGCGCAAGTGCCTGAGTCTTAAAACGTACGGAAACCAAAAACGAAGTATAGGCGGCTGGAGTTGTCCGTCCCTTTTGTCCAAGTTGTTGTGTTCTGGTTGGTAGTGTGGTGTCGTATTTGAGTGTATTGGTGTGATGTGTAGTGATGTGGAAGGTGAGTGTGGTGTGTCACCGTGTGTCACCATAAACGAAGATGATGATTTTGTCTGCCAATGTGGGGTGTTGAAATGTGGTGTAGCTGTGTTTCATGACGGTGCAGGCTGAGAGTCATTTAGAGACAAAGCAAATTTCGTATACGGAATCGTTGCGAATGTTGGAAAAGGCTTACGGTGATTAAGTTGTATCAAAACTACATACATACGAGTGGTACAAAGCCTTCAAAGACGGTCGAGAGATGGTTGAAGACATGCCTCGTTCTGGACGACCTATGATAAAGTGCTTGATAATCGTCAGGCATAATACTTGAGCTCGACATATCTCGCGAGTTTGTTTAAATGAATTTGGTGGATATTTTGAGTATGAAACGCTTTAGTGCTAGATTCGTCCCGATAAGGCAAAATTTTTTTCAAAAAAAGAATCGTAATCAGGTCCCTTTGTACATGCTTGATCCTGCTAATTCCGATCTCACGATAGAGCACATTATAACTGCCGATGTGACATGGGTGTATGAGTTTGGCATGCAAACAAGTCAGCAATCATCGAAATGGAGAGAAAAAACGAGCCGAAATCGAAAAACAACTACATTGAAGCCATTTAAAAACTTAAGGTGATGCTAATTGTTTTTTTCCATATGTGGTTTGGTGCATCATGAGTTGTGAGGCGTTTGCGTGGGAAGATCGGTGGGAAAGGATAGATATGTTGCCCTTTTAGTAGTTTTTAACAGCATCGTTCGTCCGATTTCATCCATTTTCACACTGTCGGCGCGTAATAGCATTTCGTGGGCGTGGCAATGGTTGGATTGCGCCCACCACGGACTTCTACTTGTTTTGCCAAGACACGCGCATACTAAGTTTCCTAAAACTATATCCATTCTTACGTACAACCGTTAATTAACAAAACTATTATACTTTGTAGCATCATGTTGCAAACGTATAAATATAAAATATACGTGCATTAAGTTGTACAATTAAAAACAACCCCATATTGCATGTCGATATACAATAAAAAAAACATGCTTACACCAAATACTAATGCACACAATCAGCAACTGGTAAAATGCAACAACTGCACTTAAGTCTCTCGCCCTGAACACATAGAGCGCGACAGACTGTAAGCGACATCTGTCAAATATTGAAATTCACACTTTCTTATGAAAACAGTTATTTAGTTGTGCAGCTGTCTCAATAACTGTGTCCATAAGAACGTGTGTATTTCGCGCTCTGTATGTTCAGAGCGTCACAGTGAACGTAAGCAATTATAAAAGTCCCACGAATTGGTATTTAACTATTAATTGAACTTTGGTTTTCCGCTATAATTATAAAGAACCGTTTGTAGTTTTTGGCTAGACGAGTTAGCTCTCTCTCCTCAACACACAGTGTCCTTTCATGGGCAAATGAAGTTTTCCAAATAGGTAAAAATAACAGGATGCCAGATCAGGTGAGTAGGGTGAGTGATTAATGGTTAAAATGGAGTTTTTTTGTCAAAAAAAATCAGTGACAATCGTCGACCTATGACACAGCGCATTATCATGCAAAAGATGCCAGGACCCTGTCTCACGGTATTGTGGTCGATCACGACGAATGCGTGACAAAAGACGCTTCATAGCACGAAGGTAAAACACAGCATTAATCGTGTGGTCAGGTGGGACGAACTCTCGGTGTACAATACCCTCGGAATCGTAAAAACAAATCAGTATTATCTTTATTTTTGACTTCTGATCGACACAAAGGTCCTCACGTCCTTCTTGGAATCGTTTAAACCACTCACTCACTTTACTACTGGATAGGCACTGATCACCATAAACTTTTGTCATCATCTGAAATGTTTCAGTAAACGTTTTCCCAAGTTTAAAAAAATTTAATATTTGCTCTTTGTTCAAAATGCATTTTACGACCGATGACTAAAGGCTGCTGTCACTTTTTATCGATAACATCGATTGTAGTTATCCAATTGTCTTAAAATTTTTACGAAACGTCAACAAGAGATCAAACTTTTTATTTCATATACACACCAATAGGAGGCGCCACCAGAAACAGTTATATTTAAAAAGTTCTGTTCCTTTTGCGACACACCTTGTATATTCCGCATCCATACATCCGTACATATTAAACATCGAACGTTGAAGTGCAGTGGCATGGAATAAAAACGAAAAAAATATCAAACGGACTGTGTTTTTTTATTAAATATTTTGCGTCTGAAATCTTTAGCGCCAAGTGGTGGCTAAGAGCAAGGAAACAATCATTGGTCCTTCGAGCTATAATGAAAGACACTACGGAAAAGTGAGTGAAATGATAAAAAAAAAACAAATTAAGAAAATTAAAAAACAATTTGTACGGTGATATAAAAGTACAATAAAAACAGTGGAAAAGAGTGAGAAATTGAGAGTGACCACAGAAACGTGCTGTGCAATGGCGAGGTATGTGTACATACATATACTAATGTATATATACTATATACAGACATACATCCGTGTGAATACGTATACTAGAAAAAAATTTGCCCTCAAAAAAGAAAAAAAAAAGTGCGAACTAAAAAAAAAAACAAAAACGTGCGACCTAAAAAAAAATAATGAAATAAACGACATAGCGGGCGCCAAGCCGGATACAACAACAAAATATATGTACATAAATAAACACACAAACCGGATACGAATTAATAATTTATCTTAACTACCCTAAAAAAACAAAAAAAAACATCCCCTCTTCTTCTTCTATGTTTGCGTAGACACCGCTTACGCGATTATAGCCGAGTTAACAACAGCGCCCCAGTCGTTTCTTCTTTTCGCTACGTGGCACAAATTGGATATTCCAAGCGAAGCCAGGTCCTTCTCCACCTGGTCTTTCCAACGGAGTGGAGGTCTTCTTTTTTCTCTGCTGCCCCCCGCGGATACTGCGTCGAATACTTTCAGAGCTGGAGTGTTTTCGTCCATAACAACAGCGCGCCAGTCGTTTCTTCTTTTCGAGTCATACATCTTTCGCAGAACTTTTCTCTCGAAAACTCGCAAGGTTGACTTATGACTTGTTGTCATCGTCCAAGCCTCTGCACCTATAGCAGGACGGGTATTATGAGTGACTTATAGAGTTTGGTTTTTATTCTTCGAGAGAGGACTTTACTTCTCAATTACTTACTCAGTCCAAAGTAGCACCTGTTGGCAAGAGTTAATCTGCGTTGGATTTCCAGACTGTCATTGTTTTTGGTGTTTACACTGGTTCCAAGATAGACGAAATTATCTACAACTACAAACTTATGACTGGCAACAGTGGGTGTCAGTCCCCCTGCGGGGAGGGGAATAAGAATATTCCCGCGGTAAGGCATGCCTGTCGTAAGAGGCGACTAAAATCCACATGCACATTGTCTGACATTCGTATGTCTGGTTAATTAGAATGTCAGCTTAGTCAGAGATGTCGGAAAAGTGCTATATTGAAGTGATATCATATGCTTTAGATGGGTTTGCAATTGTATAACAAACACAAAATAAAAATACTATGACACATAACACATCATACAGCCGGGTCCTTAGGAATTCCTAGGAGTTCTTAGGGTCCCCGACTGGCAGTAGGTCACAGGTAACACTTGTGATCTACAGGTCACACCAAAGACTAAAACATGGTACAACGGGGAGCAGTTGCCCTTGGAGGTAACTCCAATCTGCTCATTGGGTCTTGGCCCTTTGGGGAGATTCGTGGTGGCTGTGGTTGAAACCTAAATGCAGGAAGGGCTTTTGTCCAATGTGGAGTCGCACTGCGGCTGGGTGCCGGACCCAGAGTACGGCAAAGGTTTTAGATGGGCCTCGAACCCGACCAAGGTGGCTAGGGTGTTTCCTTTGGTTTTCACCCAAACCGATTGGTACCAAGGCATAAGGGACGGGGCCGCACTCATGCGTTGGTACTCTCATGGTATAGTGTTGTGCATGCACTTATGCCTTGGGGCGTTGATCGGCGCTTTATACTGATCTAGGTGTTTCTAGAAAACACCGTGAGATTGGGCCTTCGCAGGCAGGTGCTCACGTAAACCACATTGGATTCTGTCAACAGTGACGTAAGAGCCAAGTCGCGAGTGCAACGACTGTTTGTTTGATGACAGGAGATATTTCGTCTTGCCCTCGTTCACTGCCAAACCCATTTGTTTTGCTTCCTTGTCCAGTCTGAATAAAGCAGAACTAACGGCGCCGTTGTTGAGATTGTACCAGCTCGATTAAGTTCTGCAGCTCGAATAATTTTCTCCAGAAGCAGGTTGAAGAAGTCACACGATAAGGAATCGCCTTGTCTGAAACCTCAATTGGTACCGAATGGCTCGGAGAGGTTCTTCCCGATCCTGACGGAGCTTTTGGTGTTGCTAAACGTCAGTTTTCACAGCCGTATTAGTTTTACGGTGATACCAAATTCAGACATCGCGACATAACGCTCCTTTTCGTGCAGTCGAAAGCAGCTTTGAAGTCGACGAAGAGGTGATGTGTGTCGATTCTCCTTTCACGGATCTTTTCCAAAATTTGGCGCATCGTGAATACCTGATCGATTGTTGATTTGCCAGGTCTAAAGCCACAGTGATAAAATCCAATAAGTTTATTGACGGTGGGCTTTAATCTTTTTGATGCATGCTCCTTATCAGTGTTTCGCCTCCGTGTTGAAAACTCGGCCGGCAATCTATCGGCCCCCGCGCATTTCGGCCTCTTTCTTTTTCTGCCCGCAAATGCTTCCCTCAATCTGGGTATCTATTACGTCCCGCACGTGTTGTAATCGATCGCAATGTTGCGAGGTAGGCTGTCTGTTTTCTCTCCGCTGCGACACGACACTCCTCGCTAGGGAAGAAATAATCTCGGAACTAAAAAATAGACAATTAAAAGATTTTTCCTACCATAATAAAGCCCGTCATCCAATTAAAACATATAACCCTGGAGAAACAATTTACGTTAGGATAAACAAACGACTAGGAACCAAAATATCTCCAAAATTTAGAAAAGAAATAGTAAAGGAAGACAAAAATTCCACCGTTTTGACAGAACCAGGAAAAGTAGTTCATAAACGCAATATAAAAAATCAAAATTAAAATTTTTGTTTCCAGACTTCTCCTTAGACTATTATAAATTTGCAAAATAGAATAAGATTAATAAAAGAAGAGTTGATTGACATGAAATACGCCATACAGTGGGCAAAGAAAGACATTTTAAATACATTATTGTTAAATAAAAATGAAATCGAAATTGCGTTAGAAAATTTAGAAAATGACGAAATACCTTTCAAAAATGCTGAAGAAGCACTAGAAATATGAAATATAAAAGTAATTAGTCAAAATATGACAACAAAAAATGATTATAAGACCAGTTGTTAAGCAAAACAAAATTATAATTAATGTCGAATTTGATAAAATATTAAAGGGTACAAAAGCTACCTATGGAATTAAAGAAGTATGTAATAATTATAAGAAAATTGAGATTTGTAAGCAAACTCAACTAGTAAATATAAGTAATAGTAGTTGTATATCTAGAGTAGTAAATAGCCAAAATTCATTTTGCACTTTAACAAACGGCCAACATATCCAACAAATCGAAGAAGTAAAACCCGGCACCATATTACTTAATGGCTTTCAAGGGATAATAGATGCTGACGGAATGCAGAAAAATTTATCAGGAACACACCTTATTAATTTTCATAACTCAACGTTAAAAATAAATCATCAATTTTACATTAATTACGATTTGGTTCCATTGCCGGAAATCCCAGCAGTTCTGCAACCAGCACCAATCGAAAGAAATCGAATTGAATTACTTTCTCTCCAGGCCTTAAAGGAGTTTCATATTGATAACATACGAAGAATAAATCTTCTGAAGACAGCAACGATATCCAATAGCTCCCTTTCACTTGGAGCCGTTGCAACTATCATTCTCGGTATAATATTTTTTCGAAAATTCTGGAGAAAGTACCAAAAGAGAATAATCATATCTTCAAGCCTGGACCTTAACCAGATGCACCCAGTGAATATTGATCTTAAGGAGATCAAAGATCTTTCCAACGTTCAAAATACTTACATCAATTTTAACAACCTCCCCTATTTTTGATAGGCTCTCGGGACGATCGCTTTTAAGAGGGGAAGTGTTAACATGGCAAATGTTAACAATTGCTAAATAAAAGTAATAATGCGTAATCAGCAATAATGAGTAAAGCATAGCGGAAATGCATCTTTAGTTGCACAATATTTCCCACAGCAAAAGCCAAACGCTTTCATTAGCATAAAAGCTCATTTTTCGGTGTGAAACGGAAATCTAACACGCGCAACCCAAATAAGTCAATTCAGAGAATTGACAACAACATCAAGTCAGCAGTTGGCCAGTGCATCGTAGCTTAGCTTTTAAGTAAATTAATTTTTAAGTTTTAGTCTTAGCTCTGTAATCAAAGAAGAACCAAATAAAAATTTTTTAAAGAAATTCATTTAAAATTTCTTAACTTATACATACATACATATATATATGTAATTGCTTGGATTTCGATCCTCTGCCTACTTCAGCTTTGTCGACCCAACAACAACCACAACTACTGGCAATAAAAGTGTAAAGGCGATGATGAGTCATCGCGGCGATCAGCTGAAAAGGAATCGAAGCAAAGAACGCAGTCAGCAGTAGCAGCCGAAAACAGCAATATTTAGGCCTTGCTGATGAGGCTGTGAAGCACTAATTATTGTTTGTTTGATTGTTTTGATTTTTTGTTTTCACTTGTTGATTCGTGCACTAATTGTTTATGTTTATTCTTATTAATTTGTGTGCACTGTTTTTGATGTTTGTTTACAATTTATAAATTGTTTTTTTTGTTTTACGTTTTGCTTGGTTTTATGATTAATTTTTTTTTTTTTTTTTTTTGTAAAGATTGAATTCACGGAGCGAAAACAACTTTAAGCCACACTTCAAAACCGACCGGAAATCACTATACGCTCGCAAGATTCTTCTAATTTTGCAGCCCTAGCCGCAAGGTATGTTTTCAAAGGAGCACCCATTTTGTCCACATTTGAGCCAGAGGGAATTATCATTAATAAGCAGATGAAGAAGAAATTGTAAATAACGTGTTCATGCACTTAGTTTCACTGAGTATGTGTGGGAAATACTTACGCTTTTAGCTTTTGATGATGTATCCCTTTTTGTTCGTCTTTAAGTGAAAGATTTATAATTTGGCAACATAAATGTTAAATTCAACAAATTATATTTTATTTGTATCCGGGCACGACTTTCAACAAAATAAATTAATTCGATTTTAAATATGTTCACAGTATTTTATATTCTTTCTGTTGATATAATTAAATTTTTATTTTTTTGTTCACAATTTAAAATGGTTATAATTTTTATTTTTTGTTCACAATTCAAAATGGTTGTAATTTTTATTTTTGTTCACAATTCAAAATGGTTATAATTTTTATTTTTTGTTCACAATTCAAAATGGTTGTAATTTTTATTTTTGTTCACAATTCAAAATGGTTATAATTTTGTATATACATACGTATTTACACTGCTTTAGTGCACAACCACACGCACGACAGAAAGAGTTTTTTTCCAGTTTGGATCACACAGGAAATGAAATCGGATCAACCTTTTACAAACCGGCGAGAAGTGGCTATATCGTACGGGCGTAGAAATCGAATTGAGG
Organism: Bactrocera zonata; assembly: GCA_037783105.1. Taxonomy (NCBI): domain Eukaryota; kingdom Metazoa; phylum Arthropoda; class Insecta; order Diptera; family Tephritidae; genus Bactrocera; species Bactrocera zonata. The sequence continues at coordinate 23,983 of JBAWJQ010003748.1, read as the reverse complement.
TCCACACCGATCTAACCAATCCTTTTTGATCGGCTGAGTGGTGAAAAATGATTATGGTGTGTGTGTAGTATGGTTGGTTTGTTGCGTGGTATGATGATGCAGGTTGTGTGCTGAATGTTGTGTCGTATGCTGAATGTTGTGTTGTGTGATGAATGTGAGTGAGGTGGTGAATGTGGTGTAAAGGGGAGAGATGCCATGAAGTCGCATAAACATCCCGGCCCCCCCTAGGCGAATTAATTGCCTAGAAGTTGCTGCAGTTTCTGTAGGGTGCTCACTACAGCGCTGAAACCCGTCGCCTTCCGTTGGTTACGATGATGATGATGTGGTGGTGTCTGCGAACGTGCACCTCGGGACTGCGTAGAGCGATGGGCTCTTCGGCGTTGAACCTGATTCCCATGCTGATGGTGCCGCTGTTGACCATGCCGGTGACTGGCGTGCGTTGACGGAACCAAGCGTCGAGGAAAGCGGTAAAAGAGTGTATGATGCGGTCGGTGGCAGTACTGACACAACCCGTCGGACACGCACTCCAGCGTAGCATGCGTGTTTGCCAAGCATGTCATGCAGTGGCCGTGGGCTCTAGCGATCTGTTGGCGCTGAGCGGGCGTCATCGTCTTGAAGATCGCACATTTCTTCAGGATGTGGGGTCGACTGGGGGTTACTGCGGATTTCTTCTACGTCCATTTCTAGTGGAATAGGAATATTTATATTAACATGGTTTGCTAGTAGTATAAGGTATGCTACTCATTATATATGTATATGTGTGTACTATACATATATATATAGATGTATGTATTTATGTATTACATATTATGTATATATGGATTTTATTGTTTATTATTAACCGCGTTCATTATGCTTTTGGTTTGTACGTACGGATTGTAAAACGGTGTATTTTTAATTAATTATTGTTTGATTTAATGTATGCGTTTGCGTTCGCTTGTTTTCGGTAATCGGTTCTTCGGTATTTGGAAGAAAACACAATTTCACTAATGGTCGAGTTAGTAGGCCAGTTTGTGTTCGCACATCTACTACTCTTATATGACCATCTCGTCCCCGATGTACCTTTTCAATGCGACCTATTCGCCATTCGGTTGGGGGAAGGCATTCGTCCTGTATGATGACACATTCGCCTGTACTGGGTTTCTTCTGGATCGTTTTCCATCGATATCTCTTATGGAGATCTTTAAGATAGTCCTCCTTCCATTTGTGGCTGAATTCATGATGGATAATCTTGATTCTTTCCCATCGATTTATTAAAGGGAGTGAGTCTCCTTCTGTCTCATGTATGGCGAGAAGAGGAGCTCCTCTGAGGAAGTGTCCAGGTGTAGGAGCTGTGAAATCGGAGGGATCTTGCGAGAGTGGTGATATGGGTCTTGAATTTAATACGGCTTCGATACGAGTGAGCAGTGTAGTAAATTCCTCATAATTAAATTTATGATTACTAGCCGTTTTCTTTAAATGGGACTTAAAGCTTTTGACTGCTGATTCCCAAAGTCCACCAATGCCAATCGATCCCTTGAGGTGCATATTTTTTAACTATTTCAGGGGATACTTCTTTCATGAAGTTTATGAATTCTTTCTCGGTGGCTCTTTGAGCTCCGATAAAGCTTTTCCCATTGTCGCTCATAATCTTTGAGGGAAATCCGCGTCGTTCGACAAAGCGTGCAAATGCTGCGAGGAAAGCCGCAGTTGTCAGATCTGAACAAAGCTCGAGGTGTACTGCCTTTGTCGTAAAACATACAAAAACAGCCACATATCCTTTTCTAAATGAAGAAGACCTTAACATCGAGGCCTTTATCTGGAAAGGTCCAGAAAAATCAACCCCAGTAATAGCAAAAAGGTAGAGCATAATTGCAGCGTTCAGGTGATAAAGCTGCCATGATCTGCGTACGCATTTTATGTTTGTACAAGGTACGAGGTACACATAAAAATCGTCTTTTTAAGTTGTGGCTTTAGTCGCGGTATATAAAATTCTTGTCGGACCATTTGCTGCATCAAGCGATGCTCACCATGTAGTGTAAGCTGGCGAAGGTATATTAAGAATAAATGAGTAAAACGAGATTTCTCAGGTATAAAAATGGGATGCCGTTCGTTGTAACTGAGGCTGGAATTCGCTAATCTTCCATTTGCCCTTATTAATCCCTTAGCGTCCAAGAATGGATTCAAGACGAGAAGAGAGCTTCCCTTTTCGAGTGGTCGTCTTTCGACCAACTTTGCTTTCTCTCGACTGAAATAGCGAGTTTGGGTGTTGGTAATGAGACTAACTTTGGCGTGTTGCAAATCGGTATGCGTTAAGGATCATTTGGTATCCCTTTCATTTTTTGTTTAAGTCTTTGAGTGAATTTGTGCATGTAAGCGACTACTCTTAGTGATCTAGGAAATGAAGAAAATCGGTGGAGAATATCATCCCCTTCGGGAGTGATATGAAAATTTTCAATTTTCCGACTTTCCGGCGGTATTATATTACGAGCGGGAGACTTTTGCCAGAATTCTTGTGATTCTGTTAGCCATGTTGGACCATTCCACCAGAGTGTAGTGCTGTTGAGGTGCAGTGGCTTGCAACCTCTTGTCCCAAGATCCGCTGGGTTATCCGCACTTGCAACATGTTGCCATTTTGCTGGGCCAACTAAGTCTAGAATTTGGGATATTCGGTTAGATACACATGTAGGTCTTCCAGCAATAGGGTGGTTTTTCTAACCATGCTAAAACTATTTCTGAGTCTGACCAAAGATATGTTTTATGATCGGTTAATTTCAAATAGGTTTGAACTATTGAAATTAATTTTGCTAACAGAAGAGCACCATTCAGTTCAAGCCGTTGCAGACTGAGTGTCTTCAAAGGTGCAACTTTGGCTTTGGCTACCAAGAGGTGTGCAGATATTTTGTTATCGTACTGTGTGCGTACATAAACTGTTGCGCAATAAGCCTTTTCAGATGCATCACAGAAACCGTGTAATTCTGTGTTAATGTTAGGAGTGAAATTTACCCATCGAGGGATTCGAATTTCTGATATAGTATGCAAATTGTTAGCAAATTGTACCCATTTTGTTAAACGTACAGGTTTTACCTGTTCATACCATTCAGTGCCATCTTGCCACAATTATTGAATGAGGACTTTTGCTTGAATCATTATTGGCGAAAGCCATCCTGCGGGGTCGAAAAGTTTTGCCACCGAGGAAAGTATTTGGCATTTTGTACTAGCGGACATTGCAGATATTGACTCAACTGTATATGAGAATTGATCTGTTATCGCATTCCATTGAATCCCTAGGGTTTTTGTTGTACTGGCCGTTTCAAATTTAAGGAAATTTGTATCTAATAAGTTTTCCTTTTATATGTTTTTTATTATTTCGGGATGATTTGATGTAATTTTCTTTAAGGGGAATCCCGCTGAATTTAGTGCTTTGATCACTTGAGATAGTGATTCGCACGCTAAGGACAGACTGTGGCTACCTGATAGAATATCATCCATGTATGTTTGTGTTTGTAACACGTTTTTGCCACTTCATGCAGTGTCCTGATCGCCAAATAGGGTGCGCAATTGATGCCAAAGGTGACGGTTTTAAGTTTGTAGTCGCTGATTGGACTATTACTGGATTTACGGAAGACTATACGCTGGAAATCTTGGTCATCTTTATGTACTAGAATTTCTCTGTATATTTTCTCTACATCCCCATTAAAAACGTATTTAAACATGCGATAATTTAATATTAACAGCATGAGATCAGGTTGTAAGGTTGGCCCTGTGTATAGTACATCATTGAGTGATTTGCCTGAGCTCGTACACTTTGAGGCATTGAAAACCACTCGTACCTTTGTTGTAATTTTATCAGGTCTTATTACCCCATGATGTGGCAGATAAAAAGATAAATATCTACCTTTAGATATTTTTTCATATGGTACAGCTTCTTCCATATGATTGAGGTCAAGATATTCATCCATCACATTATCGTATGCCAATTTAAGCTCACTTTTCTTTATCAGGCTTTTTCCAGGCTTAGAAATTGCTGGACTGCTGATATTCTAGAGTTGCCTAGAGCTATGGTTTCAGGGAAAATTGGTTTGAATGGTAATCGTACAACATAACGACCATGTTCGTTTCTTGTTGTTGTGGATTTGTAATAGGCTTCGCATGCCTGGTCTTCTTCTGAAAGCTGGGTGATTTGTGGTAATTCTTCTATTTCCCAGAATTTTTTAAGTTGATGGTTTAAAAACTCGTTTGAGATATTTTCCACTTGTGTGGTGAAAGAATTGATTTTTTCAGGATCTTGGCCACTTATAATCCACCCAAAAATTGTATTTTGGACTAACAATTTATTGGAGATTTTCTCAATACCTTCAAGAATTATTTGAGGTATTAAGTCACTGCCTAATAATATGTTGATTTGTGATGGGGTATGACAATTGGGATCTGCTAGACACCGTAGACACCGCTTACGCGATTATAGCCGAGTTAACAACAGCGCCCCAGTCGTTTCTTCTTTTCGCTACGTGGCACAAATTGGATATTCCAAGCGAAGCCAGGTCCTTCTCCACCTGGTCTTTCCAACGGAGTGGAGGTCTTCTTTTTTCTCTGCTGCCCCCCGCGGATACTGCGTCGAATACTTTCAGAGCTGGAGTGTTTTCGTCCATAACAACAGCGCGCCAGTCGTTTCTTCTTTTCGAGTCATACATCTTTCGCAGAACTTTTCTCTCGAAAACTCGCAAGGTTGACTTATGACTTGTTGTCATCGTCCAAGCCTCTGCACCTATAGCAGGACGGGTATTATGAGTGACTTATAGAGTTTGGTTTTTATTCTTCGAGAGAGGACTTTACTTCTCAATTACTTACTCAGTCCAAAGTAGCACCTGTTGGCAAGAGTTAATCTGCGTTGGATTTCCAGACTGTCATTGTTTTTGGTGTTTACACTGGTTCCAAGATAGACGAAATTATCTACAACTACAAACTTATGACTGGCAACAGTGGGTGTCAGTCCCCCTGCGGGGAGGGGAATAAGAATATTCCCGCGGTAAGGCATGCCTGTCGTAAGAGGCGACTAAAATCCACATGCACATTGTCTGACATTCGTATGTCTGGTTAATTAGAATGTCAGCTTAGTCAGAGATGTCGGAAAAGTGCTATATTGAAGTGATATCATATGCTTTAGATGGGTTTGCAATTGTATAACAAACACAAAATAAAAATACTATGACACATAACACATCATACAGCCGGGTCCTTAGGAATTCCTAGGAGTTCTTAGGGTCCCCGACTGGCAGTAGGTCACAGGTAACACTTGTGATCTACAGGTCACACCAAAGACTAAAACATGGTACAACGGGGAGCAGTTGCCCTTGGAGGTAACTCCAATCTGCTCATTGGGTCTTGGCCCTTTGGGGAGATTCGTGGTGGCTGTGGTTGAAACCTAAATGCAGGAAGGGCTTTTGTCCAATGTGGAGTCGCACTGCGGCTGGGTGCCGGACCCAGAGTACGGCAAAGGTTTTAGATGGGCCTCGAACCCGACCAAGGTGGCTAGGGTGTTTCCTTTGGTTTTCACCCAAACCGATTGGTACCAAGGCATAAGGGACGGGGCCGCACTCATGCGTTGGTACTCTCATGGTATAGTGTTGTGCATGCACTTATGCCTTGGGGCGTTGATCGGCGCTTTATACTGATCTAGGTGTTTCTAGAAAACACCGTGAGATTGGGCCTTCGCAGGCAGGTGCTCACGTAAACCACATTGGATTCTGTCAACAGTGACGTAAGAGCCAAGTCGCGAGTGCAACGACTGTTTGTTTGATGACAGGAGATATTTCGTCTTGCCCTCGTTCACTGCCAAACCCATTTGTTTTGCTTCCTTGTCCAGTCTGAATAAAGCAGAACTAACGGCGCCGTTGTTGAGATTGTACCAGCTCGATTAAGTTCTGCAGCTCGAATAATTTTCTCCAGAAGCAGGTTGAAGAAGTCACACGATAAGGAATCGCCTTGTCTGAAACCTCAATTGGTACCGAATGGCTCGGAGAGGTTCTTCCCGATCCTGACGGAGCTTTTGGTGTTGCTAAACGTCAGTTTTCACAGCCGTATTAGTTTTACGGTGATACCAAATTCAGACATCGCGACATAACGCTCCTTTTCGTGCAGTCGAAAGCAGCTTTGAAGTCGACGAAGAGGTGATGTGTGTCGATTCTCCTTTCACGGATCTTTTCCAAAATTTGGCGCATCGTGAATACCTGATCGATTGTTGATTTGCCAGGTCTAAAGCCACAGTGATAAAATCCAATAAGTTTATTGACGGTGGGCTTTAATCTTTTTGATGCATGCTCCTTATCAGTGTTTCGCCTCCGTGTTGAAAACTCGGCCGGCAATCTATCGGCCCCCGCGCATTTCGGCCTCTTTCTTTTTCTGCCCGCAAATGCTTCCCTCAATCTGGGTATCTATTACGTCCCGCACGTGTTGTAATCGATCGCAATGTTGCGAGGTAGGCTGTCTGTTTTCTCTCCGCTGCGACACGACACTCCTCGCTAGGGAAGAAATAATCTCGGAACTAAAAAATAGACAATTAAAAGATTTTTCCTACCATAATAAAGCCCGTCATCCAATTAAAACATATAACCCTGGAGAAACAATTTACGTTAGGATAAACAAACGACTAGGAACCAAAATATCTCCAAAATTTAGAAAAGAAATAGTAAAGGAAGACAAAAATTCCACCGTTTTGACAGAACCAGGAAAAGTAGTTCATAAACGCAATATAAAAAATCAAAATTAAAATTTTTGTTTCCAGACTTCTCCTTAGACTATTATAAATTTGCAAAATAGAATAAGATTAATAAAAGAAGAGTTGATTGACATGAAATACGCCATACAGTGGGCAAAGAAAGACATTTTAAATACATTATTGTTAAATAAAAATGAAATCGAAATTGCGTTAGAAAATTTAGAAAATGACGAAATACCTTTCAAAAATGCTGAAGAAGCACTAGAAATATGAAATATAAAAGTAATTAGTCAAAATATGACAACAAAAAATGATTATAAGACCAGTTGTTAAGCAAAACAAAATTATAATTAATGTCGAATTTGATAAAATATTAAAGGGTACAAAAGCTACCTATGGAATTAAAGAAGTATGTAATAATTATAAGAAAATTGAGATTTGTAAGCAAACTCAACTAGTAAATATAAGTAATAGTAGTTGTATATCTAGAGTAGTAAATAGCCAAAATTCATTTTGCACTTTAACAAACGGCCAACATATCCAACAAATCGAAGAAGTAAAACCCGGCACCATATTACTTAATGGCTTTCAAGGGATAATAGATGCTGACGGAATGCAGAAAAATTTATCAGGAACACACCTTATTAATTTTCATAACTCAACGTTAAAAATAAATCATCAATTTTACATTAATTACGATTTGGTTCCATTGCCGGAAATCCCAGCAGTTCTGCAACCAGCACCAATCGAAAGAAATCGAATTGAATTACTTTCTCTCCAGGCCTTAAAGGAGTTTCATATTGATAACATACGAAGAATAAATCTTCTGAAGACAGCAACGATATCCAATAGCTCCCTTTCACTTGGAGCCGTTGCAACTATCATTCTCGGTATAATATTTTTCGAAAATTCTGGAGAAAGTACCCAAAGAGAATAATCATATCTTCAAGCCTGGACCTTAACCAGATGCACCCAGTGAATATTGATCTTAAGGAGATCAAAGATCTTTCCAACGTTCAAAATACTTACATCAATTTTAACAACCTCCCCTATTTTTGATAGGCTCTCGGGACGATCGCTTTTAAGAGGGGAAGTGTTAACATGGCAAATGTTAACAATTGCTAAATAAAAGTAATAATGCGTAATCAGCAATAATGAGTAAAGCATAGCGGAAATGCATCTTTAGTTGCACAATATTTCCCACAGCAAAAGCCAAACGCTTTCATTAGCATAAAAGCTCATTTTTCGGTGTGAAACGGAAATCTAACACGCGCAACCCAAATAAGTCAATTCAGAGAATTGACAACAACATCAAGTCAGCAGTTGGCCAGTGCATCGTAGCTTAGCTTTTAAGTAAATTAATTTTTAAGTTTTAGTCTTAGCTCTGTAATCAAAGAAGAACCAAATAAAAATTTTTTAAAGAAATTCATTTAAAATTTCTTAACTTATACATACATACATATATATATGTAATTGCTTGGATTTCGATCCTCTGCCTACTTCAGCTTTGTCGACCCAACAACAACCACAACTACTGGCAATAAAAAGTGTAAAGGCGATGATGAGTCATCGCGGCGATCAGCTGAAAAGGAATCGAAGCAAAGAACGCAGTCAGCAGTAGCAGCCGAAAACAGCAATATTTAGGCCTTGCTGATGAGGCTGTGAAGCACTAATTATTGTTTGTTTGATTGTTTTGATTTTTTGTTTTCACTTGTTGATTCGTGCACTAATTGTTTATGTTTATTCTTATTAATTTGTGTGCACTGTTTTTGATGTTTGTTTACAATTTATAAATTGTTTTTTTTGTTTTACGTTTTGCTTGGTTTTATGATTAATTTTTTTTTTTTTTTTTGTAAAGATTGAATTCACGGAGCGAAAACAACTTTAAGCCACACTTCAAAACCGACCGGAAATCACTATACGCTCGCAAGATTCTTCTAATTTTGCAGCCCTAGCCGCAAGGTATGTTTTCAAAGGAGCACCCATTTTGTCCACATTTGAGCCAGAGGGAATTATCATTAATAAGCAGATGAAGAAGAAATTGTAAATAACGTGTTCATGCACTTAGTTTCACTGAGTATGTGTGGGAAATACGCTTTTAGCTTTTGATGATGTATCCCTTTTTGTTCGTCTTTAAGTGAAAGATTTATAATTTGGCAACATAAATGTTAAATTCAACAAATTATATTTTATTTGTATCCGGGCACGACTTTCAACAAAATAAATTAATTCGATTTTAAATATGTTCACAGTATTTTATATTCTTTCTGTTGATATAATTAAATTTTTATTTTTTTGTTCACAATTTAAAATGGTTATAATTTTTATTTTTTGTTCACAATTCAAAATGGTTGTAATTTTTATTTTTGTTCACAATTCAAAATGGTTATAATTTTTATTTTTTGTTCACAATTCAAAATGGTTGTAATTTTTATTTTTGTTCACAATTCAAAATGGTTATAATTTTGTATATACATACGTATTTACACTGCTTTAGTGCACAACCACACGCACGACAGAAAGAGTTTTTTTCCAGTTTGGATCACACAGGAAATGAAATCGGATCAACCTTTTACAAACCGGCGAGAAGTGGCTATATCGTACGGGCGTAGAAATCGAATTGAGGTCCACACCGATCTAACCAATCCTTTTTGATCGGCTGAGTGGTGAAAAATGATTATGGTGTGTGTGTAGTATGGTTGGTTTGTTGCGTGGTATGATGATGCAGGTTGTGTGCTGAATGTTGTGTCGTATGCTGAATGTTGTGTTGTGTGATGAATGTGAGTGAGGTGGTGAATGTGGTGTAAAGGGGAGAGATGCCATGAAGTCGCATAAACATCCCGGCCCCCCCTAGGCGAATTAATTGCCTAGAAGTTGCTGCAGTTTCTGTAGGGTGCTCACTACAGCGCTGAAACCCGTCGCCTTCCGTTGGTTACGATGATGATGATGTGGTGGTGTCTGCGAACGTGCACCTCGGGACTGCGTAGAGCGATGGGCTCTTCGGCGTTGAACCTGATTCCCATGCTGATGGTGCCGCTGTTGACCATGCCGGTGACTGGCGTGCGTTGACGGAACCAAGCGTCGAGGAAAGCGGTAAAAGAGTGTATGATGCGGTCGGTGGCAGTACTGACACAACCCGTCGGACACGCACTCCAGCGTAGCATGCGTGTTTGCCAAGCATGTCATGCAGTGGCCGTGGGCTCTAGCGATCTGTTGGCGCTGAGCGGGCGTCATCGTCTTGAAGATCGCACATTTCTTCAGGATGTGGGGTCGACTGGGGGTTACTGCGGATTTCTTCTACGTCCATTTCTAGTGGAATAGGAATATTTATATTAACATGGTTTGCTAGTAGTATAAGGTATGCTACTCATTATATATGTATATGTGTGTACTATACATATATATATAGATGTATGTATTTATGTATTACATATTATGTATATATGGATTTTATTGTTTATTATTAACCGCGTTCATTATGCTTTTGGTTTGTACGTACGGATTGTAAAACGGTGTATTTTTAATTAATTATTGTTTGATTTAATGTATGCGTTTGCGTTCGCTTGTTTTCGGTAATCGGTTCTTCGGTATTTGGAAGAAAACACAATTTCACTAATGGTCGAGTTAGTAGGCCAGTTTGTGTTCGCACATCTACTACTCTTATATGACCATCTCGTCCCCGATGTACCTTTTCAATGCGACCTATTCGCCATTCGGTTGGGGGAAGGCATTCGTCCTGTATGATGACACATTCGCCTGTACTGGGTTTCTTCTGGATCGTTTTCCATCGATACCTCTTATGGAGATCTTTAAGATAGTCCTCCTTCCATTTGTGGCTGAATTCATGATGGATAATCTTGATTCTTTCCCATCGATTTATTAAAGGGAGTGAGTCTCCTTCTGTCTCATGTATGGCGAGAAGAGGAGCTCCTCTGAGGAAGTGTCCAGGTGTAGGAGCTGTGAAATCGGAGGGATCTTGCGAGAGTGGTGATATGGGTCTTGAATTTAATACGGCTTCGATACGAGTGAGCAGTGTAGTAAATTCCTCATAATTAAATTTATGATTACTAGCCGTTTTCTTTAAATGGGACTTAAAGCTTTTGACTGCTGATTCCCAAAGTCCACCAATGCCAATCGATCCCTTGAGGTGCATATTTTTTAACTATTTCAGGGGATACTTCTTTCATGAAGTTTATGAATTCTTTCTCGGTGGCTCTTTGAGCTCCGATAAAGCTTTTCCCATTGTCGCTCATAATCTTTGAGGAAATCCGCGTCGTTCGACAAAGCGTGCAAATGCTGCGAGGAAAGCCGCAGTTGTCAGATCTGAACAAAGCTCGAGGTGTACTGCCTTTGTCGTAAAACATACAAAAACAGCCACATATCCTTTTCTAAATGAAGAAGACCTTAACATCGAGGCCTTTATCTGGAAAGGTCCAGAAAAATCAACCCCAGTAATAGCAAAAAGGTAGAGCATAATTGCAGCGTTCAGGTGATAAAGCTGCCATGATCTGCGTACGCATTTTATGTTTGTACAAGGTACGAGGTACACATAAAAATCGTCTTTTTAAGTTGTGGCTTTAGTCGCGGTATATAAAATTCTTGTCGGACCATTTGCTGCATCAAGCGATGCTCACCATGTAGTGTAAGCTGGCGAAGGTATATTAAGAATAAATGAGTAAAACGAGATTTCTCAGGTATAAAAATGGGATGCCGTTCGTTGTAACTGAGGCTGGAATTCGCTAATCTTCCATTTGCCCTTATTAATCCCTTAGCGTCCAAGAATGGATTCAAGACGAGAAGAGAGCTTCCCTTTTCGAGTGGTCGTCTTTCGACCAACTTTGCTTTCTCTCGACTGAAATAGCGAGTTTGGGTGTTGGTAATGAGACTAACTTTGGCGTGTTGCAAATCGGTATGCGTTAAGGATCATTTGGTATCCCTTTCATTTTTTGTTTAAGTCTTTGAGTGAATTTGTGCATGTAAGCGACTACTCTTAGTGATCTAGGAAATGAAGAAAATCGGTGGAGAATATCATCCCCTTCGGGAGTGATATGAAAATTTTCAATTTTCCGACTTTCCGGCGGTATTATATTACGAGCGGGAGACTTTTGCCAGAATTCTTGTGATTCTGTTAGCCATGTTGGACCATTCCACCAGAGTGTAGTGCTGTTGAGGTGCAGTGGCTTGCAACCTCTTGTCCCAAGATCCGCTGGGTTATCCGCACTTGCAACATGTTGCCATTTTGCTGGGCCAACTAAGTCTAGAATTTGGGATATTCGGTTAGATACACATGTAGGTCTTCCAGCAATAGGGTGGTTTTTCTAACCATGCTAAAACTATTTCTGAGTCTGACCAAAGATATGTTTTATGATCGGTTAATTTCAAATAGGTTTGAACTATTGAAATTAATTTTGCTAACAGAAGAGCACCATTCAGTTCAAGCCGTTGCAGACTGAGTGTCTTCAAAGGTGCAACTTTGGCTTTGGCTACCAAGAGGTGTGCAGATATTTTGTTATCGTACTGTGTGCGTACATAAACTGTTGCGCAATAAGCCTTTTCAGATGCATCACAGAAACCGTGTAATTCTGTGTTAATGTTAGGAGTGAAATTTACCCATCGAGGGATTCGAATTTCTGATATAGTATGCAAATTGTTAGCAAATTGTACCCATTTTGTTAAACGTACAGGTTTTACCTGTTCATACCATTCAGTGCCATCTTGCCACAATTATTGAATGAGGACTTTTGCTTGAATCATTATTGGCGAAAGCCATCCTGCGGGGTCGAAAAGTTTTGCCACCGAGGAAAGTATTTGGCATTTTGTACTAGCGGACATTGCAGATATTGACTCAACTGTATATGAGAATTGATCTGTTATCGCATTCCATTGAATCCCTAGGGTTTTTGTTGTACTGGCCGTTTCAAATTTAAGGAAATTTGTATCTAATAAGTTTTCCTTTTATATGTTTTTTATTATTTCGGGATGATTTGATGTAATTTTCTTTAAGGGGAATCCCGCTGAATTTAGTGCTTTGATCACTTGAGATAGTGATTCGCACGCTAAGGACAGACTGTGGCTACCTGATAGAATATCATCCATGTATGTTTGTGTTTGTAACACGTTTTTGCCACTTCATGCAGTGTCCTGATCGCCAAATAGGGTGCGCAATTGATGCCAAAGGTGACGGTTTTAAGTTTGTAGTCGCTGATTGGACTATTACTGGATTTACGGAAGACTATACGCTGGAAATCTTGGTCATCTTTATGTACTAGAATTTCTCTGTATATTTTCTCTACATCCCCATTAAAAACGTATTTAAACATGCGATAATTTAATATTAACAGCATGAGATCAGGTTGTAAGGTTGGCCCTGTGTATAGTACATCATTGAGTGATTTGCCTGAGCTCGTACACTTTGAGGCATTGAAAACCACTCGTACCTTTGTTGTAATTTTATCAGGTCTTATTACCCCATGATGTGGCAGATAAAAAGATAAATATCTACCTTTAGATATTTTTTCATATGGTACAGCTTCTTCCATATGATTGAGGTCAAGATATTCATCCATCACATTATCGTATGCCAATTTAAGCTCACTTTTCTTTATCAGGCTTTTTCCAGGCTTAGAAATTGCTGGACTGCTGATATTCTAGAGTTGCCTAGAGCTATGGTTTCAGGGAAAATTGGTTTGAATGGTAATCGTACAACATAACGACCATGTTCGTTTCTTGTTGTTGTGGATTTGTAATAGGCTTCGCATGCCTGGTCTTCTTCTGAAAGCTGGGTGATTTGTGGTAATTCTTCTATTTCCCAGAATTTTTTAAGTTGATGGTTTAAAAACTCGTTTGAGATATTTTCCACTTGTGTGGTGAAAGAATTGATTTTTTCAGGATCTTGGCCACTTATAATCCACCCAAAAATTGTATTTTGGACTAACAATTTATTGGAGATTTTCTCAATACCTTCAAGAATTATTTGAGGTATTAAGTCACTGCCTAATAATATGTTGATTTGTGATGGGGTATGACAATTGGGATCTGCTAATGTGAGATGTGAGCATTTTTCCCAGTGTATTTTATTTACTTCATAGCTTGGAAGCAAATTTGTAAGTTTCGGTAGAACGATGGCTTGCACATCTATTCTAATATCCGCATTTGGAGATGCTATGGTAATTGGGCATATTTTGTTCGAATTTTGGATAATTCTTCCGCCCATTCCTGAAATTTGGAAATTTGAATTTTTGATTGGCAATTTTATCCGATTTTGAGCTTTAGATGATATAAAGGATCTTTGAGAACCTTGATCTATTAATGCTCTTAATTTGAATAATTCTCCTCTATGTTCAATAGCGATGACCGCAGTGGGTAAAAGAATTTTGCTTTCATTCTTTGAATGAAGAGCTTGAATTTTTGCTGCTTTAGAGCAACATGGTTGTTCTTCCCTTTTTTCGGGATTTGAGATTTCGGGATTATCACTTTTGGTTGTAGTGACTAACCCGGTGGTTTTATGAAATTGATTTTGCTTCATATTTTGAAAATTTGTAATGTGAAGCAATGAGTGATGTCTTCGTTGACAGTACACACAATTAAATTTGCTTTCACAGTCTTTTGTCGTATGAGCATTCGACAGACAGTTGATGCAAAGTTTATGTTGTCTGACAAGATTGTTCCTGTCAGAAACGGAAAGTTTTTTAAATTTCTCGCAAGATCTTATGTTATGACCTCCTTTACAAATTTCACATAATGGTTGCCATTTATTAGTTTGGTTTGACACGAAAGTGTGACTTTTATTAACGTGTCTATTGTATTGCATATTATTGCTGGCTTGAGGTTTAAACAAGTTTTTACTTGAGTCATTTTGATGACTTTTTAGATTTATATTTCTGTTGTCAATTCGCTCAGCTATCTCGTATGGAGCAGTGAGGAATGCTTTCATTTGTTCCCATGTGGGCATTTTTTTTCTTTCCACAAGTGATTGTTCCCATCGTAGTAACGCAGCATCAGGGAATGTTTCTGCACAAATAGTTACTATGATGGGGTCCCACGATTCTGTGGAGATATTTTGTGTTTTTAACACTGATATGCAATTAGTCACTGTCGAGTATAAATTTTGAAATTCCTGGCTGGTTTCTTTTTTAATTTTTGGTAGATGTAATAATGTTTTTATTGAGTTTTCTAGCATTACCCTTCCATTTTCGTATCTTTCGACCAGTGCTTCCCAAGCCAGCTTAAAATTTTCGTCATTTAAAGCGAATCGCTTGACGATACTGCCTGCTTCCCCTTTTGTTTTGTACCTTAGATGGTATAACTTTTGTGCTTGTGAAAGTTTACGATGGTTTATATAAACGGCAGTGAACATGTCCCGGAAGGACGGCCACTGGTCATAACATCCATTGAAAACTTCAGTATCACAAGCTGGTACCTTTAGATACATGCCTTTATCTAAGTCTTCTTTTTGTATTGTAACTACTCTGGGAGGGGGAGTAGTGGCTCTACTTGGCCTTACTAAACTTATTTGTTCAGTTATCATTCCCTTTGTCAATTCGTATTGATCGCGGCAGTAATCACACTTGGCTGTCGCCGAAGCTTTTGTGTTTTCTGGGAGTTCTGCGTCGTCAGTATCTAGTACTGTATCGTACGCTGCCAGAAGGCGTGCCCATAGATTGTTAACACTTTCTAATTTTATATTTAAAACTGATTCCGTAATGTCAGTAATAGGGGATATCTTATAAAACTGTCACTTTCAGTGATGAATCTAGATATTGTCTGATCTTTTTTGTTTTATACTCTGCTTTGAGCGTGTAGCTTCAGCAGGTGTGCCTTGTGGTTTATCTTCATCAATCATTTTCGGAATTTCTAATGATAGAGGTGTTTTTGGCTTAACCTCTTTTGATTTGTCAGATTGCATTAATTAAATTGAATTGGACGCTTTCAGCTTAAAAATGTTTTGTTTGGAATACTACAATTGTAAAATTGGTATTATGAAAAAATATAAAAAAAATTTTTAAATATTTCCTTAGAAGTAGAATTGTATAATTGGAGTTATTAAAAAATTTTGTAAAAATGTTTGTCAATATTTCTTTTGAAATACAATTATAAAATTGGTATTGTAAAAATTTTTTTGTAAATATAATGCATATATGATGATATATGTGAAAGTAGTCAGTGAAAGCAGACGTGTTTTTTCAGTGGTCTAGAATATTTGCAAAAATTTGTAGTTTTTTAAAGTGATAGAAAACTTGTTTTGTTTGAGACTTACCGGGAGACTGGAACAGGACTTTTAATTGATTGGATGCTAACACCAGGAATTAGATAAGTACTTTAATTTAGTTCAATAGAATTTATTTGGCACATGCCTGCCCCTTTTTTGGTAAATTTATAAAAAATTAAATAGGAATTTCCCCACGTAACAGCTAATCAAAACGTGCACTCAATTCTTTCTTGCCGTTTTGATTTAGTCGGTCAGCTGTTTTTTGTTTTGTTTCTCCTTTTTCTCCTTCTTCGTTTTGTTTTGGTTACAGCATTGCCAACCACCAAAATGTAAGTAGGGTCTATTAGGGGAAAGGACTAAATGTACCTACTGACAGGTGTTCCCAACTATACTCTGGCAGAGTTATGGCCTCTGAGAACAGTTTGGGATGTACACCAGAGAATCCTTTTCGAAGGAACTCAAAAATTTTGAGAACGCCTCCAAAAGGCAAACCTGAAGAAGCCACCGCTGCTGGATCAGCCAAAATATGCGAAAATACCGACCAAGCAGGCAAAGGTTCAAATTTGCAGCTTCAGAATAGTGAAAATCCCAGTATTTTATGCAAACTGGGTAAAAAAATTAAAGAGCTTGAAAGCATGATATCTGGTCAGAGACATAGTTATTAACCAAGCTATGCGTGATCTGGTAAGCTGTATCACAAACTTGTTCTAAGTACGGCCTGTTCTAAATACGCAGATATGTTGAAGTCAACGAAAAAATGAAGATATTGAAACTAAATCTCAACCATTGCGCTGCAGCACAAGACCTTCTGAAACAGACGGTGCTAGCAGAAAACATAGATGTCGCCATATTAAGCGAACAATATTCTCAACGTTCGGAAAGCACTTGGTGTAAAGATATAAGTGGCAAAGCAGCAATATGGGCCTGCAAAGGACAAGCTTTCACATCTCGCTCCAAAGAAACCCATAATGGCTTTATATGGGCGAAAATACAAGGAATATTTTTTGTAAGCTGCTATGCTCGCCCTAGTGCAACAATTAGCGAATTTGAAGATTTCCTCCTGGAGTTGTCTCTAGAAATCAGAAGCAAATCGCCAATAACAATAGCGGGAGATTTTAACGCATGATCCACTGCTTGTGGTAGCAGAATTACAAACCATCGTGGTCGTCTCATTCTAGTATTTCTGAGCCAAACAAACCTTATGATTTTAAACAGTGGCACACAAAATACCTTTCAAAAGGGAAATAAAGCATCAATAATAGACCTTATGTTTGCTAACGACACGCTTAGCAGGCATACTAAGTGGAAGGTGTCAAACATGTACACAAATAGCGACCATATGGCGATAATTGCTGAAGTTTCGTTCTCCCAGGAAACGGAACGCTGTCCGAGAAATACCTCTCGAAAACGAAGTTGGCGTCAAAAGGAATTTGAAACCGACGTTTTTCAGAGCGTCTGAAGTACGGCAAAAGCATCAGGCGAAAACGCAGCCCACTTAGTATCCGCTGTGCGGAAATAACTAGTTGCTGCTTGCGATGCAACTATGCGCAGGACGAGATACTACAACAATCGAAAGCCGGTATACTGGTGGAACGACGAAATTGCCAAGCTGAGGAAGCTCTGTCACTCAGCTAGACGCCGCCTACAGCGTAACCTGGGAACTGATAACGAAGTCAGCCTCAGAGAAGCATTTAAATTCCAAAAAAAGCTTCTGAAGTCAGTCATTGTCCGTAGTAAGAGATCCTGTTTCGAAAAGCTCTGCGAAGAAGCCAACTTAAACCCCTGGAGAACGGCATACAAAATTTGTATGTCAAAGTTCAAAAATAAGTCGCAGCTACCCAAAAATGCATTATTTATGAAAAATGTTGTCGAAGCGTTATTCCCGACACATGCCCCCATTTCCTATATTAGACGAAACGAAGCTACGGAACCACCCCTACTAGTCACAGAAGACGAATTATTGGCTATTGCGAAAAAGATCAAAAACTCCAAAGCGCCAGGAATAGATGGTATACCAAATAGAGCGCTTAAAGAAGCCATAACCCTAAGGCCCATTTTGCTGGGCCAACTAAGTCTAGAATTTGGGATATTCGGTTAGATACACATGTAGGTCTTCCAGCAATAGGGTGGTTTTTCTAACCATGCTAAAACTATTTCTGAGTCTGACCAAAGATATGTTTTATGATCGGTTAATTTCAAATAGGTTTGAACTATTGAAATTAATTTTGCTAACAGAAGAGCACCATTCAGTTCAAGCCGTTGCAGACTGAGTGTCTTCAAAGGTGCAACTTTGGCTTTGGCTACCAAGAGGTGTGCAGATATTTTGTTATCGTACTGTGTGCGTACATAAACTGTTGCGCAATAAGCCTTTTCAGATGCATCACAGAAACCGTGTAATTCTGTGTTAATGTTAGGAGTGAAATTTACCCATCGAGGGATTCGAATTTCTGATATAGTATGCAAATTGTTAGCAAATTGTACCCATTTTGTTAAACGTACAGGTTTTACCTGTTCATACCATTCAGTGCCATCTTGCCACAATTATTGAATGAGGACTTTTGCTTGAATCATTATTGGCGAAAGCCATCCTGCGGGGTCGAAAAGTTTTGCCACCGAGGAAAGTATTTGGCATTTTGTACTAGCGGACATTGCAGATATTGACTCAACTGTATATGAGAATTGATCTGTTATCGCATTCCATTGAATCCCTAGGGTTTTTGTTGTACTGGCCGTTTCAAATTTAAGGAAATTTGTATCTAATAAGTTTTCCTTTTATATGTTTTTTATTATTTCGGGATGATTTGATGTAATTTTCTTTAAGGGGAATCCCGCTGAATTTAGTGCTTTGATCACTTGAGATAGTGATTCGCACGCTAAGGACAGACTGTGGCTACCTGATAGAATATCATCCATGTATGTTTGTGTTTGTAACACGTTTTTGCCACTTCATGCAGTGTCCTGATCGCCAAATAGGGTGCGCAATTGATGCCAAAGGTGACGGTTTTAAGTTTGTAGTCGCTGATTGGACTATTACTGGATTTACGGAAGACTATACGCTGGAAATCTTGGTCATCTTTATGTACTAGAATTTCTCTGTATATTTTCTCTACATCCCCATTAAAAACGTATTTAAACATGCGATAATTTAATATTAACAGCATGAGATCAGGTTGTAAGGTTGGCCCTGTGTATAGTACATCATTGAGTGATTTGCCTGAGCTCGTACACTTTGAGGCATTGAAAACCACTCGTACCTTTGTTGTAATTTTATCAGGTCTTATTACCCCATGATGTGGCAGATAAAAAGATAAATATCTACCTTTAGATATTTTTTCATATGGTACAGCTTCTTCCATATGATTGAGGTCAAGATATTCATCCATCACATTATCGTATGCCAATTTAAGCTCACTTTTCTTTATCAGGCTTTTTCCAGGCTTAGAAATTGCTGGACTGCTGATATTCTAGAGTTGCCTAGAGCTATGGTTTCAGGGAAAATTGGTTTGAATGGTAATCGTACAACATAACGACCATGTTCGTTTCTTGTTGTTGTGGATTTGTAATAGGCTTCGCATGCCTGGTCTTCTTCTGAAAGCTGGGTGATTTGTGGTAATTCTTCTATTTCCCAGAATTTTTTAAGTTGATGGTTTAAAAACTCGTTTGAGATATTTTCCACTTGTGTGGTGAAAGAATTGATTTTTTCAGGATCTTGGCCACTTATAATCCACCCAAAAATTGTATTTTGGACTAACAATTTATTGGAGATTTTCTCAATACCTTCAAGAATTATTTGAGGTATTAAGTCACTGCCTAATAATATGTTGATTTGTGATGGGGTATGACAATTGGGATCTGCTAATGTGAGATGTGAGCATTTTTCCCAGTGTATTTTATTTACTTCATAGCTTGGAAGCAAATTTGTAAGTTTCGGTAGAACGATGGCTTGCACATCTATTCTAATATCCGCATTTGGAGATGCTATGGTAATTGGGCATATTTTGTTCGAATTTTGGATAATTCTTCCGCCCATTCCTGAAATTTGGAAATTTGAATTTTTGATTGGCAATTTTATCCGATTTTGAGCTTTAGATGATATAAAGGATCTTTGAGAACCTTGATCTATTAATGCTCTTAATTTGAATAATTCTCCTCTATGTTCAATAGCGATGACCGCAGTGGGTAAAAGAATTTTGCTTTCATTCTTTGAATGAAGAGCTTGAATTTTTGCTGCTTTAGAGCAACATGGTTGTTCTTCCCTTTTTTCGGGATTTGAGATTTCGGGATTATCACTTTTGGTTGTAGTGACTAACCCGGTGGTTTTATGAAATTGATTTTGCTTCATATTTTGAAAATTTGTAATGTGAAGCAATGAGTGATGTCTTCGTTGACAGTACACACAATTAAATTTGCTTTCACAGTCTTTTGTCGTATGAGCATTCGACAGACAGTTGATGCAAAGTTTATGTTGTCTGACAAGATTGTTCCTGTCAGAAACGGAAAGTTTTTTAAATTTCTCGCAAGATCTTATGTTATGACCTCCTTTACAAATTTCACATAATGGTTGCCATTTATTAGTTTGGTTTGACACGAAAGTGTGACTTTTATTAACGTGTCTATTGTATTGCATATTATTGCTGGCTTGAGGTTTAAACAAGTTTTTACTTGAGTCATTTTGATGACTTTTTAGATTTATATTTCTGTTGTCAATTCGCTCAGCTATCTCGTATGGAGCAGTGAGGAATGCTTTCATTTGTTCCCATGTGGGCATTTTTTTTCTTTCCACAAGTGATTGTTCCCATCGTAGTAACGCAGCATCAGGGAATGTTTCTGCACAAATAGTTACTATGATGGGGTCCCACGATTCTGTGGAGATATTTTGTGTTTTTAACACTGATATGCAATTAGTCACTGTCGAGTATAAATTTTGAAATTCCTGGCTGGTTTCTTTTTTAATTTTTGGTAGATGTAATAATGTTTTTATTGAGTTTTCTAGCATTACCCTTCCATTTTCGTATCTTTCGACCAGTGCTTCCCAAGCCAGCTTAAAATTTTCGTCATTTAAAGCGAATCGCTTGACGATACTGCCTGCTTCCCCTTTTGTTTTGTACCTTAGATGGTATAACTTTTGTGCTTGTGAAAGTTTACGATGGTTTATATAAACGGCAGTGAACATGTCCCGGAAGGACGGCCACTGGTCATAACATCCATTGAAAACTTCAGTATCACA
This sequence comes from Bactrocera zonata, assembly GCA_037783105.1. Taxonomy (NCBI): domain Eukaryota; kingdom Metazoa; phylum Arthropoda; class Insecta; order Diptera; family Tephritidae; genus Bactrocera; species Bactrocera zonata. The sequence continues at coordinate 2,851 of JBAWJQ010003748.1, read as the reverse complement.
AGCTGGTACCTTTAGATACATGCCTTTATCTAAGTCTTCTTTTTGTATTGTAACTACTCTGGGAGGGGGAGTAGTGGCTCTACTTGGCCTTACTAAACTTATTTGTTCAGTTATCATTCCCTTTGTCAATTCGTATTGATCGCGGCAGTAATCACACTTGGCTGTCGCCGAAGCTTTTGTGTTTTCTGGGAGTTCTGCGTCGTCAGTATCTAGTACTGTATCGTACGCTGCCAGAAGGCGTGCCCATAGATTGTTAACACTTTCTAATTTTATATTTAAAACTGATTCCGTAATGTCAGTAATAGGGGATATCTTATAAAACTGTCACTTTCAGTGATGAATCTAGATATTGTCTGATCTTTTTTGTTTTATACTCTGCTTTGAGCGTGTAGCTTCAGCAGGTGTGCCTTGTGGTTTATCTTCATCAATCATTTTCGGAATTTCTAATGATAGAGGTGTTTTTGGCTTAACCTCTTTTGATTTGTCAGATTGCATTAATTAAATTGAATTGGACGCTTTCAGCTTAAAAATGTTTTGTTTGGAATACTACAATTGTAAAATTGGTATTATGAAAAAATATAAAAAAAAATTTTTAAATATTTCCTTAGAAGTAGAATTGTATAATTGGAGTTATTAAAAAATTTTGTAAAAATGTTTGTCAATATTTCTTTTGAAATACAATTATAAAATTGGTATTGTAAAAATTTTTTTGTAAATATAATGCATATATGATGATATATGTGAAAGTAGTCAGTGAAAGCAGACGTGTTTTTTCAGTGGTCTAGAATATTTGCAAAAATTTGTAGTTTTTTAAAGTGATAGAAAACTTGTTTTGTTTGAGACTTACCGGGAGACTGGAACAGGACTTTTAATTGATTGGATGCTAACACCAGGAATTAGATAAGTACTTTAATTTAGTTCAATAGAATTTATTTGGCACATGCCTGCCCCTTTTTTGGTAAATTTATAAAAAATTAAATAGGAATTTCCCCACGTAACAGCTAATCAAAACGTGCACTCAATTCTTTCTTGCCGTTTTGATTTAGTCGGTCAGCTGTTTTTTGTTTTGTTTCTCCTTTTTCTCCTTCTTCGTTTTGTTTTGGTTACAGCATTGCCAACCACCAAAATGTAAGTAGGGTCTATTAGGGGAAAGGACTGAATGTACCCACTGACAGGTGTTCCCAACTATACTCTGGCAGAGTTATGGCCTCTGAGAACAGTTTGGGATGTACACCAGAGAATCCTTTTCGAAGGAACTCAAAAATTTTGAGAACGCCTCCAAAAGGCAAACCTGAAGAAGCCACCGCTGCTGGATCAGCCAAAATATGCGAAAATACCGACCAAGCAGGCAAAGGTTCAAATTTGCAGCTTCAGAATAGTGAAAATCCCAGTATTTTATGCAAACTGGGTAAAAAAATTAAAGAGCTTGAAAGCATGATATCTGGTCAGAGACATAGTTATTAACCAAGCTATGCGTGATCTGGTAAGCTGTATCACAAACTTGTTCTAAGTACGGCCTGTTCTAAATACGCAGATATGTTGAAGTCAACGAAAAAATGAAGATATTGAAACTAAATCTCAACCATTGCGCTGCAGCACAAGACCTTCTGAAACAGACGGTGCTAGCAGAAAACATAGATGTCGCCATATTAAGCGAACAATATTCTCAACGTTCGGAAAGCACTTGGTGTAAAGATATAAGTGGCAAAGCAGCAATATGGGCCTGCAAAGGACAAGCTTTCACATCTCGCTCCAAAGAAACCCATAATGGCTTTATATGGGCGAAAATACAAGGAATATTTTTTGTAAGCTGCTATGCTCGCCCTAGTGCAACAATTAGCGAATTTGAAGATTTCCTCCTGGAGTTGTCTCTAGAAATCAGAAGCAAATCGCCAATAACAATAGCGGGAGATTTTAACGCATGGTCCACTGCTTGGGGTAGCAGAATTACAAACCATCGTGGTCGTCTCATTCTAGTATTTCTGAGCCAAACAAACCTTATGATTTTAAACAGTGGCACACAAAATACCTTTCAAAAGGGAAATAAAGCATCAATAATAGACCTTATGTTTGCTAACGACACGCTTAGCAGGCATACTAAGTGGAAGGTGTCAAACATGTACACAAATAGCGACCATATGGCGATAATTGCTGAAGTTTCGTTCTCCCAGGAAACGGAACGCTGTCCGAGAAATACCTCTCGAAAACGAAGTTGGCGTCAAAAGGAATTTGAAACCGACGTTTTTCAGAGCGTCTGAAGTACGGCAAAAGCATCAGGCGAAAACGCAGCCCACTTAGTATCCGCTGTGCGGAAATAACTAGTTGCTGCTTGCGATGCAACTATGCGCAGGACGAGATACTACAACAATCGAAAGCCGGTATACTGGTGGAACGACGAAATTGCCAAGCTGAGGAAGCTCTGTCACTCAGCTAGACGCCGCCTACAGCGTAACCTGGGAACTGATAACGAAGTCAGCCTCAGAGAAGCATTTAAATTCCAAAAAAAGCTTCTGAAGTCAGTCATTGTCCGTAGTAAGAGATCCTGTTTCGAAAAGCTCTGCGAAGAAGCCAACTTAAACCCCTGGAGAACGGCATACAAAATTTGTATGTCAAAGTTCAAAAATAAGTCGCAGCTACCCAAAAATGCATTATTTATGAAAAATGTTGTCGAAGCGTTATTCCCGACACATGCCCCCATTTCCTATATTAGACGAAACGAAGCTACGGAACCACCCCTACTAGTCACAGAAGACGAATTATTGGCTATTGCGAAAAAGATCAAAAACTCCAAAGCGCCAGGAATAGATGGTATACCAAATAGAGCGCTTAAAGAAGCCATAACCCTAAGGCC